>OX393555.1:28181944-28299444 GCA_947650365.1 Chamaelirium japonicum
TTTTGACACTGGGATTGATTTGACTCTAGAAATGGGTCGACCATGGATTAAAATTTTGATCGAAATACCAAAATTTCGGTCCATTATTTTGGTTTCGGTCGAGACCGAAATGAAAGGTACGTGCGAAACCTTGTTTCGGCCAGTTTCGATCAATTTTGGTCAAATTTTAAAAATTTCGGTAATATTTTGATCAAATTTCGGACAATTTCAGTTTCAGCTTTTGGAATCGGAACTGTTACAGTCACTTTCAGTCAATTCGGTTTATTTTGGCCAATTTCGGTTTCAGCTTGGACTAAAACCCGACACGAAACCAAAATTTACAAACTTAGGGTCGACATAGTACTTGTAAGGGCTATGTTGAACATGAAAATGTTCTTCCAGATTTTGAAAAGTCTCAGAGTTTGTCAGCCTTTCAAACATGGGACTTTTCAATCTTCCATACTTCAAAAAATTTCAGAGTCTATATAGAAAATTTTCATTCTTCCAGACTTAGAATATTTCAGGTCTTTCAAACATAGAAAATTTTCAGACTTTCAAACTTATAAGTTTTCAGTCTTTGATACTTATAAAATTTTCAAGGTCTTAGAAAATCTCTCTTAGTTAATTTTTAAAGCTTACAAAGTCCCCACAATGATGAGTGATCTAGATTCATTCGATGATGATCATCTTTGAATTTTTTTTTTCTTTTTTTGAGAACCCCTCCTCTTATGGAGGGAGGGTTTGGCGGACCCCAACCAGAAACCATTAAAAATTAAGTCAAAATACCGTTACAAAAATAAAGTGCCACCTCCCCTAGTCTATCTTGCCAAGGGCCAAGCCAAGTTCTGAATAAGGAATACACCGACTGCCGCAGCTTCTCCTGCCTTGCAGATTTAGCATTGAAAATCCGATTATTCCGCTCAAGCCAAATGACCCATACGATCGCCATGACCAACATATCCCACGGCTTCCAGATCCCCACTAGGATTCTTCTCCTTCTCCAAGAGCTCCAAAGGCCCCGCAGAGTCCTAGGGTGCGAGGATATCCCTGCCTTTCTTTGAATTTTTATTTTTCTCGATCCTTGAGTCGGGCCTCGCAGACTTGGGGCCGTAAGAATTTTTATTTATTTTAAGATATGGGTGTTGTAGGGTTAGTTATTTGAGATTGGTGTTGTTAAGTTTATTTATTTGGGTTGTTATTAGACAAACATCACTTCATGCCCTATATACTCCGAGATATCCATATCAAAATCCTTTTATCTTTTTCTAAAATTCATAGCTCTTCGTCATTCTATGAAGCTCTTCGATCAAGGTTTTTGAAGAACTTAGGAAATTCTGGTACTGCCTCTATCATGGCCCTAGTGACATGGCTGTGCATACCTGGGGCCGTAAGAATTTTTTTTTGATACGATGGCCACAGGGTCGTGCGGACCTAGTTTTTCAGATTAAAATATATCGGTGTTGTAGGGGTTGTTGTCGGGTTAGATATTTATTTGAGTTGTTATCGAATAGATATCACTCGAGGCTCTATCTAAATCGAAATATCCAAAATATAGCCCTTTTTGTTTTACTAAAGTTCATAGCTCTCTTCATCATTTTATGAGGCTCTTCACATTAAGGGTATTGAAGAACTCAGAAAGTTTCGGTACTGCCTCTATGATGGCCCAAAATCAAAAGAAATATGTTTCTGCCCTTATTTTTTACTCGGCCGCAGTGTCAAGGGTCGCACAAACCTAGTCATTACAAACGTATCCCTGCCATACCGTCTATCCTAGTTTTTCAAAAATTTATATATCGCCGTATCCGTATCCCCGTATCCGTATCGGTGCTTCCTAGTACACCACCTAGGTTTAACATGATTTTCTTTGTGCATGCAATGATTGAAAGACCATATATTAGGTAACTGTTGGAAAAAAAATGTATTGTATTATTCATTTACCCCCCTATATATAGGCATAATTGGAGGTTGGGATAGAGACGGGGAAATCTCCTATCCCATGAATCTAGGGGTATTTATCCGGTGGGCATCCATATCCGATGCAACCACCGTTTCATAACACTCCCCCTTGGATGACCACCATTTATCAATGATTGCCTCATTAAAACCTTTGATGGAAAAACCCAGTGGGAAAAATCCTATCAAAGGAAAAAGAGTACAACCTTAGTTCTTCAGGAACAAGTTCTTCAGGAACTATGGTGGGTGCGCATAATGCTGCCTCGTTAAAACCTTTGATGGGAAAACCCCGTGGGAAAAACCCTACCAAAGGAAAAAGAGTACAGCGCGCATAAATTTGCATCTTCAGGATGCCCTCCGCCTAACAATTACATTACCATTATTACATCTCTCCCCCTGATTGTATCTCCTTCTGATTACATTATTACATCTCTCCCCCTGATTATATCTCCTCCTTATTACATCAATTTGTTTGGTGATTGAGCCGTCGTAGTCCTATGCCGTACACCATCTTCTGGAAAGTAGACTTGGGCAAAGCTTTGGTGAAGAGATCTGCAAGATTGTCGCTTGACCGTACTTGCTTGACTTCAATCTCCCTTTTCTTCTGAAGTTCGTGGGTGTAGAAAAACTTTGGTGAGATATGCTTTATTCGATCTCCCTTGATGAAGCCAGCTTGAATTTGAGCAATACATGCGGCATTATCTTCGTGGATAACTGTCAACATTTTGGTAACGGATGCCAACTGGCAACTGCTTCTGATATGCTGCACAAGTGACCTCAACCATACGCATTCTCTACTTGCTTCATGTAGGGCTAATATTTCAGCATGGTTCGATGATGTAGCCACAAGTGTTTGTTTGGTCGATCTCCAAGAAATAGCTGCATTGTTATTCAAAAATACATACCCTGTTTGGGATCGACCCTTATGGGGGTCAGAGAGAAAACCTGAATCTGCATAACCAATCAAGTGAGGAGTACCACAAGAATAAAACAATCCCATATCAGTGGTTCCTCGCAAATATCTAAATATTTGCTTTATTCCATTCCAATGCCTAAGAGTTGGTTCTGAACTGTATCTAGCCAATAGATTAACAGAAAATCATATATCTGGTCTAGTACATTGAGCTAAATACAATAAAGCACCAATAGCACTTAAATACGGTTTTTCAGAACCAAGAATAGTTTCATGTTCCTCTTTAGGTTTAAATAGATCTTTATGAATATCAAAAGGTCTAACTACCATGGGAGTGCTTAGTGGGTGACATTTATCCATATTAAATTTCTTTAACAAATTTTCAGTATATAAGGATTGATGTAGTAAAATCCCACTAGAGCTACGCTCGATCTGCAGGCCGAGACAAAACTTAGTATCACCAAGTTCTTTTATTTCAAACTCCCTTTTTAGATAATCAGAAGTTTTCTTGAGCTCTTCAGGAGTCCCGATCAAGTTTATGTCATCCACATAAATTGCAATTATAGTAAATCCATTTTCTGATTTCTTTATGAAAACGCATGGGCATATGGGATCATTCTTATAACCTTCCTTAGACAAGTATTCACTAAGGCGATTGTACCACATCCTTCTGGATTGCTTCAGGCCGTACAATGCTCGTCTTAGTTTTATCAAGTGCGCACTCTTTGATGTTGCTTCAGGCAACTTGAATCCTTCTGGGACTTTTGATGTTGCTTCAGGCAACTTGAATCCTTCTGGGATTTTCATATAAATATATGTGTCTAGGTTCCCGTATAGGTATGCCGTTACGACATCCATTAGCCTCATCACTAGTTTTTCAGAAACTGTGAGACTAATGAGATATCTAAACGTAACTATATCCATAACAGGGGAATAGGTCTCTTCATAATCAATCCCGGGTTTCTGCAGGAATCCCTGGGCTACAAGCCTTGCCTTATATGTAGCGATTTCATTATTTTCATTTCTTTTCCTTACAAACACCCATTTGAAACCTACAGGGTTTACGTTATTTGGTGTTTGTACTATAGGTCTAAATACTCCACGTTTCTTGAGAGATTCAAGTTCAGCTTGAATGGCTTCTCTCCATTTTGGCCAATCAGTTCTATGTCGACATTCATATATACTACGTGGTTCATTATCTTCATCATCGCCCTTTGTTATTTCAGTAGCTACTTTGTATGCAAATATGTCATCGATGACTATTTCCTTTCGGTCCCAAATTTCACCCCTCATATGGAATATTGAGCTCTCATTATTTGGTACCGGTAACTTATCCATAATCACTACAGGGATCTCTTCAGGAGTTTGAGGGAAATTTGGCCGTTGGAAAATATTTTCTTCTGGAAAAATATGGTCCATAATCTCTTCTAGAGCATTATGACCAGGTTCTTCTGGAACCTTAACTTCTTCTGGAGTTTTAGGGTATGATTTCTCATTCAACTTCCTCTTCCGAGGAACTGAATCTTTGGAACCTATAGGTCTGCCACGTTTCTGACGTGCAGCAGTTTCATTAGTGGGAGTTGGAATATTAATTCTTGCAGGTACATTCTTGGCTGGAACAAACGACTTAGTTACATTAGTTGCATCATTGAAGGCATCAGGTAATTGATTTGCAATATCTTGCAAATGCAAAATCTTTTTTACTTCTACCTCACATTGGGGAGATCTAGGATCTAGATGAGACATAGTGGAAGTATTCCACGATAATTCACGCCGTTCTTCGGGAACAGGTCATTGCCTAGAAACTTCTTTATCTCCCCCTAACGGTGGGAAGACTGTCTCATCGAAATGACAATCTGCAAATCTAGCAGTAAATAGATCACCTGTTAAGGGTTCTAAGAATCTTATGATTGAAGGTGAGTCAAAACCGATATAAATCTCCAATCTACGTTGGGGACCCATCTCAGTTCTATTTGGAGGGGGAATAGGGACATGTACAGCACATCCAAACTTTCTAAGATGAGAAATATTAGGCTGAATACCTGACACAAGTTATGCAGGAGAAAAATTATGGTATGAAGTAGGTCTGAGTCTAACAAGATTAGCAGCATGCAAGATAGCATGCCCCCATGCAGAAATTGGAAGTCTGGATTGTAAGAGTAATGGTCTAGCTATAAATTGCAAGCGCTTGATAAAGCTTCAGCAAGGCCATTCTGGGTGTGGACATGGGGGACAGAATGTTCGACTTCTATTCCGATGGATGTGCAGAAGTCATTGAAGATTTTAGAAGAGAATTCAGCTGCATTATCCAATCGGATAAATTTAATAGGGTTATCAGGAAAACTAGCTCTAAGTTTGATAATCTGGGATAATAATTTAGCAAATGCTAAATTTCTAGTGGAGAGTAGGCTCACGTATGACCATCTAGTAGATGCATCTATTAGGACCATAAAATATCTAAATGGACCACTAGGAGGGTGTATAGGACCACAGATATCACCTTGAACCCTCTGCAGGAAGGTAGGTGATTCTATCTCTATTTTCTTAAAAGAAGGTCTAGTGATTAACTTCCCTTAGGAACAAGGGTCACAAAAATAGTCATTTGGAAAAGTCAAACTTCGATTGTTAAGAGGATGACCATAGGAATTGTAAATGATCTTTCTAAGCATACCTGACCCTGGGTGACCTAATCTATCATGCCAAAGGACCAAATCTTCAGGATTTGGGAACTTCTGGTTCAAGTGAGTGGCATAGGACTCCATAACCCCAATGTGGGTAAAGTATAACCCTACAGATAGGGTTGAGCATTTTTCTAGTATTGAAATATGCTCTTCGTTTTTAGATGTGATGCAGAGGTATTCTAGATTGCCTTCATTTGTAGTTTCTAAATGATATCCATTTGCTCGAATGTCTTTGAAACTCAGTAAATTTTTTCTAGAATTTTCTGAGTATAGAGCATCCTTAATTAGCAAATGAGTACCATTAGGTAAAAGTATATGGGCTCTTCCGAACCCTGTAACTATGTCAGTATGGCCAGCCACTGTAGTAACCATATGTGAATTATATTCAATATTTATAAAGAATTTTCTGTGTTTCAGTATGGTATGTGTTGTTGCACTATCTATCAGGCAAATCTCTTTGCAGTTGGTCATCGTTCCTAAATGATAAGTTATATGTATCAATAAATATCAAAAGAGAATTATCAATCATAAAACTTACTAACACAATTTCTAACTATATGCATCAGAACGATAATATAAATATCCGACAGAATATAAAAATTACTCAACAATGTCTGACAGAATAAAAATTACTGAGTAATGTCTGATAAAAACTACTTAGCAATGTTTGACAGGAAATAAAGACTACTTAGCAATGTCTGACGGAATAAATAAAAGAAAAACTAAAGTCTTCAGAGATCCCAAGATTCAGGGATTTAATGTGCCATCGTCTAACTCATCAAAGTAATCTGAACTTTCCAGGTACGATGTCTTCAGGGCATCGGTTTGCTTCTGGTAATCTTCAGGCCACTCATTGTTATCTTCATTTATATTTGTCTCTGCAGGTACCCCTGTACTTTTGTACTTATTCTTCTCATGTTTACTAGCACGGCAGTTTCTGGACCAGTGTCCTTCCTTTCCACATTCAAAACATATGTCCCTCTTATCTTCAGGTTTAGAGGGATTATTCTTTTCTGGATTCTGAGGAGCAATCCACTTGTTTTTAAAGTGAGTGTCCTTCCTAGGACCATAATAATCATCTCTTCCAGGATGATTCTGACGTCCACCTCTTCCAGGGTGATTTCTACCTTTTCCAGGGTAGTTATTGCGCCCTCCTCTGCCGTGTCTTCCACCTCTCCTTCCTCTGCCTCTACCTCTACCTCTACCATGGTAGAAGTCATTGGCGTTTGCTTCTGGCAATGCCAATGATCCAGTGGGTCTAGAATTATGATTCTTTACCAGTAGGGTATTATGTTCTTCAGCGATCAGGAGAACCTCTATGAGTTCCAAGTACTTCTGGTACTTCATCCCCCTGTATTGTTGTTGTAAAATGATGTTATTTGGGTGGAAGGTAGAGAGTGTTTTATCGATCATCTGAGCATCGTCTATTTTCTCCTCACAGAGCTTTAGCTTGCTGACGATGTTGAGTAACTTCGAGTTGAACTCAGCCACAGTCTTGAAGTCCTAGAACCTGAGGGAGATCCATTCGCTCTTTGCTGCAGGCAAAGTGATCATCTTCTGGTGATCGTAGCGTTCCTTGAGTGCCTTCCAGAGATCTACTGGATCTACTATGTTCATATATTCATTTTTCAGATCTTCGTGTATGTGGTGCCTACGGAAGATGAGGGCTTTAGCTTTTTCATCCGGTTTCAATTCATTCTTCTCTTCTAGAGCTTTCTCTAAGTTCTTCGCTTGTAGATGTAGCAAACTATCTACTCGCCAATTCAGAAAATTACTTCCATTGACATTTAATGCATAGAAGTCTAATTTTGTAATGTTCGATATCTGAAGATTTAATGAATATTAACATTAATTACTATGATTACCATATTCAACATGTGAGTATGTAGAGACATATTATAGAAAACAATTTAACATATCAAGTACAAAGCCTATTAATACTGGGTATTAATAGGGTCCTTTTAGAAACCACATGCCAAGGTAGAGCGGGTTCTATGGAACCGTCATGCGCCTTGCCAAGCTTTTCTAAAAGGTTCTAATTAACTAAAGTACAGTTAAAGAAGAAAATAACAATTTATGCACATAGAATATGTAAGAAAATACAAGATATAAGTGCATCGTAAAGTCTGCTACAATTAAGGACAATTCTGTCCTTATTTGTAAAACAGATATTGCATATTGATTTCTTAGGGGCTAAACAGTTAAATACATAAGCAATGTATATGAAATAGCAAAATCTGACCGTACCTATGCTTCCGGAACGGTTCGGATACCCGAAATCCATATATGGATCGAGCAATTTGGCTATAGATCGGTCTTACAAAAGAGTATTTAAATGAACGGTGTATATCAAAACATTCAATCAAATATATGTGAGTGCATATAAGAATTGACGGATCGGATGTGCATAATGCAGTCGGGTCGGGTTTATGCAGTCAGGTCTGTATAAATCCAGTCGGGTCGGGTCTGATATAATAACAGTCGGGTCTGTATTAACACAGTCGGGTCTAAAATTATAATACAACGGGTCGGGGTGTGAATAGATATTGAACCCGGAGAAGATAAACACTGTTTATCTTCTCCGTTGGTTTCGGAAAAAAAAAAACTGTTTATCTGCGCCACCGGCCTCAGCCGATCGTGTGCGTCGCCGGTCACCCGCAGCCTCTCGCACGCAGTCCGCTGCCGCTGGTGGCGCAGCGCATCGCTGGCGCACCCAAGCGCAGCAAACGCCGCTGCACTCGGGCGCAGGTCGCCCGCCGCTGTACGCCGGTGCCGGTCCGGTCAGGTGGGCTGTGTCCGGCCGGTGCCCGGGTCTCCGACGGGGTCAAGGTCCCGAGGTCGTGCTCGGTACAGCCGTAGTGCGATGGGTGAGGAGGTCCGGATTCTTTACCTCCGGCAAGAGATGGTGCCGGGTGCAATAGGTTGAGGGGTCCGTCGAGGCCTGGAGTTGAGCCGCGAGGGGTCTCTCGCGGCCAAGGGCGACCGGTTCTGCTGGTACGTCCGCCGGTATAGCTAACGTAGAGCGACGGAGAAGGGATCTCGAGACGTACCTGGCGTGCGATAGTTCGCTTGGCGGTCACCGCGAGTTGTGAGGGTTGATGCTCCGTCCTTCTCTTTCTCTCTCTCTCGCGTCGTGCTCGGATGGCTCGCGCTCTCCGCTCGTGCTGATAACGTGTTGGAAAAAAACCGTATTGTATTATTCATTTACCCCCCTATATATAGGCATTATTGGAGGTTGGGATAGAGACGGGGAAATCTCCTATCCCATGAATCTAGGGGTATTTATCCGGTGGGCATCCATATCCGATGCAACCACCGTTTCATAACAGTAACTAATTATTTACCATTCATCCACTCAAAGAAATATTCAAAAGAAAATCCTTCCTATATATTAATGTCTGATATGAATGCAGGACATCAATTCTTTTTCCATTTTGAAACTTTCATATTTCTGCACAGTGATTGGTGATTTTAGATCATCTTGATCATTCAAATAATGCCCGGAAGGATGCTATTGTTCAGCTAAAATTGGAAATTACAAGCATACAATCATAACTATCCACTCAGATCACACCACATACCTCAATCTGGAAAGGGGAAGTTGTTGGGGGGTATCTCTCTACAACCTTGCCATTTTTGTCTACCAAGAACTTCTCAAAGCATAGATTCTCTCTCTAGATTCTTGGGTGACTCGGTGGGGTGGGATTGTCATGGGGGATCCCCTCCTTGGGGGCCCCTCTTATCCCCCTCCTTCCTCCCGAGGTGGAGGACGGGAACTAGAGAACGCTGGAGATGGTGATGGGCTGGCGGCAGAGGATGCTCTCCATCCCCCTCGAGCCCCGACCTTGGTAGAGTTTTTGGATGCAGGTATCCAGTCGGCTCGAAGAGGGAAAGATTGTGTGGGAATCCGTTCTAATCGGGATAGTCAGGGGTCGAAGACCAGTTCCGGTGCTTCTTCTTCTTCTTCTTCAGGTCGTGGTCTTGGGAGATCGGAGCAGGGCTTGGGTCCTTCAGGAACCCATACGGCTGGAGATTTAGCGGTGGGTTCCGGATCTTCAGTAGAGGTTGTTGCGGATCTGAGCGCAGACTCCAAATCTGGTGCGGATTCCAGATCTGGAGATTCAGAATACAGATCTACAGCTAAAGATCGGGAGACAGGGAGTGTGGCAAATCGACACTACAAAAAAGACATATTTTGCCGACGGAATATTTTATTTCCGTCGGTAATAATATACTTATTACCGACGGTAATAGTAATTTCCGTCGGCAAAAACACTAAGAATTTTTAAATATTTTTTTTATTTTAATTACCGACAGTATAACAATTTCCGTCGGTATAATAGATTTACCGACGGATATTATTAAATCCGTCGGTAAAATATTAAATATTACCGACGGCTTTAAATTTAGCTGTCGGTATTATAAAGAATGAAATATAATAATATTTGATATACATTTTACCGACGGATATATAATGTCCGTCGGTATTAAATAAATTTTTACCGACGGATATATAATTTTCGTTGGTATTAAATGAATATTTACCGACGGAAATATAAGATCCGTCGGTAAAATGCCTGCGATTATTATTAAACCGATCCTCCCTCTTTTCTCTGTTATTTCGAACCACTGTGCGCCCTCTCGATCCCCTCCCCTCCACTGCCCTCCCGATCCCCTGCAATGCGACCTCCCCTCCCCTCCCCTCCGGCCGGCCACCCCTGCCCTCTCCTCCCCTCCCGAGCACCTCCGGCCTCCCCTCCCTTCCAGCCTCCCCCCTCCCGCGCACCTCCGACACCGGCTCCTCCTCCTCCTCCGGCGATTCCTCCTCCTTCTCCTCCTCCTCCTCCTCCGGCGACTCCTCCTCCTCCTCCTCCTCTGGTGAGTTCCCCTCCTCTTCTCCTCCTCCTCCCTCTTAAAATTTGTTCCTATTCGAACCCTAAAGTTTTAAATGTTAGCACAATGCCCCTTTTGTCAACTATTTTGTTCCAAATTGTACCCTAAAGTTTAAAATTCTAGCACAATACTCATTTTGTCAACTACTTAATTTTTGATTTGATCAATATATATATTTAGGGCTGATTTTCGGATGGATCGGATTGGAATAGAGGTGTTTCGAAAGTTGCCAAATTTTTTTGAAATCCCAAATGTTATTATGATTCTGATTCTGAAATTTCAGAATTTCAAAATCCAATTCCGATTAAGAATTATGGAAATTTTTTGGAATGTTACATTTTCAAATATTAAGTTTATGCTAGTTTTGTAAGTTATTCGTACGAAATTAATTAATCTGACGGCAAAACTTAATTGTTAGGTTTAGGGTTTAGGATTAGGGTTAGGTTTAGTGTTTAGGTTTAGGTTAGGGTTTAGGTTTAGACTTTAGAATTAGGGTTAGGGTTATGTTTATTGTTTAGGTTTAGGTTTAGGTTATAGAATTAGGGTTAGACTTAGGTTTAGGGTTTAGGTTAGTGTTTAGATTATGTTTAGGGTAAGGATTAGGATTAGGGTTTATATTAGGATTAGGGTTAGGTTTAGGTTAGGATTAGGGTTTAGATTAGGGTTAGGGTTAGGTTTATGTTAGGATTAGGGTTTAGATTAGTGTTAGGGTTAGATTTAGATTAGGGTTAGGGTTTAGGTTAGGTTTCGGGTTTAGGTTAGGGGTAGGTGAATATTCAAAGATTTAGGTTTAAATTTACCTCGAAATCATAATTCTCTACGTGTTATAGTCTATTAAAATTTTGATCACAAAAAAATATACGTTGGTGTCTACTTACAAAGGATTATACATTTACATCTTTATTATTCTTTCTCATACACACAGCCGCATATGGACAGAGTGAGTGTGGTGGGCACCAGCGGTGACGTGGCTTGGCGGCTCAGGTTAAGCACCCATAATATGAATCTCTTAATTAGAAGAGCATGGATTGAGATGGAACTGAATTGTATGTGTTTTCAAAAGAAAAAAATTTTAAAATAGCATTTATAATTTTACAAATGCATAGATTTGATGATATCAATTGTGTATTTTAGAAAGAGAGATTCATAATTTCTTAGAGCGTCAGATTGAAGAGCGAAACATGATACGAGATGTGGCAGTTTGGAGAGAGCATCAGGCTGTACAACGTTATCGGTTACGGTTACAGAGGAGGCAGCGACGACAGGAGGAGTGGCGACGACGACAGGAGGAGTGGCGACGGCGACAGGAGGCTTGGCGACGACGACAGGAGGAGTGGTGCCGGCGACAGGAGGAGTGGCGGCGATGACATAAGGAGTGGCTCCGGCGACAGGAGGAGTGGCGACGATGACATGAGTGGCGACGATGACATGCTGCAGGTGTTGAGGCTGCAGAGAGCACGTTTTGGCGATGAGGATCGCACCCCCCAAAAACCCCTGCAGATCATATCTCTCTTATGGCTGGTGTTTGCTGTTGTTTCAGATCAGGTATTTTTTTCATACCTCATTAGACCACTGCATCTCTCTCTCTTTCTCTTATCTGCTTAGTGTGATATCATCATTCTTATTTTATATACTAATGCATTCGGAGGGTAAATTCTTAAAATATCGAATTAAAACTTGCTATTTGAACAAAAAATGAGACAAACTATCGGACATAGTGCTGATGTGGGGTCATCGCTCGATGCCTCAGCCATCACATCCCCAATGTCCGCGCGTGTGCCGAGTTCTATGTTCGAGTAGTGCTTTCCGTACAAAACTATGTTGGCATAGACGAACCAGAGTCCAGAGATTTCCTTGCACGTGCCTCCCCTGGTAGTGCTGCGTGCGGAGCGTCGGGCCCATGCATGGCCAGCCTGTATGGGCCGGTGCATGCATGGCTTGTGCGTCACGCTATAAAGAGCTCTATAGTTTTGATTCCTTGCATCTCTTTAAGTAATTAAGCTTCCCTTAAGGTAGATTGAACAATGTAAGCTAAGGATATCTATGATTTCCATGCAAGATCTATTTCGTCGGTAGGTTATGAATTCGATAGATCAAAATCCTGCTTCCATCTAGTAATTAACCAGTAGAGGTCCCTGCATGCGTAATTAACCTCGCTCAGATGTGACATTGATGTCGCTCAGATGTGATACAGATGGATGCTCGAAGAAAAAGTGTAAGAAATTCCTACACGAAAGACATGCATCTCTAATAATTATCGAAGATCGTTGGCTTTGAAAATAATGAACATAGCGATTGTATACGAAAGCGAGCTAGGGGTCGAATTATCAATCGGAGGGTAAATTGTTAAAATAGCCAATTAGAACTTGCTCATAAGTCCGAAATATGATAAAAATCTAAGTACGAATTATCGGATGCCGATCCGATGACGATCCGATCGAATCCAAACCGATTTTAAATCCGAGACACGCTAACTTATGATTTTTTAATGCTTAGACTCTAAATCGGTCAATCGGAGTGTAAATTGTTAAAATATCCAATTAGAACTCGCTCGCAAGTTCGAAATACAAAATAATTCCAAGTATGAATTATCGGATGCCAATCCGATGACGATCCGATCGAATCCAAACATATTTCAAATCTGAAATGCGCTAACTTATGATTTTTCAATGCTTATACTCTAAATCGGTCAATCAGAGGTAAATTGTTAAAATATCCAATTAGAACTCGCTCGCAAGTCCGAAATATAAAAAAATCCCAAGTATGAATTATCGGATACTAATCCGATGACGATCCGATCGAATCCAAACCTATTTCAAATCCGAGACAAGGTAACTTATGATTTTTCAATGCTTAGACTCTAAATTGGTCAATCGGAGCGTAAATTATTAAAATATCCAATTAGAACTCGATCGCAAGTCCGAAATATGAAAAAATTACAAGTACAAATTATCGGATACCGATCCGATAATGATCTGATCGAATCCAAACCTATTTCAAATCCGAGACACGCTAACTTATGATTTTTCAACGCATAGACTCTAAATCGGTCAATCAGAACGTAAATTGTTAAAATATCCAATTAGAACTCGCTCGCAAGTCCGAAATACAGAAAAATCCAAGTACGAATTATCGGATGACGATCCGATCGAATCCAAACCTATTTTAAATCTGAAACACGCTAACATATGATTTTTCAACGCTTAGACTCTAAATGGGTCAATCAGAGCATAAATTCTTAAAATATCCAATTAGAACTTGCTCGCATGTCTGAAATACAAAATAATTCTAAGTACGAATTATCGGATGTCGATCCAATGACGATCCGATCGAATCCAAACCTATTTCAAACCCGAAACACGCTAACTTATGATTTTTCAACGCATAGACTCTAAATTGGTCAATCAGAGCGTAAATTGTTAAACTATCCAGTTAGAACTCGCTCGTAAGTTCGAAATATAGAAAAATTCCAAGTACGAATTATCGGATGCCGATCTGATCGAATCCAAACCTATTTCAAATCTGAAACACGCTAACTTATCATTTTTCAACGCTTAGACTCTAAATGGGTCAATCGGAGCGTAAATTGTTTAAATATCCAATTAGAACTCACTCGCAAGTCTGAAATATGAAATAATTCTAAGTACGAATTATCGGATGACGATTCGATCGAATCCAAACCTATTTCAAATCCGAAACACGCCAACTTATGATTTTTCAACACTTAGACTCTAAATTGGTCAATCGGAGCGTAAATTATTAAAATATCCAATTAGAACTCGCTCGCAAGTCCGAAATATAGAAAAATTCCAAGTACGAATTATCGGATGCCGATCCGATGATGATCAGATCGAATCCAAACCTATTTCAAATTCGAAACACGCTAACTTATGATTTTTCAACGCCTAGACTCTAAATGGGTCAATTAGAGCGTAAATTGTTTAAATATCCAGTTAGAACTCGCTTGCAAGTCTGAAATATAAAATAATTTTAAGTATGAATTATCGGATGTCGATCTGATGCCGATCCGATCGAATCCAAACCTATTTCAAATCCGAAACATGCTAACTTATGATTTTTCAACGCTTAGACTCTAAATGGGTCAATCGGAGTCCAAATTATTAAAATATCCAATTAGAACTCGCTTGCAAGTCCGAAATATGATATAATTCCAAGTATGAATTATCGGATGCCGATCCGATGATGATCCGATCAAATCCAAACCAATTTCAAATCCGAAACACGCTAATTTGTGATTTTTCAATGCTTAGACTCTCAATTGGTCAATCGGAGGGTAAATTGTTAAAATATCCAATTAGAACTTGCTCGCAAGTCCGAAATACGATAAAATTCCAAGTACGAATTATCGGATACCGATCCGATCGAATCCAAACCAATTTCAAATCCGAAACACGCTCACTTGTGATTTTTTAACACTTAGACTCTCAATTGGTCAATCGGAGGGTAAATTATTAAAATATCCAATTAGAACTTGCTCGTAAGTTTAAAATACGATAAAATTCCAAGTACGAATTATCGGATGCTTATCCGATGATGATTCGATCGAATCTAAACCAATTTCATATCCGAAACACGCTAACTTGTGATTTTTCAATGCTTAGACTCTCAATTGATCAATCGGAGGGTAAATTGTTAAAATAGCCAATTAGAACTTGCTTGCAAGTCCGAAATACGATAAAATTCCAAGTACGAATTATCGAATGCCGATCCGATCGAATCCAAACCAATTTCAAATCCGAAACACGCTAACTTGTGATTTTTCAATGCTTAGACTCTCAATTGGTCAATCGGAGGGTAAATTGTTAAAATATCCAATTAGAACTTCCTCGTAAGTCCGATATACGATAAAATTTTAAGTACGAATTATTGGATGCCGATTCGATGATGATCCGATCGAATTCAAAACCAATTTCAAATCCGAAATATGTTAACTTGTGATTTTTCAACACTTGGACTCTAAATTGGTCAATCGGAGGGTAAATTGTTAAAATATCCAATTAGAACTTACTCGCAAGTCCGAAATATGAAAAAAAATTCAAGTACGATTTATCGAATGCCGATGCGATGATGATCCGATCGAATCCAAACCAATTTCAAATCTGAAACACGCTAACTTGTGATTTTTCAACACTTAGACTCTCAATTGATCAATCGGAGGGTAAATTGTTAAAATATTCAATTAGAACTTGCTCGCAAGTCCAAAATACAATAAAAATCCAAGTACGAATTATCGGATGCCGATCCAATGACGATCCGATCGAATCCAAACCAATTTCAAATCCGAAACACGCTAACTTATTATTTTTCAATGCTTAGACTCTCAATTATAGATATAAATTACTTTTTTAACAAATACATGTTAATTGCAGGATGTGCAGCGTCAGGGGATGAGAGCACCAACGTTAGTGCCGAGCGGCGTGGGATGGTTGAGCTAGGGCATGTAACTTCTCTCAATTTTGGATTATGTAAAAATAATTTTGTAATAAATATGTGGCAATTTTTTGGTTTTGTCTATAATCGTCTGGTATTGTGATAATATTTGGTAATTTGTGGTAATATTTGATAATTTGTGGTAATATTTGATAAATTATGGTAATATTTGATGAATTACGGTAATATTTGATAAATTATGGTAATTGTTGATTTAGTCAATTATGGTAATATTTGAATATATTATGGTATTATTGTAAATCACAGGAATTAAAAAACATTATTTAAGTAATTTTTTAAAAAAAAATCATGTATTTTTGCCGACGAAAATTATAACTTTCGTCGGCAATAAGCTATTTTATTTTTTTAAATAATTTGTATATTACCGACGAAATTTATAACGTCCGTCGGTAATAACCTTATATATTGCCGACGGACATAAATATTCCGTCGGTAATAATCTTATATATTGCCGACGGAAAATAATATTCCGTCGGCAAAACACTTTTATATTTATAATTAAATATTCGTATATTACCGACGGATACAAAATATCCGTCGGTATTAATAATTAATACCGACGGATATTTTATGTCCGTCGCCGATTTTTCCCGACGCCTTTTTTTCCGACAGACTGGCGACGGAAATGACTTCCGTCGCGATAAATATTTACCGACGGAAAACTAACTTTACCGACGGATAATTGCCGTCAGTAAAAACTATTTTTTTTGTATTGCGAGCAGGTCCCTTTTCAGGTGTGGGTCCGAGCTTGGTTGGGGAAGTGCTGGAAGATGAGGAATTCCCGCCACTGCAATACACCCCCCACAGTCCTCGTAACAGTGCTGGTGCACGCCAAGTGACTGCAGGATTGCCAAGCCTGCATACTAGCATTGCTGAAGCTGTAAGCACAGATCTGCCCCCGCCTGCTCACCAGGTGCTTGTTGGAGAGCCTGAATTAAGCAGGTCTGCAGGAATTGAGGCGAGGCCTGGTAGTAATGCTTGGGGAAACCCTTCGAGTTCCTTTGCATTATCACCTGAGGACTACAAGCTCAAATTTATAGAACCTACTGTGTTTGAAGGTAGAAGAGTGGCGATTTGCCCCCAAGCAGAATTGGAAAAAACTTAAAGCTATTGGGCCCACTCTCTTGTGGGATTTATCCTGGGGAAACGACCACTCTTTCCTCATCTTAAGGCTACTGTGATGAGGATTTGGCAGCCAAAAGGGGGCATGGACATGTTCTCCCGGGAGGATGATATTTTTTTGTTCAAGTTTGCGGATGCTGATGATTGTTCCGGAATTTTAGAAGGAGGACCGTGGCACTTCCAAGGAAGACCCATTGTTCTAAAGAAGTGGAGTAGCGACCTCACGTATGGTCGGGAGCTGCTGAAGACAGTCCCATTGTGGGTTAGACTTCCTAATTTGCCGGATAAACTTTGGTCCTTTGATGCTCTCAGTCGAATGGGGAGTGTTCTTGGCACTCCTACTGGGATGGATGGCCCTACGGCAGCTGCAGTTGTGCACAAAGCCGGGGGTAGAATGAATTATGTCAGGATTTGTGTGGAGATAAAGGTTGAGGACCCGCTCCGAGATGAAGTTGAAGCATGGTCTGATGCAGGCATTTTTCTTTCCATGCCAAAAGTTGTTTATGATTGGAAGCCAACTAGGTGTAGAGCTTGTCACACCTTTGCCCAAAATGAAGACTCTTGTTCGGTACACCCTAAGATCGCTCCCCGTTGGAGGAAGCTTGCATGGCAAGGGGCTCCGGCTTCTCATTACCAACAAAAATGGGTACCAACTGGGAATACCTCGAACCATAGTGCAACGGTTCCTGCTGGAGGGGCCTCCTCTTCCTCTCCATCTGTGCCATTGCCTGACAATCAGTGGACTACTGTAGGTTCCAAGTCTCGAGGTAAAGCTCATACAACCATTCGTACTTCTTGCCTTGGGACTGGATCTCGCTTTTCCGTGTTGGCAGATCAAGGGGTTGATGAGGGGGGAGCTGATGGCGGTATTGTAGGCGTTGATATTCCGCAAGCTACATTGTCTGTGGGAGATGCGGTGGCCGAGGTAGTTCAGAGTGTGGCTGATGATGCTGCAACTGCCATCATTGATACTTGTAATGCAGCTGTAGAGGCTGTTACAGCTGAAGGTTCGAGAGCTGGTGGCAGTGCAGAAGCTGTTGTTACGCAAGCAGTGCCTACTGTAACACGAGGGGTTCTTGATACTCTTGGGGTTGATGCTAGGCGACCTGAGGATGATGTTACGCATGATGTGACTGATGCAGTTGCTGGAGGTACTGCAGTTGCTGCTGCTGGTGCACCTACTGCTGAAGCTAGCGTAACAAAGGCAGAGTCTGCTGACTTGGTAGTAAGCAATATGCCCCTTGCATCATCTAGAGTTGGAGTTGGTACTGCAATTGAAGAGGAGCAGCAACAAGTCATCAAGGACAACCCGGGAGTCAGCATCGGTGGAGAGGTCCATGGGATTTCAATTCCTGCAGGGGCCCCACCCTCAGATGATGGGGTTTCACAAGTTGGAGACTTAGTGGGGGGGGGACTCACTCGCCGCAGTCCTAGATTAGTTAATCGAGGGTCGGACTCGATTGAAGTAAGGGCTTCGCACCGAGCCAAATCTCGAGCCCTTGAATCTGACTTGCACCGCCGCCCACCACGGCCTAAGATCCCACTAATGCAGGATCTTCAGAATCAGTTGTCTAATCTTGATGGAGAGGATTTGAGCCTACCCATCAACCTGATGGAAGACAGAACCATCCTTGATTTAGCTTCGGCTGCCGGCCTCTCCATCAAGGAGAAAGACTCGGGATCGCTCCTAGCATTGTTCCGTGATATGGAAAGATCGAGGGCTTCTAAGCCTTAAGTCTTTCGGCTCTTTGGTTTTTCTTGCTTGTTGTGCAGGGCAATTTTGTTAGCCCGTGTTGGAAGTGGGCCCCCCACGGGTGTCGGTGCCTCCTAGGCATTCTCTGTTCTTTCTTTTTTAATAAACCGGTAGGGGTCTAGGCCGAACCCCCCCTCATCTCGCTGAGAGGGATTCTCAAAAAAAAAAAAAAAAAAAGAACTTCTCAAAGTTCCACTT
The DNA here is from genome assembly GCA_947650365.1 of Chamaelirium japonicum. Classification (NCBI taxonomy): domain Eukaryota; kingdom Viridiplantae; phylum Streptophyta; class Magnoliopsida; order Liliales; family Melanthiaceae; genus Chamaelirium; species Chamaelirium japonicum. The sequence goes on from OX393555.1 coordinate 28,200,909, forward strand.
CACAAGATCACCCAAAAATCCTCCAGCACTTGATTTGAGAAACTGATAGATTGGGGCTGTATTTGGTCCATTGACATCAACCTGCCATGATTAGTGGTTAAAGAACAAAACTTACCCAGTAAAATAGCATTCATTTTCAGTTGTTGCAAATATTGTTATGGGGGAGGAGAATTACTTTATCAAAAATAGGGAATTCTGCTTTGAACCTAGTACAAGCAAACTGTTTTATCTGTGGATTTGGGCCAGGCTCCTGTACCCCAAACTGTTTTATCTGTGGATTTGGGCCAGGCTTCTGTACCCCAAACTGTTTTATTCTTCTAACTTCCTACATTGTGTTCTCTCATCAATTATTTACATTCATAAACTGGAAGGAGGCAGTGCCTTATAATCTATGTCAAAGATGTTAGAAAGAAGAGCTTCAGACCAACATAGTTGTATTCATTCTGAGACAATGTGTATTGAATATAAGTGGTTATAAAAGGAACTAGAATGTGAGGCCACAGAACACCATAATACATCACCCTTCTTCAAGTTGATAAGTAACAGAGACTTTAATTATCACTAGGAAACATGCGTGTTCCTAATAAGCCTTCTGGAAAGATACCATATGGCTCGACCTTAGTGGAGAGGAGGGAGACAATAAAACTAAAGTTGTCAACCCAAGTATGTGAATGGTTTGACAGAATACATTAGGTAGTAGGTGAAGAACACAGTGGGCATTAAGGTCACAAGGAATGGTCAAGGCTCTCATTATCATCCAGATCATCCCATCAAGATAGAGTCGACTATACGGAACATTGAGAAGAATTTTCCGATCAAGTGTTAATCAGATGTCAACCATCTAACAAGTAATAACTTGTTTGGTTGCTGAAGTTTCAATACACTTCTAGTTATAATTAGAAATACATGTAGTTACAACCACATACAGTTTTAATAAACTGATCGGGATCTGTCCACCCGGAGTCAAAAGTGAGGAGTTTGAACTCTGACCTATTTTGGGAGGAGTTTGAACCCCACGCGTGTATAGGATTGAGCGGGTGAGGTAAAATGAATTTAAAATGCAGCATGGAATGCAAGTATATCCAACTAATCGACGGGGTACTTCAAACGTGCGTGCAGTTGAACATGCAGGTTCGAACTTTGCTGTACCAAACAGGCCGTAAGTTGGTGGCAAAAACATGACCAAGGCAACTTGGCAAGATAGACACATATCCCAAAGAAACCTAAAAGACCAAGTGGCGAGTTGGAAACCTACCTTATTGGTTATGAAGTTTAAGCTCATGCAACCAGGGAACAACCATCCAAGGTCGCCTAGTCTATGAAAGAGTCTAGAAGAAGAGGGTAGCATGCAATATTTTATATTAGATATACTTGTATGTACTAGGACATACATCACTCTACTGTATATTGGAGTTGTTAATGTATAGAGATGGGTCAGGTTCTATGTACAGTCAGGTCGGGTTACTTGTGTATTGATGTATATATATACAATATTGGGAAGACCGACATCGGGCATAATCGTACTCCCTCAAGCTAAAAGCCTCCTCCGGGAGCCCTTGACCCCCCACGAGTTGGGTCAAGCCAAAAAACTCTCCTGAGAAGACCCGATCGATTGAAGTTAAAGAGTCGAATGGGTGAAGGCTCGACCGGTCAAAAGACTCAATGTTGACTATGACCAGCCGGTACTTTCTCCTCTCGGAGAGTGGGGGTAAATCATAAACGCCAATTGGTTAACAGACTCAAGAGGGAGTATGACCAACATGTGAAAAGTCCAAGCGATATATAACACCCTAAAGTGGGTTTAATCGCTCGGCAGGAGCAAAGACCAAGGGGCGATAAAGACCAACTAGTCTAAAGACTCAAAAGAGAGTATGACCGGTCGGTGAAAATGCCCTTGGTGAAACACTCCTTATTGAGTAAAGATCAATCCATAGTAAAGACTGACCGGTCAAAAGACTCGACAAGGAGTATGACCAGTCAATGAAGATGCACGAAAGGTGAAACACTCAAGTCCAATCCATAGTAAAGACTGACTGGTCGAGAAACTCAACAAGGAGTATGACCGGTCAGTGAAGATGCGCGAAAGTGAAACACAAAAGCCTCCTCCGGGAGCACTTGACCCCCACGAGTTGGGTCAAGCCAAAAACCTCCTACGAGAGCACTTGACCCCCAACGAGTTGGGTCATGCCAAAAGCCCCCTCTGGGAGTGCTTGACACCCCATTGAGTTGGGTTAAGCAAAAGTCTCTTCCAAAAGCCACATGCCCAACTTGTGGTGCTGGGGATGAGTTTTCAAAGCCAATTGGGTATATAACACTCCAAAATGAGTTCTACCCCCCGATAAGAGTAAAGACCTAGCTGGAAAGATTGACTGGTCGACAGACTCAACAAGGAGTATGACCGGCAGGAGAAAAGTACCTGGAAAGTGAAACACGCACTGAAGATCAACTAGTTGAAAGACTCAGCAAGGAGTTCAACCGACCGCTGAAAACGCTCGAGGGTGAAAATACACTAATGAGTGATCAGCTCGCAAGACTCAATGGCGAGAGCGGCTGGTCGGTTAAAGTGTGCACGGGCAAGAGAAAAATGGTCAAGTTCTTTGAACGGACTAATTGGGCAATTGTAAGGACATGGCAAAGGTTTACCGATCCTCAGACAATTGGCAAACTACATAACGAAATTTTAAAAATGGATAACTTGAGTCCTTCCGTAATACAAGACACGATCCGGTCCTGGCCAGTCGAAACGCATATTGAAGAAGCTACTGACCGACCGGGGAAGGGTATTGTGTGTACCATAATATTTTCAAGAGAGTGGCCAATCAGAAGTGCACACATGGAGGCCGGTCGTGCACTTCGCTCGCCCAGGATAGGCCGATCGCGCGCTTCGTTCACCCAGGACAGGCAGGCCGCGCGCTCCGTTTGTCCGAGTAGAGACCGGCTGTAAACTTTATCGTGGGCCGGCCGCACACTTCTTTGCTGGCCGGCCACGTGCTTCGCTCGCCCGGGAAGGCCGGCCGCACGCTTTGTCTGCTCACAGGAGGGCCGGCCGCGCACTTCGGTTAACCGAGTGGAGCATGGCCATAAACTTTGTTGCGAGCCGGCCACGCACTTCATCACTGGTCGTACGCAGGCTTCACTCGCCCGAGAAGGTTGGCCATGCGCTTCGTCTGCTCGAGGGAGGACCGGCCGTACACTTCGGTTGCCCGAGTGGAGGATGGCCGCAAACTTCATCGCCGGCCGGCCGCGCACTTCAATTGCCCGAGTGGAGGATGGCCTCAAACTTCGTCATGGGCCGGCTGCGCACTTCATCGCTGGCCAACTGCGCACTTCGCTCGCCAGGGACAGGCCGGCCTAACACTTCGCTCGCCTGGGACAGGTCGGCCGTGCACTTCGGTTACCCGAGTGGAGGATGGCCACAAACTTCATCTTGGGCCGGCCGTGTGCTTCACTCGCCTGGGATAGGCCGGCCATGCACTTCGTCTGTTCGATGGAGGGCTAGCCGCGCACTCCGTATGCCCTAGTAGAGGCTGGCCACAAACTTCATCACGGGCCGGCCGCGCACTTCACTTGCCCGGGACATGCCGGTCGACCGTTTTGTCTGCTTGAGGGAAGGCTAGCCATAAACTTCGTCGCGGTCCAGCTGCATACTTCATCGCTAGCTGGTCGTGTGCTCCGGAGGGAACCTACTCTCTTCGACCCAATGAAGGCCCGATATTTCTGCAATTCGCCCACGTGCCAAGATCGGGCAATAGTTATTCCCTAGAATCTAAGCAAGGCGACGATTACGGGAAGGCAACCCACACCCTGAGATTCCCGGTCGACCAGTATGGCAAGTAGCACCCCTGTCATAACCACTAAGCACCTGCTAGACATCACATCGCCCCACACAGACAGTTGAGCAAGTTATGGGAGCACGTCACCAATGCTGCCCCGTACGGAGCGCCCTAGATGTCACCCCGAGGCACTATAAAAAGGGGACCTACCCCTTCAGAAAAGGGGACCGAATTCTGGAGGAGGTGCTGCCCATTATATTCCTGAGTTTTCGGAGCTTGAGAGAGAGAGACTACAGAGGTTGGCATTTTGGGAGGCCGGTCCTCTCTGGGTGTAATCGGATCAGGGTGAGTGCTTGTAACTTGTTGTGGTTTACTAGTGCATTCTCACCCCGCGCCCTAGTTTTTTCCCTTCGACGTTGCAAAGTGTTTTTCCACGTAAACCAGGTCCACTTTTGTTCTTTGGATTGTTAGATTGTGCCTTCCAATCGAACCGCTACCACCAGAAAATCCCCCCACAATTCTGATCACAGCCGTCCGTTCACCCAGCTTAGAAGGAGACGGTTCTCGTGAGGTGCCACGTCAGGATGACTCCATGTTTTTTTTTTCTTTTATCTGTGCATTCATTTTCAGTTGGATACGAGAACTAAGGATTCTTCCTTCTGTCTTTCATTCATTGTGGTCTTCCTAGTCCAGTTTGAAGTAAGGTCAGGAATCCTAAACAGAAGGGGCAAGTACCGGTCCCTCCGTGCCTCATCAGAATTGGTTTTATTCTTCTAACTTCCTACATTGTGTTCTCTCATCAATTATTTACATTCATAAACTGGAAGGAGGCAATGCCTTATAATCTATGTCAAAGATGTTAGAAAGAAGAGCTTCAAACCAACATAGTTGTATGCATTCTGAGACAATGTGTATTGAATATAAGTGGTTATAAAAGGAACTAGAATGTGAGGCCACAGAACACCATAATACATCACCCTTCTTCAAGTTGATAAGTAACAGAGACTTTAATTATCACTAGGAAACATGTGTGCTCCTAATAAGCCTTCTGGAAAGATACCAAATGGCTCAACCTTAGTGGAGAGGAGGGAGACAATAAAACTAAAGTTGTCAACCCAAGTATGTGAATGGTTTGACAGAATACATTAGGTAGTAGGTGAAGAACACAGTGGGCATTAAGGTCACAAGGAATGGTCAAGGCTTTCATTATCATCCAGGTCATCCCATCAAGATAGAGTCGACTATACGGAACATTGAGAAGAATTTTCCGATCAAGTGTTAATTAGATGTCTACCATCTAACAAGTAATAACTTGTTTGGTTGCTGAAGTTTCAATACACTTCTAGTTATAATTAGAAATACATGTAGTTACAACCACATACAGTTCTAATAAACTGATCGGGATCTGTCCACCCGGAGTCAAAAGTGAGGAGTTTGAACTCTAACCTATTTTGGGAGGAGTTTGAACCCAACGCGTGTATAGGATTGAGCGGGAGAGGTAAAATGAATTTAAAATGCAGCATGGAATGCAAGTATATCCAACTAATCGACGGGGTACTTCAAACGTGCGTGCAGTTGAACATTCAGGTTCGAACTTTGTTGTACCAAACAGGCCGTAAGTTGGTGGCTAAAACATGACCAAGGCAACTTGGCAAGATAGACACATATCCCAAAGAAACCTAAAAGACCAAGTGGCGAGTTGGAAACCTACCTTATTGGTTACAAAGTTTAAGCTCATGCAACCAGGGAACAACCATCCAAGGTCGCCTAGTCTATGAAAGAGTCTAGAAGAAGAGGGTAGCATGTAATATTTTATATTACATATACTTATATGTACTAGGATATACATCACTCTACTGCATATTGGAGTTGTTAATGTATAGAGATGGGTCAGGTTCTATGTACAGTCGGGTCGGGTTACTTGTGTATTGATGTATATATATACAGTATTGGGAAGACTGACCTCGGGCAGAATCGTCCACCCTTAAGCTAAAAGCCTCTTCCGGGAGCCCTGGACACCCCACGAGTTAGGTCAAGCCAAAAAACTTTCCTGAGAAGACCCGACCGACTGACGTTAAAGAGTCGATTGGGTGAAGGCTCGACTGGTCAAAAGACCCAATGTTGACTATGACAACCGGTACTTTCTCCTCTTGGAGAGCAGGGTAATCATAAACGCCAACTGGTCAACAGACTCAAAAGGGAGTATGACCGACAGGTGAAAATTCCGGGCGATATGTAACACCCTAAAGTGGGTTCTATCACTCGGCGGGAGCAAAGACCAAGTGGCGGTAAAGACCAACCGGTCTAAAGACTCAAAAGAGAGTATGACCGGTCGGTGAAAATGCCCAGGGTGAAACACTCCTTATTGAGAAAAGATCAATCCGCAGTAAAGACTGACCGGTTGAAAGGCTCGATAAGGAGTATGACCGCTCAATGAAGATGCACGAAAGGTGAAACACGCAAGTCCAATCCACAATACAGATTGACTAATCGAGAGATTCGACAAGGAGTATGACCGGTCAGTGAAGATGCGCGAAAGTTGAACCACAAAAGCCTCCTCCTCGAGCACATGACCCCCACGAGTTGGGTCAGGCCAAAAATCTCCTCCAAGAGCACTTGACCCCCCACAAGTTGGGTCAGGCCAAAAATCCCCTCTGGGAGTGTTTGGCCCCCCATGAGTTGGGTCAAGCAAAAGTCTCTTCCGAGAGCCACATGCCCCACTTGTGGGGTTAGGGGTGAGTTTTCAAAGCCGACTGGGTATATAATGCTCCAAAATGAGTTCTACCCCCCGATAAGAGTAAAGACCTAGCAGGAAAGACTGACCGATCGACAGACTCAACAAGGAGTATGACCAGTAGGAGAAAAGTACCTGGAAGGTGAAACACACACTGATGATCAACCAGTTGAAAGACTCAGCAAGGAGTTCGATCGGCCACTGAAAACATTCGAAGGGTGAAAATGCACTAATGAGTGATCAGCTCGCAAAACTCAATGGCGAGAGTGGCTGGTCGGTTAAAGTATGCACGGGCAAGAGAAAAATGGCCAAGTGCTTTGAACGGACAGATTGGGCAATTGCAAGAAAGTGGCAAAAGTTGACCGATCAACTCAGACAATTGCCAAGCTACAAAATGAAATTTTGAAGATGGATAACTTGAGTCCTTCCTTAATACAAAACACGATCCGGTTCCGGCCAGTCAGAACACATATTGAAGAAGCTATCGACCGACCAGGAGGGGGTATTGTGTGTACCATAATATTTTCAAGAGAGTGGCCAATCAGAAGTGTACACATGGAGGCTGGTTGCGTGCTTCGCTAGCCTGAGACAGGCCGACCGCGCGTTTCGCTCGCCCAAGACAGGCAGGTTGTGCACTCCGTTTGTCTGAGTAGAGACCGGCTATAAACTTCATCGCGGGCCGGTCGCGCACTTCTTCACTGGCCGGCCATGCGCTTCGCTCGCCTAGGAAGGCCGGTCACACGCTTCGTCTGCTTGAGGAAGGGCCGGTCATGCACTTCGGTTGCCCGAGTAGAGGATGGCTGCAAACTTTGTCGCGGGTCAGCCGTGCACTTCGCCGCTGGCTGGCCGCACGCTTTGCTCGCCCGGGACAGGCCAGTCGCGCACTTCGGTTACCCGAGTGGAGGATGGCCGCAAACTTTATCGCGGGCCAGCAACGTACTTTGTCCCTGGCCGCCCGGGCGCTTCGTTCGCCTGGGAAGATCGGTCGTGCGCTTCGTCTGCTCGAGGGAGGGCCGGCCACGCACTTCGGTTGCCCGAGTGGAGGATGGCCGCATGCTTCATCTACTCGATGGAGGGCTAGCCACGCACTCCGTTTGCCCAAGTGGAGGCTGGCCGCAAACTTTGTCATGGGCTGGTCGCGCACTCCACTTTTTCGGGACGGGCCGGCCGCGTGCTTCGTCTGCTTGAGGGAAGGATGGCCATAAATTTCGTCGCAGGCCGGCCGCACACTTCGTCGTTGGCTGGTCGTGCGCTCCAAAAGGAACCTGTTTTCTCCGACCCAGGTAAGGCCTGATATTTCCACAATGATCCCACGTACCAAGATCGGGCAGCAGTTATTCGCAAGAATCTCGGGCAGGCAACGGTTACGGGAAGGCAACCCACTCCCCGAGATTCCCGATCGACCATTATGGCAAGTAGCACCCCTGCCATAACTACTAAGCACCTGCTAGAAGACACGTCACCCTCACGCAGACAGTTGAGCAAGTTACGGAAGCACGTCATCAATGCTGCCCCGCACGGAGCACCCCAGCTGCCACCCCGAGGCACTATAAAAAGGGGACCTACCGCTTCAGAAAAGGGGACCAAATTCTGGATGTGGTGTTTTCTATTGCATTCCTGAGTTTTTGGAGCTTGAGAGAGAGAGAAACTATAGAGGTTGGCATTTTGGGAGGTCGGTCCTCTCTGGGTGTAATCGGGTCAGGGTGAGTGCTTGTAACTTGTTGTGGCTTACTAGTGCATTCTCGCCCCGCCCCATGGTTTTTTCCCTTAGACGTTACGAAGGGTTTTTCCATGTAAACCTTATCCACTCATGTTCTTTGAATTGTTAGATTGTGCCTTCCAATAGAACCGCTTCCACCAGAAAAGCCCCCTACAACTCTGATCACAGTAGTCCGTTCACCTAGCTTAGAAAGAGACGGTTCTCGTGAGGTGCCACGTCAGGATGACTCCATGCTTTTTTTTTTTGAAAAATCCCTCTTGAAGGTGAGGGGGGAGGGGGTTCAGCCTTGACCCCTACCAGTAGATTAAATAAAGAAGTGATGTACAGGGGAGAGGATAAGGGGGAGGGAGAGAGAAAGTGCCACAAGCGTCAGTTACACAGATCTAAAAGGAAATCTATAGGACCCGGTCCCAAGTTGCAAGTCCACAGGTGAACCAGCGACTTACAATTAAATAGGACCGTCGCCCCAGTAGCCCGTCACGCCTGGAAGGTTCGTCAATTTCTCTCTAACCAAAGTGTCCAACAAATACCAATACCAGAACATCCCAGCCCTTGCGTTGCAGACCCTGAATCTCTTGCGCCTCCAGGTTCCCCATAGAGACCCCATCGACGCCGGGGATGAGCACACTCCCAGCTTCTCAGGAAAGTGCGACCACACCTCCCTCGAGAACTCGCAGCGGAGAAGAGGGTGGTCAGTAGATTCCTCCGCCAACCCGCATAGCGCGCACGACAGATCTGACACCCCTGGATGTTTGCGCCTCACAAGGTTAACATTTGTGAGGATACGGTATTTGGTAGTGACGAGCTTGAAGATCTTGGTTTTGAGAGGGCAACCTCACGCCATATAGCAATCACCGTGGTGCTCCTCACTCACCCGAAGTTAAGGAACCCATACAAACTGTTGACCGTGAACTCCCCTGACAAAGTCCACCGCCAACCCGCCGAGTCCGGTTCCTCCATCAACAAGATCCCTCCGAGCAGGTTCAGGTGGTCCCCCAGTTCCTGAAGTTACTCCGTCGGGAAAGGTTCCACGAACCTAGGACGCCAAATAGTGTTACCGCCTTGAACAGTCACCTGCGACCGGACCGTGGCCATCTCATTTGGTGCCAGGGTAACCAGATTGGGAAACATCGTGCGCAAGGGTAATTCACCTAACCAAATATCCTCCCAGAATTTGACTCTCGACTCGTAGTCGACAATCAGCCTCGAGCCACATCGAAAAAATATAGGCCACCCTACTCACCCCCCCCCCCCCCCCCCCCCCCTCTAGAATGGTGAGATAGCCCTCGAAATGCTTGATCTGGAGTGAAGGGGTGAGAAACTACAGAAGTATCTGCTTGCGATGATTCCCCTCCAGGTATCTCCCAACCCCCTCTGGATCCTCCACCACCATTTTGCTAACATTGCCTGATTGAACTCCCATAGGTTAGCAATTCCAAGGCCCCCCTGCTCCTTCGTTTTGCAAGCCATTCCCCAAGCCAAAAGATGGTAGTGGACCGAATCCCCAGACAATCCATGCCACAAGAACTGATGTCTGATCCTGTCAATCCGCTTAATAACCAACACCGGAAGGGAGTACAAAGAGAGATAGTACGACAGAATCGACGAAAGAAATGAGTTAATCAGTGTTAGCCGACCCCCAACGGATAGCAGGTTCTCCTACTAGCGTGACAAACACCGCTCCACCTGCTCAATCAACTCCACCCAACACTCCCTCGGTAGTTTTCTGTCCGAGATCGGAAGGCCAAGGTATGTGAACGGGAGGAAGCCCAGACAGGATGACTCCATGTTGATGGAAACTCGGGTGGCTGAACAACTCTTTGCTACTATGAAGTCCATCTGCTCTACGGCATCATCTCCGAACCTCGTTAGGTTTCCTTCCCATCGACTGCAACACTATCAGTACTATCATCACTTCCTTGCGACGTCGTGCCTCTCAAACCGACGGTCCATCGTCTTCTTCCCCAACATCGCATGACCCTACTCCTCCTTGGCGGTGCATAGTTCCTCCTCAACGGTGGTGCATCATCCCTAAAATCTCTATAAAAAAAGTCATATAGCTCCCATGAAAAAAGGTGAATGAAAATGTAAATAATATCCCAAAATCCCCTCTTTTGTTCCTTTTTCTCCAAAGATATCCTCATCTATTCTCTCATCATGAGGGCTTTACGACGTTGTCATCTGGAAACCCCACTTCGGCCTTTCCTCAGCTTCGTGTGGCAACTGTAATCCACCGGTGAAGTGACCTCGTGTAATTTACTTAAGAAAAAAAAGCATTCGGCAACATTTTCCGAAAAAAAGGAATGTACAAACTTGATACAAACTTTACTTCATTATTTCTGTACTTCACTAAAATACTTGTGTATACGATCTTGTTCACATTTTTCTGGCTTGCATGATAGATGTTAGGCTAACCCATACTAAGCCTTCTTATTTATCACATTTATTTTAACTTTTTAAATATTTATTTTCCAAATACTTTTTGAGCCCAATAGACTTTTTAGGATCATACCGTTGCAAGAAATATAGGAGATTTGGTGGAAAACCATTTTAAGAAGCTGCTTTTAATCTCCTGTATCTCCAATGTATTGGTTTGAGTTCAAACCCATCCCGAAAATACACTTTTATATTAAACTCTTGTTGACCCGTTCAAGCCTTATCAAATGTCTATGATTCCACTTCCGTTACCCCTTTGTACTAACCAAATTTATACAATAAAGCATCAATTCGGTTGCTACTCCCAAATCATTGTAGCTGCACTGTAGCTACAACACTGAGTTCACAGTAGCAACCGAATTGATACTCTACTGCCCAAATTGACACTCTAGAATCATTATAGAAGCTACAGTGATTTCTGGCGTATAAATTCGATTTCACTATAGCATCCAAACTGATACTCCGAAATAATTATTGCTACAGTGACTTCACAGCTATAGTGTTTTGGGTCTACTATTGCCATTTCATAGTACAACGTATGTTGAAAAAAAAAATTATACAGCGATTTATTTCCATTGTACAACTGCTATAGGGGTAAAATGATAAGTAAAAAAAAGGGTTATTTTGACTTTGCCCCCCAAATTTTGCCTTGAATTAGACTTTACCCCCCAAATTTTCATTAATTAGACTTTACCCCCCAAAACTAACTGTTCCGTCAGCTCACCCCCCAAAACGTTATTTCTTTTCCGTCAGCTCACCCTTTCTCTTAGATGGTGAGCTGACGGAACAGTTAGTTTTGGGGGGTAAAGTCTAATTAATGAAAATGTGGGGGGTAAAGTCTAATTCAAGGCATAATTTGGGGGGCAAAGTCAAAATAACCCTAAAAAAAATAAGATTGGGGGCTTAATGCTCAACGCAAAAGTTCTATAGGTTTATCAAACTTGAAGGCAGTAGAGGGGTCTGAAATTAATTAACATAAAAAAAAAAGGCTTCTCCGACTGCAAAGTGGGATCCATTTGACATAGATCTCACCCACAACGAGCATCAGTCAACACCACCACCGGTCTACATTTACATTGTCGGCCCCTTTTATTGACCACAATTCGTGCGTTGACTTCTATCTATATATAATTGTCTTATATCATGGAATTCAATCTCCATGAAAATGATTTTCAGCCATCCTTTGTTCAACCGGATGGAAACGCGGATGGTTGAATATAAAGTTTATGCCAGAGGCCAATTCCACTGCACAGACCTCTCTCTCTCTCTCTCTCTGACCTCTCTCTCTCTCTCTCTCTCTCTCTCTCTCTCTCTAATTCCACTGCACAGACCTCTCTCTCTCTCTCTCTCTCTCTCTCTCTCTCTCTTTCTCTCTCTCTCCTTCTCTCTAACAACCACACATGGAGTTTCCTCCCTTCCACTTCTGCAGCACACTGATGATGCTGCTGTTGCTTGCCTCCAACTACCCCCAGCTGGCTATATCGGCTGCACACAACAACTTCACCGACCTCTCGGCGCTGCTGGCGTTCAAGGCCAGCGTCGGTGATCCTCTTGGCGTCCTGATCCGCAACTGGACCACCGACACCTCGTTCTGCGGCTGGATCGGGGTCCAATGCAGCCGCCAAAGGCAGCGAGTCACTGCCCTCCGGTTTAAAGATTTCACACTCCAAGGCACCGTCTCCCCACACCTCGCCAACCTCTCCTTCCTTCAGTACCTCTACCTTTCGAACAACAGCCTTGGTGGCCCCATCCCGGAGGCCATCGGGCGCCTGCCACGCCTCAAGAAACTCACCCTCCAGTATAATCAGCTCTCCGGAGCCATACCACCTACCATCTTCAACATGTCCTCACTCGCCACCCTCTCCCTCGCCTTCAATAGCCTTTCAGGCTCACTCCCCCAACAGAATCATAGTCTTGTGCTTCCCCAACTCCAATGGATCTCCTTTGACGAAAATCAGCTTGACGGCAGGATCCCACCAAGCTTTGCTCGCTGTCGTAAACTAACGCTGCTGGCCTTGTCTGACAACAATTTCAGTGGAGCCATACCGGCAGAGCTTGGGAGCTTGCCGGAGCTCACCGGCTTACAGCTCGGTAACAACATTCTCACAGGGGTAATCCCGACCGCACTAAGCAACCTCACAAAGCTCAACACTCTCTACCTACCCAATAACAGCTTGCAGGGTAGAGTTCCTAGGGAATTGGGTAGTCTACCGAATCTGCAAGGGCTGCTCCTTTGGGACAATCACCTAACCGGTCCCATACCGGCTTCCCTCTGCAACGCTTCCATGCTAAGCAATCTAGACCTCTCATGGAACATGCTCACGGGATCGGTCCCCGCTCAACTCGGGAGGAATGCGCCACTCCTCCAGTTCTTCTTTTTGGAAAAAAATCAGCTACGTGGTCCACTTGACTTCATCACCTCTCTGTCCAACTCCAAGGCTTTGGAGAGGCTAACGTTTTCGCATAATGAGCTGGATGGGATTCTTCCAGATTCGATCTGGAATCTCTCTACACACATTCAGGTAATCAACGCATATAGCAATCGCATCAGGGGAAGAATTCCAACTGAAATCGGTAACTTGAGTAGCATAATCTATCTGTATCTGAGTAAGAATGAGCTGACTGGAGCTATACCATCGGCGCTCGCGAGGCTGCGGACGCTTCAAATGTTGTACCTCCATGACAATAGATTGGATGGTCCTATCCCGCATGAGCTCGGTCAACTGACAAACTTGAGCAAACTATCTCTTGAATCGAATCCTCTCGTCGGAACCATACCAGACTCGATAGGGAACCTCAGCAGGCTACAATTCCTCTCACTGTCCAACAATGGATTGTCGTCGGCCATTCCGCCGAGCATGTGGAGTCTCACACAACTCATATATTTGAATCTCTCACTCAACTCTCTGGATGGCTCGCTACCTCCAAAGGTGGGGAACTTGAAGAACATAGACATACTTGATCTTTCGTCGAATCATCTATTTGGAATCATCCCAAGTACTTTAGGGGTCATCAACATGATGAGCTCTCTGAACTTATCCCGCAACTCCTTCCATGGCCTTATTCCACAATCACTCGGCGGACTGATCAACATCATCGATATAGACCTCTCATACAATGCCTTATCAGGTGCCATACCTGAGTCATTAGCCGACCCCCGCTACCTTACTACCCTAAACCTTTCTTACAATAGGCTTGAAGGGAAAGTCCCTGAAGGTGGTGTTTTCTCGAACCTCACCATCCAATCTTTAATGGGGAATGTAGATTTATGCGGGGTGTCCCGACTAGGCTTTCCTCCTTGCACTTCAAACAATACCATTTCTAACTCGGCAACATCACTACATCTTATCAAGATTATTCTACCCGTTGTTGCTTCCACGCTAGTACTTCTCGCTTGCATCTTTTTAATATTACGGAGGAGGAGGAGGGCAAAGACCACGGATCCAACTGATGCATCACCTTCCAATGACCATAGATTGATTTCTTACCACGAGCTTGCTCGTGCAACAGAAAACTTCAACGAGGCAAACCTAATAGGAAAGGGGGGCTTCGGATCAGTGTACAGAGGACGTCTGGATGACGGGATTTTCGTAGCTGTAAAGGTCTTGAATTTAGAAATTGAAGGGGCTTCACGGAGTTTCGATGCGGAATGTCACGCCTTACGCATGCTGCGGCACAGAAATCTTGTCAAGATCATCACCTCATGCTCTAATTTGGAATTCAAGGCATTGGTCCTCCAATTCATGCCTGGCGGTAACCTCGAGAGGTGGTTGTATTCCCACAACTATTACTTGGACCTGCTCCAGAGGCTCACCATAATGATCGATGTGGCTCTTGCGCTGGAGTATCTCCACGACCACCATGTGGTGCATTGTGATTTGAAACCGAGCAATGTGCTGCTGGATCAAAACATGACTGCCCATGTGGCTGACTTCGGCATTGCCAAGCTGCTAATCATCGGTGATAGCAAGTCGGTAGCATCCAACAGCGCGCCAGGGACCATCGGCTACATGGCCCCAGGTAACCAAATCATCCACCATCATACTAGTTATCATATATGAATTCATCGGTGATTCAAGTAATTTAATTAATTAGAAACTGTGATATGTGCAATAGAGTACGGATCGACTGGTAGAGTCTCAAGAAGAAGCGATATCTATAGCTATGGGATTATGTTGTTGGAAGCCTTTACAAGGAAGAAGCCCTCCGATGCCATGTTTAATGGGGAGTTAACACTGCGGCAATGGGTATGCAATGCTCATCCAACTGCAATGGTAGATGTTGTGGATAACAACCTCCTTAGAGATGAGTATGGTGATGAGAGAGCAAATGAAGACACAAGTGCCATGTTTCAGTGTTTATCGGCTGTCATTGAACTTGGTTTGGTGTGTTCAACAAAATCCTCGACAGAAAGGATTCCGATGAAAGCTGTTGTCATAAAATTGGAAAAGATCAGAAAGGAATACTTGTCAAAACTACCTACTGCTTGAAGTATGAAAGTCACAAATATAGCTTCGGCCTAGCCAATGTTTTGGCAATGGACCTTCTGTAATGATCGCTTTTCATTAATATTTTTCACTTGGATTGTTTTCAACTCTAATGGTGAATTAAGTAGGAGCAAAACTAGGAAAGGATCTGCGACGGATTTTTTTTTTTGGATCTGCTACACTCATCAAAAGTTGATGGAGTATGGTCGATTTGTCATACTCGATGTGTGCAGACTTTCACCCCCGCTTGCTTGACAAAATTGTCTATTGTCCAATCTACACTCATAGAAGGGGTTATGCCCTGAACCCTAGAGGAGCTAAGAGTACTTTGATATTCATGTTAGCTTGTGATTTAAAAGTAGTGAAAAGAGTAGATCTCAGAAATGGGATCATTTACTAATCCCGTTTGAAGTAAGGTCAGGAATCCTAAACAAGAGCGGGTACCGATCCCAAGCTCCGTGCCTCATCAGAATAGGCATAAAACAATACTATCTTTATTCTTCTAACTTCGTACATTGTGTTCTCTCATCAATTACTTATATTTATAAACTGGAAGGAGGCAGTGCCTTATAATCTATATTAAAGTTGTTAGAAAGAAGAGCTTCATACCAACATAGATATTTATTACCCTCCTTCGAGTTGCTAAGTAACAGAGACTTTAATTATAGATCACTACGAAACATGTGTGTGTTCTTGATAAGCCTTCTGGAAAGATATCAAAAGGGTCAACCTTAGAGGAAAGGAGGGAGATAGTAAAATTAAAGTTGTCAACCCAAGTATGTGAATGGTTTGATAGAACACATTAAGTAGTAGGTGAAGAACACAGTAGACATTTAGGTCACAAGGAATGGTCAAGTCTTTCATTATCATCTAGGTCATCCCATCAAGATAGGGTCGACGATATGGAACATTGAGAAGAATTTTCCGATCAAGTGTTAATTAGATGTCAACCATCTAACAAGCGGGAGAGCACCCAATAGGAGGGGAGAGCGAGCGAGCGAGCGAGGTTGAAGGCCGGATCCTCTCCCATAAGAGGTTCCTCCCATGGGAGTATCTCGATGGAGCAAGTTGGGGATTCTGGAGGTTTGAGAGATCCTGGGGCGTTGGCCTCTTGTCTACATCATGGTGTTGGGTACCAAACCTTGGGTGTTGGGTTCCAAACCTTGGTTGTTGGTGGAAGCACTTCTTGAGGCAAGGGCCCAAGGGCAAAAGGGGATCCGATGGGTGCTAGGTTAGATCCGGCCTTGGATTTAGATAACCTTGGGGATTTCTCTCTCCTAATCTATTCTATGAACAACTCTAAATAATCATTGGGTGGTTCTATGGCTTTAGGGAGTGAAGGAGGAGGAGATGCTATAATTGTTGGTGCTCGTGAGTCTGGCGCACACCAAGTGTTTGTTGATTTTTTGGAACCAGGTTTGGGGCTTTCTTTGACGAAAGATCAAGGTGCGGTAGGGGTTGGCAAGGCTAACCATATCATAGGGCAATTATGGAGTGCCTGATGCAGGACGCAAAGGGGAAGTCGTCATCGATTGTTCACAGTCTCCAAATTAGGAATTTTTGAGAGAGATAGTGGGGGAGGAAAGGAGAGGAGGGGGAAGATCCGGAGTCCACCGGATTTGGAGAATCCACTCCTGATGGCATCCAATCCAGGAAACCCTAACGAAGCCCGCAAGCCGTCATTTCTTTTTCATTATTCATAAGCTTTCTTTTATTCATTAAAGGAGAGACCTATAAATAGGTTTATAAGCTATATTAAAGTTGTTAGAAAGAAGAGCACGCGTTATACCAACATAAATACTTATGACCCTCCTTCGAGTTGATAAGTCTTCTAGAAAGATATCAAAATGGTCGGCCTTAGTGGAGAGGAAGGAGACAATAAAATTAAAATTGTCAACCCAAGTACGTGAATGGTTTGACAACATTAGGTAGTAGGTGAAGAACACAGTAGACATTAAGGTCACAAGGAATGGTCAAGTCTTTCGTTATCATCAAGGTCATCCCATCAAGATCGGGTCGACGATACGAAACATTGAAAAGAATTTTCCGATCAGGTGTTAATCAGATGCGACCATCTAACAAGCGGGAGAGCACTGAATAGGAGGGGAGAGCGAGTGAGTGGCTCTACACCGAGCGAGAGGGGAGACTGAGTGAGCGAGTAAGGTTGAAGGATCGATCTTCTCCCATGGGAGTATCTCGGTGGGGTAAGTTGGGGCTTCTGGAAATTTGATAGATTCGAGGGCCTTGGCCTTTTGTTTATATCATGGTGTTGGGTACCAAACCTTGGGTGTTGGTGGAAGCACTTCTCGTGGCAAGGGCCCAAGGGCTAGAGGGGATCCGGTGGGTGCTAGGTTAGATCCGGCTGTGGATCTAGATAACCTTGGGGATTTTCCTCTCCTAATCTATTCTTCGCACAACTCTAAATCATCATTGGGTGGTTCTATGGCTTTGGGGAGCAAAGGAGGAGGAGATGTTATAACTGTTATACTGGTGAGTCTGGTGCACACCAAGTGTTTGTCAATTTTTCGGAATCAGGTTTGGGGCTTTCTTTGACGAAAGATCAAAGTGCAGCAGGGGTTAGCAAGACTAACCAAATCATAGGATAATTATGGAGTCTTTGATACGGGACACAAAGGGGAAGTCGTCGTCGATTGTTCACGGTCTCCAAATTAGGATTTTTGAGAGAGATAGTGGGGGAGGAAAGGAGAGGAGGGGGAAGATCCGGAGTCCACCGGATTTGGAGAATCCACCCCTTATGGGCATCCAATCAAGGAAACCCTAACAAAACCCGCAAGCCGTCATTTTTTTTTTCATTATTCATAAGCATTCTTTATTCATCAAATGAGAGACTTATAAATAGGTTTACATTCCTTGGTCTTCAAAAAACCATAAGATAACTATCAAAAATAAAAAGATAACGATTTTCATAACTGAAAGATCTAAATCTATCCTAAATTTTAAATCTTAACTAAATGATATCTTTAAACATTACCATATTTAATAAATCCAAAAATCATGTATTTTTGAATTAAAATAATAATTTCAGAATAAATTAATTATTTAATTCCGAACTTAATATTTTATTTTAAAAATATTTTTAGTGATTATTAAATATAAAATTTATTTAATTAAACCTCGAGAGTGTCGGGCTGTGGAAATCGTGGGCCTGCAAGCGGGGCCATGTCCCCATTATTTACCTCAAGTCAGAAAAAACTCGTCCATGAGTTCTATGGAACAGTGGCAGGGGCCAGTAGCGAAGCTCGCATCATTAGGGTCATCAAATGATTGTCTTGAAATCTGCAGCTGGTGATGGAGACCTAGCTAGTGTGGTCGCACTGCATTGCAGTCATTTTCAGGGTCCCTTGCGAAAGTGGTGCTACCGTTGAGTGGGGATCAGGAGTCAAAGAAGTACTGGCACGGGATGACGAAGACATCCCCTGCTAACGGTTGCTAGAGTCCGAGGAAGTTCATGGACTGAAAGGCATGCCCATAGAAGTCAACCACTATGAAAGGGCTCTACTATAAATGCAGGTGCTAGTGGGGCCGCTGGTGACATGGACGCTCAACAGTGGGCTCTGGTGAAGACCCCACTGAAGGTGCTGTAGCGGGAAGCTGCTCTACTGGAGGTGGATGTAAGACCGGCAGTGCAGTCATCGCAAGTGGTGCTGTCGGTGCAGGAGGCACATTCAATGGAGGTCTGATTGAGGTTAGGATCCTGCTTCGTTGTTTGATCAATGCCTCTTGCTCAATTTCTCCCATCAACTGCATCTCATCCTCATGTCTTTCATCAACCGATCTTCTTTGTTGAAGGAACCGCTAGACGAAGGAGTCGGCTGGTAAAGATAGCTCTTGGGATCAACTTCTGATGCGATCGATATATAAAATCTTTGTAAATGTAGAACAATAGTTGGTAGGACCAGAAGTGTCCATCCAATCTAGGAATCGTGAATAGTTGGCAATTTGATGGTACATGGGATCAGGGGCAAAGTAATAATTTTGTAGTACTAGGATGACTAGATGGAGGCACGGAAGGCACGAGTTGATCGGGTTTGTAAAATCATGCAACTTTGGTATTTTGTCTGACCAATTCCGATGAACATATCAAAAGTTATGGTCCGATAAAGTTTGTTCGATTTGATTAGGATATTCGGATTTGGTTCCAAATTAACTCGGGCCTGAGATTCAAGTGGGTGAATGGGCAAAGGTTGAATATATGCTAAAACAGTAAAAATTCTTATATAAGTGGAGGATAAAAGGCTAATGGAGAATGGGTAATAGTGTTTAGTTATAATAAAGTTTGATAGCAGGTACGTCCCCTTTTTTTCTTTCTTTTGCTCTTTTACTTTTTTGATACCTCTATTCTCTTTGTGTTTTTTTTTTTTTGAGGGGTAATACCTCTAGAGGTCAGTGATCTTAGGCGGGGCCAAGATGTGGTTGCGGAGGGGAAATCGGTAGGCGCAGAGGGTGGTTGGGCGGCTGTAGGAAGGTCGGATTGTGCCGGTGCAGGTGGGCAGGTCGGGGCCTGCGGGTGACGGATCGAGGAGTCGACGACGATGTTGTTGATGGTTGCCGGCGACAACAACAATTCTAGCGGATCGCTCAACAAGTAGGAACTGTCAAGAGCTCGTTTTGATATCAAACTGATACGGGATGCAAAGGGGAAATCATTGTTGATTGTTCGCGATCTCAAAATTAGGGTTTTTGAAAGATAATGGAGGATAAAAGAAGATGAAGGGGAAGATCTGGAGTCCACCGGATTTAAAAAATCCATCCCTTATGGCATCCAATCCAGAAAACCCTAACGAAACCCACAAGCCGTCAATTTTTATTCTTCATAATTCATAAGTATTCTTTATTCATCAAAGGAGAGGCCTACAACTAGACTTACATTGCTTGGTCTCCAAGAAACCATAAGATAACTATAAAAAATAAAAAGATAAAAGGACAGCTCTGGAATGTAGCTATCTAAAGGCCACCAGGTGAACCCTCGGGGCTCCGATCATGGTGAACCCTAGGGGCTCCCATCATACGGGCGACTGATCTAAACGATGGGACATGTATTTGTCGGTGGACTCCAAACCGCGATGTTTGGGCAACTATTTTAAGTCATTCGAAGAAAAAAAAACCTTGTATACAGTCAGTGACGTCCTTACCCATGATATCACATAATCCAGTTGGCAGTCTTTGATTGGCCACAACAACACAACTATATGTATTTGGATTAGGTTCAGATCTTCTCCAGTCGGCCAGACCCAGTAGGTGGGCCCACACGCATCACAACGGGTCGATGACAGGCGACAGGGCAGTGAATAGAACTCTAGCCGACTGCATGCGACTGTGATGCACTTCGGGCCCACCGACCAAGCCGACCGACTGGAGGAGATCCAAACTCAATTTTTCTTTCTTTTGCTCTTTTTCTTTTTTGATACCTCTATTCTCTTTGTTGTTTTTTTTTTTAGGGGTAATACCTCTATTCTCTTTGTTGCATATCACCAAGGGGGGGGGGGGTTGCAGGAAGGTCGGACAATGAGCAGGGTAGTGACGGGAGGTCTGTGCGGTGCCGGGGATGGGCAAAGTCTGATGGGGCTGCTCGAGGGCAGATCTGGTGGTGGGGTGGCAGGGGTGAAGGCGACGACGCAGTGCCGGCGGGGTCTCGGGGCGGTGAGTGATCTTAGGCGGGGCCAGGATGCGGTTGCGGAGGGGAAATCGGTAGGCGCAGAGGGTGGTCGGGCGGCTGTAGGAAGGTCGGATTGTGCCAAGGCAGGTGGGTAGGTCGGGGCCTGCGGGTGACGGATCGGGGAGTCGACGACGATGTTGTTGATGGTTGCCGATGACGACAACAATTCTACCGGATCGCTCAACAAGTAGGAACCGTCAAGAGCTCGCTCTGATATCAAACTGATGCGGGATGCAAAGGGGAAGCCATCATTGATTGTTCGCGATCTCAAAATTAGGGTTTTTGAAAGATAATGGAGGATAAAAGAAGATGAGGGGGAAGATCCGGAGTCCACCGGATTTGAAAAATCCATCCCTGATGGCATCCAATCCAGAAAACCCTAACGAAACCCACAAGCCGTCAATTTTTATTCTTCATAATTCATAAGTATTCTTTATTCATCAAAGGAGAGGCCTATAACTAGACTTACATTGCTTGGTCTCCAAAAAACCATAAGATAACTATAAAAAATAAAAAGATAAAAGGACGGCTCTGGAATGTAGCTATCTAAAGGCCACCAGATGAACCCTAGGGGCTCCCATCGTGGTGAACCCTAGGGGCTCCCATCATACAAGCCGACTGATCCAAACGATGGGACATGTGTTCGTCGGTGGACTCCGAACCACGGTGTTCGGGGCGACTATTTTAAGTCATTCGGAAAAAAAAAAAAAACCCTTTATACAAGCAGTGACATCCTTACCCATAATATCACATAATCCAGTTGGCAGTCTTTGATTGGCCACAATAACACAACTATATGTATTTGGATTAAGTTCAGATCTTCTCTAGCCTACTGTAGCGGCTGTGATACACTCCGGGCCCACCGGTCAGGGCCGACCGACTGGAGGAGATCCGAACTTATTTGGATTTTTTGCGTGACTTCTATCAATGGACCCGTCAACATGACGGGTCGTCTATATTTTTCTTCTACAGAGCTTTCTTTGTGGTCTGCGTCGACCCAAGTCTTGCTAAACTTGTGGTCCTTAAGCCTTCCAGTTTTCCATCCTGTGGGGTTCTGATCACAGCCGTCCGTTCAACCAGCCTAGAAAGGGACGGTTTGGGTCACCGGATCGATGCCTGCTCAACTCGGGAGGAATGCAGCCCTCCTTGACTTCATCACCTCTCTTTCCAACTCAAGGGCTTTGGATTTCACATAATGAGTTGGACGGGATTCTTCCATATTCAGTTTGGGAATCTCTCTGCACATCTTGTGCAGATTTTCGCTAGCAATAATCGCATCATGGGACGGATTCAACTGATGTATCACCTTCAAATACCATAGATTGATTTCTTACCACGAGCTCGGTCGTGCAACCGACAACTTCAATAGACAAACCTATTGGGAAGGGGGGCTTCTATTAGGATGATATCGGTGGCGTAGCAGAATGCAAAGTCGATCCCGTGGGTCGATTCGGTGTGCGATACATTTAAAATTTTTTTTATCCGAATTGGTTATTTACGCAAGGGATGAAACGAACTGGAATCAAACCCCTACAGTCTTCTAGCGAATCTAACATGATAACCATTATGCATGAAAAATGATAGATCTAGGGGCTTAGATTGATTATACATGTGTGCGGGCTGTTTCACCGCGGCAAATTTCTTCTTTGTTGTTGTTGACGGATTTAGATCTACACCAATACGTTTCAGTGCAATGGCCTTTACTTTCGATCCTAATGTCATATTGGATCAAAACTTAAACTGCTGGAAAGAGAACTTCAAAATGGAGAAGTAGCGCCTTGTTTGAGGCCATTTGGACTCCTGTATCTCCCGCAGTGATCGAAACATCACATATCTACAAAAAAAAATCTGGGCAGCAATCGCGAGAGGGATCCTCGCGCAAGAGAGATGATCTTCTTCGGATACATCGATCTCGCAACTCGATCCGGATTCTTGCACTCTGATCTCTGAGTGCCTCAGAGTGCAAGTGATCTCCTTTGTCAATCTCACGCATACACGAGAAGAAAAGATGAGAGGGAGAGAGAGATTTCTTCTTTGCACCCGAGAGAGAGAACCATCGAAGAGAGGAAGAGGGGGTTGGACTACAAGCAATACAATCTCATTCACATTTTTCTGGCTTGCATGATAGAAATAATTTAGGGGGAATTAGGTATAGGTCCTTAACTATTTTGCAATATTAGCTGTAGGATACCATAATTTGCTATATTAGCTAAGGTCTCTCTCGTGTCTTCTTCCACTCTCCCGAGCTTGACCCCAGTGCTCGACCCCGACGATCCCGAGCAACTCCGGCGACCTCGACCTCGACATCGACCTCGACTCCGATCGCGACCTCGACATCGACCTCGACCCCGGCGACCTCGACCTCGACCTTGACTCCGACGACCTCTCCTAGGGTTAGGTCTATGGGTAGCCGGGTATAGGTCTAGGCTTCATCCCATGGCTTGTAGATTAGGTCCGGCGGGGGGGGGGGGGGGGGGGGAGGGGTAGGGGGGTTCTGTTGGATCCGGCAACGTCGGGGGAGGGGGGTTCGGTTAGGTCCAGCGACGGCAGGAGAGGGGGGGGGGGGGGGGGGGTAGGGGGTTCAGTTAGGTCCGACGGCGGTGGGGGCGGGGGTTCGATTGGTCCGACGGTGGTGGGGAAGAGGGGGCAGGCGGGAGGGACTTTAGCTATATTTTGAAATTACTGTGTCCTGCAACTAACAATCATCTCTCAAAAAAGACTTATGTCAAACTATCCCAATAATTGACTTTGGCAATTGAACACAAACTTTGATGAACTTAGGAGCGTTATATAATGATACCTTGTACTAGTGATCATGCACCGGTGGTGGCTAATCTCGAGTGTGAGCTCAAGGGATTAGATCGACATCGCGGGGGAGGTCGAGGGTCGGGGTTGGTATGCCAGGCCAGGGCTTGGCATTGTCGGCTGCCCATTCACCGGACTCCCGCCCGGCTCGAGTAAAGTTCAATGGCATGAACAATGCTACACCGGAACAAGGTTTGCTCGATGTTGGTTCTAGGCCGGTTGCAGCCACGATCAACACAAAGGGAGGGGGATAGTGTGATCAAGGGCAAACAGAGGGGTCTGTTGGGCGGCACTTGGCCGACAGTCGATGGTCGCCGGCCTTAGTCAAAGACAAACATCGTGCGAAGGGGCGTTGTCGGGGGGGTCATAGCAAAAGAAAGGGAAAATGTCTACTACCCTGGTGATTGGGGTCACCGGGTGGTGCCTTACCGAGGGTGATCGGGTGCCACCAGGTGCCTGACCACCAGCAGCCAAACCGTCGGCAGTCACTGTAGCAAGGTAGGGAGAAGTGGGTCAGAACCGAGTCGGCCTCGCTGGCTGCACGACCACCACACACAAGGCCGG
Source organism: Chamaelirium japonicum (assembly GCA_947650365.1). Lineage (NCBI taxonomy): Eukaryota > Viridiplantae > Streptophyta > Magnoliopsida > Liliales > Melanthiaceae > Chamaelirium > Chamaelirium japonicum. The sequence continues at coordinate 28,225,105 of OX393555.1, forward strand.
CGGCCATGGTCGCGTTGAAAATAGGACACCGGGGAGTGGTTGAGCTGGTCTCAACAGCACAAGAAAGAAAGAACAGGGGGAAGAAGGGGAGGCTGACCTGGTGCCAAGGGTCGTCGACTCCGGGAGCTCCTCCTCCTACCGGTTTGATCCTCTCCGGTCGTGTGTGTGTGACACACCACAGGGGGAGGATCGAGAGCGAGAGGTCGGGGAGCGGTAAGGGGTCAGGCTGGGCTGCTCAAGGGGGAGGGGCCGTCAGCTACGGCTGGCTCGCTCCTCCTCCTCCTTTCTCCTCTCCGGCCGATCGGCCTTCTCCAGCACCAGTTGTTGCTCTTCTCCGGCCGCGTGCGTAGGCCACCATAGGGGCCAGAGAGAGATCAGAGGAGAGAGGGAGAAATTGGAGAGAGAGAGGGAGATCGGAGGTAAAGAGAGGGAGATCGGAGGGGAGGGAGCGGGTCAGACTGAGGAGCGGGGTCGGATCTAGTTTTTAAAGGGAGGAGGGGGCGGAGGTCGGTTACAGCAGATCTTGGGGGCCAGATTCCATGGGATCAGGGTGAGGGAAGCGCATGGAAGGAGAGGTGGAGAGGGGGGCGACGGGATGGTTGAGCGGCTAAGAGAGAGAGAGAGAGAGAGAGAGAGAGAGAGAGAGAGAGAGAGAGAGAGAGAGGGTCGGCTAGGGGGGTTGGGTTGGGTTGGGGTTCGGGTTCGGGTTTGGTGGGGTTGGGTTTAAGATTTTATTTTAAATTCCTTTTTTTTCTAATAATTATCGAGCCCGATTAGCACTCGTCTTGTGTCGAGCCTGACTCGCCCTCGACTCGTGTCGTGCCGAGACGCGCGAACCTTGTTTGGTCCGACAGAATCGCCACTAAACCCTTCTTTTAATTAATTAATTATATTTATATAAAAAAAATAACAAGCATTGATACACAAGCACTTCTGCCATGCACCAGATACCATGCTCAAATGTTGTCTCGCAACCTGGACCTAGGACCCACTGCCTGGTCTCGCTCGAGTTCAAACATACATGCAATAATTTTTGCAAAAATAAAAAAAATAGCAGGGTCCACAAAATTATTCTAGTAATAATATAATAATATTAAAAGAAAACTGGGTTGCCATGAGTGGAAGAACTCTGAAGTGCCGGTCATTACATCCTACCCACCTTAATAGAATTTTCGTTTCGAAAATTAACTAACATTAATCATCAAACAAATAATGGTACAAGGATCGCATCGCTGACTCGAGCTCCCACGTTGCCTCCTCCTCGCTGCAATGCTGCCACTGCACCTTCACCATGGAGATGGTTTTCGTGCGAAGCACTCGATCCTCACTAGCCAAAATTCTGATCGGCTGCTCCTCGTATGATACATCTAAACTGAGGGCCAGGTCCTGCCAATCCAGCACTTGGGACAGGTCTGGCTCATACCTCCGAAGCATCGACACATGAAAGACACCATGGACGCTAGAGACCTATGGAAGCAACACCAGGTGATACGCCGCCTCACCAACTCTCTCCAAAATCTCGAAAGGGCTAATGAATCTCGGAGCCAACTTTCCTTTCTTCCCAAACCTCGTGATGCCCCGCCGAGGGAAAACCTTCAGGAAAACATGGTCTCCTATGGTGAACTCGAGTTGGCGTCGATGCACATTAGCATAGCTCTTCTGTCGACTTTGCGCCGCTCGAAGTCACTCCCTGATCAGCTGGATCTTCTCCGTCCTCTCCTGGACAAGCTCTGGCCTCAAGAGACTCCGCTCTCCTACCTCTTCCCAACAAAGAGGTGATCGGCATGGCCTCCCGTACAAGGCCTCATAGGGGGCCATGCCGATGCTGGCTTGGTGGCTATTATTGTAGGCGAACTCCATAAGAGATAGATGCTCCTCCCAACTACCTCCATATGCTGGCTTGGTGGCTATTATTGTAGGCGAACTCCACAAGAGGTAGATGCTCCTCCCAACTACCTCCAAAATCCACAGAGCATGCTCGCAACATATCCTCCAGAATTTGAATCGTTCTCTTTGATTGGTCATCTGTCTGAGGGTGAAAAGCTGTGCGAAAACTGAGCTCCGGCCCTAGAGCTATCTGCAGGCTTTCCCAAAAGTTAGAAATAAACCGAAGATCCCGATCCGAGAGAATAAAAACTGGAACTCTGTGCAATCTAACAATCTCCCTCACAGACAGCTTTGCTCGGTCAATAGATGTCATCGTTGTTCACACCGGAAGAAAGTGCGTCGACTTTGTCAATCAGTCTACGATCACCCAAACTGAGTCATGCCTGTTCCGGATCAAAGGCAACCCCGAAACAAAGTCCATCATGATGTGCTCCTATTTCCACTCAACTACTGGGAGTATCTGCAGCAATCTAGCTAGTCTCTGGTGCTTAGCCTTAACTTGTTGACAAGTCAAATATTTGGACACGAAGACTGCTATATCTCGATTCATGCCCTTCCACCAGAACTATCTCCTCAATTCATGGTACATTTTGGTGCCACCAGTGTGCACCGAGAATCTAGATCGATGCGTCTCTAATAACACCTCCTCTAGAACCTCCTTATCATTAGGAAGGCACAACCTCCTCTAAAACTTTAGACCTCCATCCTACTGTCTGTAACATCCGCCCCAAACATACAAGATATTGTCCTCTTTGCCCATGCCCGCACAAGAACTTCCCAAGATAGTCACCTATCCTGGTACTACTCTCGCCCGAGCACGCTTAACTACGAAGTTCTTACGAAATCCGTAGCGGCGCACGGTTTTAAAACGCATCTTCTATGTTTGAGAGGGGAAATTATATACGTAGCTCAGGATCTCCTTCTCTCCAAGCGATGTGGGGCTAACTCGTGGCCTTGTACACCTCACCTCACGTCATCCATCTTGGCATCCCAGCCTCAGAAGTTTTGGCACTTGGCTCTTAGATCTTGGTCGTCACAATCCACCCCCCTTAGGGCTACACGTCCTCGTGTAGGGCTAGACCCCCCCATCCCGAGGAGAAACCGGCTCTGATACCATTTTGTAACATCCGCCCCAAACACACAAGATATTGTCCGCTTTGCCCATGCCCGCACAAGAACTTCCCAGGGTGGTCACCCATCCTGGTACTGCTCTCGTCCGAGCACGCTTAACTACGGAGTTCTTATGAAATCCGTAGCGACACTCGGTTTTAAAACGTGTCTTCTATATTTGAGAGAGGAAATTATATAAGTAGCTCAGGATCTCTTTCTCTACAAGCGATGTGGGGCTAACTCATGGCCTTGTACACCTCACCTCACCTCACCTCATCTATCTTGGCATCCCAACCTTAGGAGTCTTGGCACTTGGCTCTTGGATCTTGGTCGTCACACTGTCGCACCGTGCTCCAATCTCCTCTAACTCTGAATCCGACCTATGTGCTGAATCACCTTCTGAAGTAGGATGGGATGCACTCATATGGTACACAACACGGTACGAGAGGGCTCCCACTGAACCCATAAATCAAGGCCTTCTATCGTAGCCAAAAATTCATGTCGATCCGTTAACAGTCTGGCAAGCTGGCTATGGGACTTCCAGCTCAAAGCATCTGCAATGATATTCGCTTTACCTGGATGGTAAAAGAGCGAATAGTTGACGTCCTTTAGGACCTCGATCCATCTCCTTTGATGCATATTTAGGTCCTTCTGACTCGCGATGTACCTCAGACTCTTGTGGTCATAATACATCTCAAACTCCTCACCATACAGATAATGCCTCCAAATTTTCAAAGCGAACACCACCGCGGCCAACTCCAAATCATGGGTGGGATAGTTTTTCTCATGAGTCTTCAGTTGCTTCGAGGCATATGCTACCACTTTGCCATCCTGCATCAGAACTGCTCCAAGTCCTATCAGAGAAGCGTCGGTAAAGACAACATAGCTCTTGCCACTGGCTATAATCGTAAGCACTGGTACTGAAGTGAGACACCGCTTCAACTCCCAAAAGGACTTCTCACAGTCTTCCGACTACTCGAACTTGACACCCTTCTTTGTCAGACGAGTGAGAGGCGCTGCTAGGCGCGAGTATCCCTTAACAAAGCGTCGGTAGTAGCCTGCTAGTCCCAAGAAACTCCTAATCTCGAAGACATTCCTTGGCTACTCTCAATCCATGACGGTCTCTATCTTCACTGGATCCACTGAGATTCCTTCCTTCGAGACAAGATATCCGAGGAACTTTATATCCTGCATCTAGAACTCACACTTACTGAGCTTGGCATACAGTTGGTGATCTCTGAGAGTCTGCAATACTGCACTTAGATGCTCCCGATGATCTTCCTCTGTCTTGGAGTAGATGAGAACATCGTCCACAAATACCATAACAAATCTATCCAAGAACATGCTGAAGACGCGGTTTATCAGGTCCATGAATGCTAAAAAGGCGTTCATCAGACCAAAGGGCATGACTAAGAACTCACAGTGCCCATATCGCGCCCGAAACGATGCCACGCCGTCTTCAGAATATCCTCTGCTTTCACGGTCAACTGGTGATATCTGGTCCTCAAATCAATCTTTGAGAAGTAACAAGCACCCTTCAGCTGATCAAACAGGTTCTCAATCCGCAACAACAGATACTTGTTCTTGATCGTTATGTTATTCAGCTTACGATAATCGATGCAAAGCCTCTTCGTCCTATCCTTCTTCTAAGCAAATAGGACTGAGCCTCCCCAAGGAGATATATTGGGATGAATGAAGCCTCTTAACTGTTAAGCAACTCCTCCAACTAGGTCTTTAGCTCCTTCAATTTTGCAAGAGCCATCTGGTACAAAGCAATCGAGATCGGTGCTACTCTCGGTACCAGATCCATAGCAAACTCAACCTCTCGAGGTGGAGGCAAGCCTAGTAGTTCATCTAGAAAAGACATCTGGGAACTCACAAACCATCGACTGAAGCACCACTGGGTTTCCATCTCTATCCCTACTCGGTAGCTGCTCCAGTAAGCTGAGGGTGATCTGATACAGTGGTACTGAGCACAGGACCTTCTACTTGTCACCCATGGAGTAGAAAGTCTCACTCCCCGGAGGTGAGAATGTGACCTTCTTCGTGAAGCAGTCAAGGGTGACGTGATAAGCTAACATCCAGTCCATCCCAAGCTCCCACGTCTACAATAATCAGATCAGTCGAGAGCTCCTTATCTCTGACATGAATGATGCAGTCCCAGTAGACCCGGTCCACATCTGTACTCGCCTCGAGCGGTGAAAACACCGATAGAGTATGGCTCAATAGGACCGTCTCCAGTCCCAATGCCTTGACAAAGCTAGGGACAATGTAGGAGTGTGTAGACCCACTATTGAAAAGAAGGTGGGCTAGGGTCGAGAAGACGGGAAGGGTACCTATTACCGGAGAAACATAAGAAACTAAGCTAGCTACTAACCAATACTAGTTCTAACAAGTTATAACTAATAATTGAAGGAAGCAAGGCAGCTATGACTAAGAATCGAACTACTAAGTTCAGGGTTACCTTCAATCGCTCCCCCAGAAGCCTCTGGGTCTTGACCAACCAACAAGTACGCTCTGTCCTAAGCCTAATTGCCTCCTCCGTCCTGACGGGTAAAAGGCCTTTGCTGCTGCGACTGGGGAGGACACTGTTGCTGAACCCTCTGCGAAGGCCTCTGCGCATAGGTGGTACTGGTAGAGCAGGCCTGAGAGGTGAAGCTGGTAGAAGCGGCTGCTGACGAAACTATGGGTAGCTCTACTTCAGATGCTCTAGTGAACCACACTGAAAATATATAGCCATGTCTCTGGGGTCTGGAAACTAGAGGACCATGGAAGTACTAAGGCTGGGGTCAGGCCTTCGTGGGTCTGAACCTCTTCTGAGTCGATAGACCATTGCGACTGGTGTTACCTCTCTTCTCTAGGATTTGACGAGACTCCTTCAACTCCTGATCTACTACTAAGGCCAGGGATCGGTTGACCAGTTCCTTATAGGACTGCCCTATGAAAACAGCAACCCTACCCCTGATTGCTAGGTTCAAGTCATGCTCAAAGTGTATAGCCCTTCAACCATCAGTTGCCACCTGGTGAGCAGCATACCTCGTAAGCTCTAAGAATTTGGCCTCATACTGCGACATAGTACGAGACCCCTAATAGAGTGCCAGAAACTCTATCTCCATCCGGTTCTATACGATAATCAGAAAGAACTTCTTCCGAAAGAGTTCCCTGAAATCATGGCAGGTGATCACTTTTCGATCTGCAGCTCTGGTACGCTAGACTATCTGCCACCAGAAGTCTGCCTCAGCCTCGAACTGGCATGAAGCAAAGATGACTCTCCTATCATCGGTGATGCCCAACACGTTTAGTATCTTCTCAGTCTGCTGGAACCATCGATCGGCCTCTAAGGGATCTGGCTCACCCCTGAAGCTCGATGGTCCCATCGCCTTAAAGTCCTTCAGCAATTTCCCCTGCCGCTCGCCCTTGGCTTACTGACAAGCCTGGGCCTAAGCAAGGGTAGCATGAGCTAGCTCAGCCTGCTACTGGGCAACAGCAGTCTGCTGCTGCTGGACCATGGCGGCCATCCCCTGACGCATCTCCATCATCCTCGCCATGCTGTCTGGCACAGAGGACGATACTATTCCGTTGCTAGCACCATAACCACTTCTAGTACCCGCTATCTGAAAAGAAATGAGATAGGTCTAACATTAACCACCTATTAAGACTCTAGACCTAACTAGAAAATATCCCTATGAATATATCCCTAAGCTCTGATACTAGCTGTCACGCCCCAGAAATCTGAAACAAATCCCTGGGTGTGAAGTGAGAAAAAACAAAGGGGTTTGGATTTAGTCAATTAACTACACCAATTAGGGTTTCTCACAGGGCTGCGACTCTCTCATAAATGAAGCAGAAGAGAAAGGGAGAAACAAGGAATATTTTAAAACTTGTTTTTATGAAAATATTTTATTTAAAAGGAAGCTGAAAGATAAAATTTTATTGATAGAGAGAAGATCAAGCTCGACCTTCAATAGGGTTATCCCCTCAGCATGTGTGGCATGTCGGCCCCACTGCCTACTAACAGAAGTCCCTCTAAGGGAGCACGAGGCTCAAGCTTCTGACGGTGAGTCGAGTAGCCTCACCCACTCTTTAGTACTCGACTCACTAGTTTTAGAGGTCCTATCTACTAGGCTAGTCAATTAGGTCATTTAGAGACTTATATGTTTATCGTGATCTATCCTAGGCTTATGACCTTGAGGAGAGGCCTACCTAAAAAAGTTCCAGCTGTATCATTGCCACTAACCACCATAAAACACTAAGACTAGATAACTCTAATACTAATCAAGACGATTACATTGTCAGAAAAAAGAAAGACTACAAGATGGCAAACTAAAGATAGGACACTACCATAACCCTAACTCTGCCTCTGGCCTCCCACTACTACTTCTGAATCTTCGTACCTGTAGGAGAGTCTACTCGTGGAAAAGAGTAGCCCCCAATGGAAAATTGGTAAGTTAGCCAAATTAATAGCTAGTGACATCCTAATAGCCTTTAATAATATGAGACAACCATAAAGTCAAATTTACAGATAGGCCTAGCAAATTACGTTCTCATGCAATTTCTACTGTCTCTAGTTTGTCTAACATAAAATCCATTCAGTATTAAATAAAAATAAATAAATTAAATAGTCATCTATTCCAATGTGAACCATGGATATTTTGTTCATCCTACCCTCGGTCAGGCATTACTATAGAGCCTTTTTTTTAATGTAGATGGCCAACTCTCTTGTCGTGCATCCACCAACACCATGCACAAATCACCCAGATGATCATAAGGGGTTTTTCGTCTTTCACGGTAGAGCTCTACCGCCCAACTTGCATTCTTTAGGGTCTTCAACTACCCCGGGATAGGAATTGCTAGGCCAATCCCTACTAGAGGGCTACTCCTATTGGTTTTACCACAACCCTTGCCTGTAACCCCTTAGCCTACTGATCTTCAGCTGTGCGCGCAGGGTGGTTCATGGCCCTTGTGCGCACGGGATTCCAATCTTTTTACAATATAGATTATCACACAGTTACCGAAAATGCTAAAGAGTAATAAATCAGTTTTGATATTTTACACCGGGATTCGCACCGCACTCACAACCCATGCATCATATGATATATAATAAAATAAACACTCCCATGGGATCCAGTTTAGATATGATCCCCACACTTCTATCGGAAGGGTAGGATCTATACTTACCATTAATTATTATTTTATTCAAATTGTGGTTTAATTTAAGAAAATACCTAATTACGGTGTCCATACAATAATTATGATTATTTTATTAATATTTTAAAGCATGCGTTGCCGAACTCGTGACTCCACATGCAAGGAGGGTTCTACGACCACATGCGACGATGCCCGGCAGGAACCACATGCAGTATCGAGGACACCTACCCTAGTTATTCCCATTTCCCACTATCAAATACCACGAGAAGGAGAGTAGATATCACCTGGTTGATGGGCACGGTCTTCTGATAGGCAACCTCCGCTCCGTCTTCTACTGGGTCAACACGGTCATGAACTGCCAAGTACACAAATGACCTATCATTATTGTTTGACACTAAGAACACTGGTTTAGGCCCGAGTTGGCCGAGTCAAGAATTTTAGGCATTATCGAACGCCGGTCTACCGGTACGCAAGGCGATGCCCCAATGGCACCATCTCGGTTAGTCAGTGTTGTCGATGCCAATGGTCGTACTAAGGTTCAATGGCACTAATTCGACTAGACGGTCTGACCCGCATCGAGAGATGGCGGAATTGACAAAGCCGATCGTGGTCATGCTTGAGGGCTTAAACGGGAATCGCACTAGTAGCCAACCTAGGCCGCTAAGCAATACATTACTGTCATGGAATCCATCTCGTGTGCACACGGCTACACAAGGTATTCTATGACCATACTCTACCTAAGCAATCGAACCCGCATCGGTATCAACTTTGAAGCATGCACAAACCGATGAGATCAGGCCCGCTAATCTCGAGTGTGGGCTCAAGGGACTAGATCAAGATCGCGAGGGAGGTCGAGGGTCGGGGTTGGTGTGCCAGGCCAGAGCTTGGCATTATTGGCTGCCCATTCGCCGGACTCCCGCCCGGCTCGAGTAATGTTCGATGGCATGCACTAGGCTATGCCGGAACAAGGTTTGCCCGATGTCTGTTCTAGGCCGGTTGCAGTCACGATTAACATGAAGGGAGGGGGATAGTGTGATCGAGGGTAAACAGAGGGGTCGGTTGGGTGGCACTTGACCGACAATTGATGGTCGCCGGCCTTAGTCAAAGACAAACATCACGCGAAGGGGGGGGGGTCACAACAAAAGAAAGGGAAAAGGGCTACTGCCCTGGTGATTAGGGTGGTTGGGTAGTGCCTTACCGAGGGTGGTCGAGTGCCACCAGGTGCCTAACCACTGGCAGCCAAACCGCCGGCAGTTAGCGTAGTAAGGTAGGGAGAAGGGGGTCAGCACCGGGTCGGCTTTGCCAGCTGCACAACCACACACACACACACACACACGCACACACACACACACACACACACACACACACACATATATATATATATATATATATATATATATATATATATATATATATATATATATATATATATATATATATATATATATATATATATATATATATATATATATATATATATATATATATATATATATATATATATATATATATAGAATACGGGGTATGAGCTGACAGCCCATTTGGGCATTTGGGCTGTTAGCTCACAGCCCTCCAATCCTGATCATCATCCGTCCATTTAAAAGAAAATAAAATACACCGAACCCAAACCCACCCTCTCCCTCTCCCTCTCTCGCGAGCGGCACCGACACCGGATTCGGCTGGGGGACGGCGCGCAGCCGGGCCGGAGGCTGTTCGGCTCCGGTGCCGGGGGACGGCGCCGGAGGCGGTGGCCGGGGGCGCAGGGATCGGGGGCCGGAGGGCACCGGGGTAGGAGGACAACGCCGGAGTCTGGGGGACGGCGCGCAGGGGTCTGGGGCCGGAGGTCACCGGGGTCAGAGGAGGGGACCGGGCCGGAGGCGGGCGCCGGAGGGGACCGGGGGTGACCTCCCTCTCTCTCGCAGGGCCGTGGGCCGGGGCCGACCTCCCTCTCTCTCGCATGACCGGGCCGCAGCCGACCTCCCTCTCTCGCAGGCGGGCCGGAGGCGGGCGCCGGAGGGGACCGGGGGCGGAGTGGACCGGGGGCGCAGGGGTCAGGGTCGGGGTTGAGTTTCAGCGAAGGAGAGAGAGAGAGAGAGAGAGAGAGAGAGAGAGAGAGAGAGAGAGAGAGAGAGAGAGGTGGGTTTGGGTTCGGTGGATTTTATTTTCTTTTAAATGGACGGATGATGATCAGGATCGAAGGGCTGTGAGCTGACAGCCCAAATGCCCAAATGGGTTGTCAGCTCATACCCCGTATTCTCTCTCTCTCTCTCTCTCTCTCTCTCTCTCTCTCTATATATATATATATATATATATATATATATATATATATATATATATATATATATATATATATATATATATATATATATATATATATATATATATATATATATATATATATATATATATATATATATATATATGGGCATGCTATGCTGCGGCATGCGGTACGTGCGGCACCGCACCGCGACCGTCTGATGCACACGCTGCATGCATCGCATGCACGTAGTGGTGCATCAAACGGCTGCGGTGAGGTGCCGCACTTACCGCATGCCGCATTATAGCATTTCTCTCTCTCTCTCTCTATCTCTCTCTCTCTCTCTCTCTCTCTCTCTCTCTCTCTCTCTCTCTCTCTCTATATATATATATATATATATATATATATATAGGGTCAGGATCGGATGACCCAGCAAATTTTGACCCATTAATAACCCAGCACCCTTTGATGCACTTAGAGGTTATAGAATGGGATGATTTTTTGTAGGCATGTCATCTATGGTATGTTGATCATCCTCACAAAAAATCAGCCCATTCTAAAACCTCTAGGTGCATCAAATGCGCTCTTCAAATCAACGGTTTTTTACTGTTAATTTTAACCGTTGATTTGAAGATCTCATTTGATGCACCTAGAGGTTTTAGAATGGGCTAATTTTTTGTGAGGATGATCAACATATCATAGACAACATGTCTACAAATAATCAGCCCATTCTAAAACCTCTAGGTTCCTCAAAGGGTGCTGGGTTATTTGCTGGGTCAAATTTTGCTGGGTCATCCGATCCTGACCCATATATATATATATATATATATATATATATATATATATATATATATATATATATATATATATATATATATATATATATATATATATATATATATATATATATATATATAGAGAGAGAGAGAGAGAGAGAGAGAGAGAGAGGAATGTTATAGCGAGTTGCCCGCTTAGAAAGTGAGCGGTGAGTATTTTGCCCCCCTTAGGAGTTTTGGAATTTGATGAAATTTGGTGAGAGTGTTGTCTAGGGTAAGATGATCATCCTCACCAATTTTTATCAAATTCCAAAACTTCTAGGGGTTCAAATGGTCAAAGTAAAATATGCAGATTTTAACGGTGACTGCGGATGACAGATTTTGCTTTGACCATTTGACCCCCCTAAAAGCTTTGGAATTTGATGAAAATTGGTGAGGATGATCATCTTACCCTAGAAAACACCCTCACCAAATTTTATCAAATTCCAAAACTCCTAGGGGGGCTAAAATACCCGCAAATCACTGTAACATTCCTCTCTCTCTCTCTCTCTCTCTCTCTCTCTCTCTCTATATATATATATATATATATATATATATATATATATATATATATATATATATATATATATATATATATATATATTCTTTTGTTCGTTAAGAAGAAAAGCAACAAAAAATACTGACTCGCTTAATCCAACCTGTAAAGCATCCGAAGTTGCATCACACATGGTCACATCATCTCCTTTGCCACCCATTGCTAGTTGTAGCAACAACACCATGAATTTTCGCTCGGATCGCCTAAGAAACAAATATTTTCGTCTCCACACTAACAACAAACAAAGGAATGGCGATGGCAATGGTGACCAGTGTTCCAACAAGTCACACATGCACTGTGATTATTGTGATTATAAAAATAATACAAAGGATGTTTGTTATCGACTCCATTGTTTTCCACCAAAGAATCAAGAAAATTCCCGGCCTTTTTGACGCTAAAAGTCTAATGATCAGGCAATGGTGTCTTCGCCACCTATCACTCAAGAATAATACAACAAGATACTTGCCCTACTCTCTTCAGGTAGCATCAATAATCAAGCCAGCCTAGCAAGTATAGCTTTGACTCCACCACTTAACTCCGCATGGATTATTGACACTGGTGCATCTAATCACATGTGTTATCCCTAATATTGTTTTTATCCTATTCCACATGTATCAACCTATTACATGTTCAACTGCCTGATGGCTCTCATGTAAAAGTTACACATATTGGAACGATCAAGTTTTCTCAATATTTTCAGCTTGATAATGTTTTTCACATTCCATCGTTTCAATTTAATCTTTCTATCCATTAGTCATCCGACAAAATCTCATCCATATGTAGTAACCTTTTTCCATGATTCGTGTATTTTCAAGACCAGTCTCCGAGGAAGACGATTGGAGTCGATAGTGTTCATGGCAGACTATATTGCCTCCAAGCCCCTTCCGCCCATCTTGTCATTGAGACAACCCCCATCGACATATGGCATTGGCGACTTGGGCACCCATCCAAACATCGCATATCTAAACTAGCCAAATAATTTCCTTCTATTTCACAGTAAGGCTCCATGTATGATTATTCTCAAGAACTGAAATTTTTGTGGCCATGCATGGCACCATTGAGGTATTTTGACTGCTTGGGAAAATGACATTGGCTCATCTGTGGAGGAGATGACGGATAGAAATGCGATTAGAAAAATTTGAGTAGGAAATGTAGTCATCAAGGGGATAGCGAACACCTGTCTGCTTGGAAAACATCGAAGGAGGTAGTGTAGCACAGGGGACCATCGAGTAATGATAGTCACTGAGATAAGCTGGCTTATGTTTTTCTCGGATGGAGAGAGAAGTTGAAGGTGCAATCTGATTGTCTGCTTCAGGTGGCGGGGAGTCAGTGAAAGGAATAGGGGATTCAGCAGATGGTGTGGGTATATCAGAAGCATGGGTGGTAGCGAGATTTGGTGCACACTCATAATCAAATTGTAGATGATCCTCAAGAGGCATAGGAGTGACAAGTGGTGAGGCTTGGTCATAGGGAATGTCTTTGAAAGGAAAGATGGTTTCATGAAATGTGACTTCTTTGGAAACGTAAATGGTTTTGGTTTGAAAGTCATATACGTGATAACCCTTCTGTGCATAAGGATAATCGATAAATATGTCAGGTTTGGCTCTTTGATCAAACTTGTGTTTGATGTGAGCATTGTGAGCGAAAACTAGGGATCCAAAAACTCATAGATGTGAGTATAAAGGTGGAGTTTTAAATAATAATTCATGGGATGATTTATTATGTGACGATGCTCAGGTTTGCCTTAAATCGCAAGGCCCGGGCAACCTCCCAAAGGTGACGATGCTTGCGTTCAACCACACCATTTTGTTGTGGTGTTGATACACAGCTTCGTTGATGCATAATGCCATGGGTAGGAAAAAAAGTTTTGCATGTCAACGGAAATATACTTTGGACAAACTCAAGGATGCCGGATTACTTGGCACTAAGCCATCTTCCTTTTCCATGGAGCAACAACTTCGTTTAACTTCGACGGATGGCACCTCATTAGCGTATCCTTCTTCTTATAGACGGGTCATCGGGCGTCTCATCTATCTTACAGTTACAAGGCCTGACCTCACCTCCAACTTAATCGTTTCTGTGATTTTGACTGGGCTAGCTGCCCCACAACTCGTCGTTCCACTACTGGTTTTTGCACAATGTTTGGTTCTAATCCTATCTCATGGAAAACTAAGAAGCAATTAATCGACCATCTCTCACTCCTCCACAGAAGCTAAGTATCGCACCATGAAAACACTCACATCTGAACTTCAATGGTTAAAATATTTGCTGTAAGACCTTGGTGTAACTCATACTTCACAAATCAGCCTTTATTGTGATAAACAAGTGGTAATTCATATCTTAGAAAACCCAGTTTTTCATGAACGAACTAAGCAAATTGAGCTTGATTGTTATTTCGTTCGAGAGAAGATATAATCCAATTAATCACCCCTTACACGCTCCACCATGAGGGGGAGTATTAGCTGTCAAACCATCATCAGCTAATGCTACCATATGGCTGCAGTTACTATTTGTATAGATTGTCTATACATGCCTGACATCACACCCTTTGTAAACAACTTGTTATATATAGACTCTTCTACTCTTTTCTTTCTCGACAAATTTATAGTAATAGCTTGTGCTCTTTCCTCTGCTCATGTGGCGACTCCCGGGGCCAGGTGGCCGGGTCCCTTTTTCCACTCTGTGGCACGCTCCGATCGGCATGGCTCCAGTGGCGACTCACCGCTTGTGTGGCGACTACCTGTGTGTCCACATGGCCCTTTCCTCTACTCTGTGTGACGACTACTATAATCCATCGGTCAACTGAGCTCGTGGAATGTACCAAAAAAAAAAAAAAAACTGCGGCATGGCTCCAACTAATACTTACAAAATCGATACAAACTTTACTACAATACTTGTTTACTTCACAAAATACTTGTGTACATGACCTCGTTCACTTGCATGATAGAAACAATTGAGGTAGGCAACTGAACACAAACTACAAAAGCATCTCGTGAGGTATGTGAAGCGATTCGATTATCTTAATAAAATTTTGGGGAGAGCACCATTATCGCTGGCCAGCACCGCACAGCATTGTCATTTATATTCGCGGTCGAGCAAGGTACTCATGCCGCGAGCAGTTTCTTGATATCTTTCTGTAGCACAAAAACAAGAAGAGTTGAGCAGCAAGAGTTCAACAGAACAAAAACAGTGAATAGAATTCTCCAAAAATTAAGAGTTAAAATATTTTTTTTCTTGAAAACAGAGTCTATATGGCACATTTGTTGGAAAAAAAAAGTAGTCTCATTTTTATAAAAAAACAAGTTGTCATTTATTGGAGCCTTTAAATTGAAACTTCTTGTACATACCAAAACTTTATACAAAACTCTGATTGTCGTAGGAGCGTGATATAATCATACTTTGTACTAGTGATCAAGCACCGATGGTGGAGACACAAGTCCGGTTCGATCAGACATGATGCGTGTTTACAAAGGGAGGAGGACATCTTTTTTGATCGGTCTTTGGCTTGGAGACGAGTACTAGATGTTGGGCCACCCATACTGAGCCCTTTTATTAATCGCATTTATTTTAGCTTTTTAATTATTTAATTTCAGATTACTTAATGTGCCTATTTTCACCTTTTTGTAAGCTCAACATATAATTGGCATGCTTGATTATTTCTGAGCCCAATGTCATTAGAGTTTTGGGGAGAACATTATATATCTATATAACAAAGGACGTCGGTTTTGTGCTGACTAGACAAAACAGAACAAAAAACTTGACTAGAACAAGCTGACTAGACAAAAACCTTCTTTCTCTCTCCGTCTCTCTCTCTTCCCCATCTTCCCCACGATCTCTCTATCTTCTCCCGACTCTCTCCCCCCGGTTCTCTCTCCCTCTCTTTTCCCCCGATCTCTCTCTCTCTCTCCTCGTCTTTCTCTCCTATCTCTACCCATTAAAACCGTCCATCTCTCTCTCTCTACTCGGCCTCATCCCAACCCGATTTTTTCTCTCTCGGACTCTCTCCCCGTCTTTCTCTCCGTCTCTTTCTACCCATTAAAACCATCCATTTCTCTCTACTCGACCTCATCCCAGCTCGGTTTTCTCTCTCCGTCTCTCTCTTCCCTTGACTCTCTCTCTCCCCCCGGTTCTCTCTCCCACCCTCTTTTCCCCCGATCTCTCTCCCCGTCTTTCTCTCCGTCTCTCTCTACCCATTAAAACCATCCATCTCTCTCTCTACCCGACCTCATTGGTCAACCCGATTTTTTCTCTCGAACTCTCTCCCCAGTTCTCTCTCTCTCTCCATATCTCTCTTCCCTCCATCTCTCCCTTCACCCGATCTCTGTCTCCTCGTCTCTCTCCATCTCTTTCTCTTCACCCGATCTCTCTCTCTGATCTCTCTCTCTCTCCGTATCTCTCTTCCCTCCATCTCTCTCCGTCTCTCTCTTCACTCGATCTCTCTCTCCCCGTCTCTCTCCATCTCTTTCTCTTCACCCGATCTCTCTCCATCTCTCTCGGGTATGGGTGCATCGGACGGCTGTAACTCTCTCTCCGATCTCTCTCGGGTATAGGTGCATCGAACGGCTGTGACTCTCTTTCCGTATCTCTGTCTTCCCTGATCGATCTCTCTCCGTCTCTCTCTCTCCCCCTGTATATCGCTCTCTCCGATCTCTCTCTCCGTCTCTCTCGGGTATGGGTGCATCGGATGTCTCTTACTCTCTCCGTCTCTCTCGAGTATGGGTGCATCGGACGATTGTGACTCTCTCTCTCTACCTGTATCTCTCTCCCTTCGATCTCTCTTTCTCGGGTATGGGTGCATCGGACAACTGTGACTCTCTTCCCACGATCTCTCTCCTCTCTTCCTCCGATCTCAAATCATAGCCATTTCTTTGCCTGCCAGTTGGGGTGAGTGCGATGCACTGGTCGAGTATAGGTGCATCGGACGGCTGTGACTTGGGGGGTAGATAATGGGGCAGAGAAATGGGGAGAGGATTTGGGTTCACCTCTCTCCGCAATCGTCCTTCAAATCAGAGGAACGATTGAGATGCGGTTGGAGTGGAGTGCAATGCACCTGTTGTGGTGGCTAAAATCACCAGCACGCGATCAAAATCCCCAAAAATTCTCCAAAAAATTCTGTTACCCACAGCCGCTACACTCTCTCACGCACAATATCATAGTCGTCTAGATCGCCCCATCCCCCCCCCCCCCCCAATCCAATCGCCACCCCAATCTAGTCGCCCATATTGAGCCCTCTTTCACGACCCCGCTACAGTGCCGGGGGGTGTCTTGATGCCGAAAGAGGCCCGCTGCAGAGCTGATAGGTGTGTTGCCGCAGAAGACAACCCGCTACTTTGCCAACAGGTGTGTTGCTGCCGAAGGCGGCCCGTTGCAGTGCTGACAGGAACGGGCATGCACTAGTCTATAATACATGTTACAACGTGTTCGTTTTATTTACAAGCATGCCACTATGACATAGATATTTCAGACCATCCAATCATATACACAAAGGCTAAGATTTATAGGTAACATACGAGATAACCCTTAGGGTGAGTGCGATTCACCTAGGAAATGGGATAAATATAGGAAATGCGATTCACCTAGGAAATGAGATAAAAATTGTTGATTTTAGATGGAGTTGAGATGGAGGGATACAATTGAGGGGGAAAAGTAACATATGATGTGAGGACTGGATTGTAAAAAATTATAACAAAATATATGAGGGATTTTATGTAAAACATGGGGGACAAGTTTGGCAATAACATCATTGTTCACACGTTATCCCATTGGGGTTAAATACCTTCAGCCCAATCAAAACATGCCACGTGGCACTCCCTCTTTTATCTCTCGAATGAAATCTCTCTCTAGTCCCCATATTCTCTCTCCCCTTCTCCCACAATGGGAGGGCATTTTTGCTACCCGATTCCTCTCTCAAAATGCTACCCGATTCCTCTCTCTCTCTCTCTCTCTCTCTCTCTCTCTCTCTCTCTCTCTCTCTCTCTCTCTCTTCGTGGTCCCCCTTCCCACAACGTTTTTGGGAGGACAAATGCTATTCAACCCAAAGGCTTTCCCGATTTCGCTCGGTACGACTGACGTGGCAGCGTATAACTGGTGGCTGAATGTCACTAGCGGCATCTAAATCATTAACACCACCAGTTGTACGTTGCCAAGTCAGTTGTACCGAGCGAAATCGAAAAAACCTTCAGGCTGAATAGCATTTCTCTTTTGGGAGAGCATTTTTGCTACGCGATTCATTTACTGCACTAACTGCCAAATCATTGGCTGCCACATCGTCCAAAAAAAGGCCATAATAGAGAATCTCTCTTCATAATCCCCCTTTGCACAACTTCTTTGGGAGAACATTTTTGCCACCCGATTCATTTGCTGCACTTACTTTCAGCCCAATTGCTGGCTACCACATCATCCAAAAGAAAAGTCATAATGGGGACTACACTTGCTACATGATTATACTTGCCTCATTATGCCCTTTAGAATGGATGATGTGGCATCACACGATTGGTCTGTAAGCAAGTGCAGCAAATGAATCGGCTATGTCCTTTCTAATAGACAACATAGCAGCACACGCTCTGACCGGAAGCGACGGGTCGGCTCACTAGAGGGTGACCGTGATTGCCGGCGGAGGTAGAGTGTCATTTTTTTTTTGTTAATATTTTTATATAAAAAATACTAAAATGAGAAAGTGTTGGATCGACCAACAGGGCTTTGGACGGTCATAATTAAAAAGAAGGTATAAAAGTCAACATTTTTCCTACTCGATTCATTTGCTGCAATTGCATACGGCCCAATCATTAACTGCCGCATCGTCCAAAAGAAAGGGCATAATGGGGACTACACTTGCTACCGGATTATACTTGCCCCATTTTGACCTTCCTAATGAACGACGTGGCTGCACATAATTGGGTCATAAGCATGTCCTCTCCGTATTTGGTCTCTTTTTTCTAAAAAAAAATTATTTAGTTTCCCCCCACACCAAAGAATGATCAGCTGCCAAGTCAGTAGACGATAACCCACAAGTAACAGGTCCGTTGTTTTGATGGCTCTGATGAAATAAAGGTATAAGAGAAAAAAAAAAGGTATAAGAGAAGACGATGATCACACAACATACCTCAATCTGGAAAGGCGAAGTTGTTGGGGGGTATCTCTCTACAACCTTGCCATTTTTGTCTACCAAGAACTTCTCAAAGTTCCACTTCACAAGATCACCCAAAAATCCTCCAGCACTTGATTTGAGAAACTGATAGATTGGGGCTGTATTTGGTCCATTGACATCAACCTGCCATGATTAGTGGTTAAAGAACAAAACGTACCCAGTAAAATAGCATTCATTTTCAGTTGTTGCAAATATTGTTATGGGGGAGGAAATTACCTTATCAAAAATAGGGAATTCTGCTTTGAACCTAGTACAAGCAAACTGTTTTATCTGTGGATTTGGGCCAGGCTCCTGTCCCCCAAACTGATTGCAGGGAAAAGCCAAAATCTCGAATCCTGCATTTCAAATGGTATAGACAAGAAGGAACCAAACTCAGTAACAACAGCAGTTCTTTTTTGTATGTTACCAAAAAAAAAAACAGCAATTCTTTTTGTAATCCTCTAATGTTAAAATCTTCTAAAATCTTATTTAAGGACGGGTTTCATTCTTGCTCGAAATCAACAAACCTGTCTGATATTTTGCCGGCTTACACTCAGGACCATGCACTTAACGATCTATTTTATTATATCCAAATGCAATCTCCCCATACTATTATAGGAAAACACAAGGGGAACCTGTTCAAATACTTCAAACTAGAACCAAGGCAATATTCAAGAGAAGCAGTAATCGGAAAGGGTGACATCAAGTAGGATGATTCGATCGCAGAAGACAATGGGCGACATCCCCATTCTCTGGTTTTTCTGTCTCTTTTTTTTTTCCCTTGATCACTGCTTAAGCCGTTGTTCCCACAATTTCCTTGCTGACTGACTGAACTTTCAGCTTATCTAATGCAAGAACACTAGCCTATTATGTCTGGATACGAGAACTAAGGATTCTTCCTTCTCTCTTTCATTCATTGTGGTCTTCCTAATCCAGTTTGAAGTAAGGTCAGGAATCCTAAACAGAAGGCGTGGGTA
Organism: Chamaelirium japonicum; assembly: GCA_947650365.1. NCBI lineage: Eukaryota > Viridiplantae > Streptophyta > Magnoliopsida > Liliales > Melanthiaceae > Chamaelirium > Chamaelirium japonicum. The sequence goes on from OX393555.1 coordinate 28,244,981, forward strand.
TTGGTCCCTCCGTGCCACATCAGAATAGGCATACAATAATGCTATCTTTATTCTTCTAACTTCCTACATTGTGTTATCTCAGAAGACAATGATCGACATCCCCGTTATCTGGTCTTCTGCCTCTCTCTTTCTTCCCTTGACCATTGTTCCCACAATTTCCTCGCTGACTGACTGAACTTTCGGCTTATCTAATGCATGAACACTAGCCTATTATGACTCTGGATATGAGAACTATGGATTCTTCCTTCTGTCTTTCATTCATTGTGGTCTTCCTAATCCAGTTTGAAGTAAGGTCAGGAATCCTAAACAGAAGGAGCAAGTACCGGTCCCTCCGTGCCTCATAAGAATAGGGTTTTATTCTTCTAACTTCCTACATTGTGTTCTCTCATCAATTATTTACATTCATAAACTGGAAGGAGGCAGTGCCTTATAATCTATGTCAAAGATGTTAGAAAGAAGAGCTTCAAACCTACATAGTTGTATGCATTATGAGACAATGTGTATTGAATATAAGAGGTCATAAAAGGAACTAGAATGTGAGGCCAGAACACCATAATATATCACCCTTCTTCGAGTTGATAAGTAACAGATACTTTAATTATCACTAGGAAATATTTGTGTGTTCCTGATAAGCCTTCTGGAAAGATATCAAAAGGCTCGACCATAGTGGAGAGGAGGGAGACAATAAAACTAAAGTTGTCAACCCAAGTATGTGAATGGTTTGACAGAATACATTAGGTAGTAGGTGAAGAACACAGTAGACATTAAGGTCACAAGGAATGGTCAAGGCTTTCATTATCATCCAGGTCATCCCATCAAGATAGGATCGACTATACGGAACATTGAGAAGAATTTTCCAATCAAGTGTTAATCAGATGTCAACCATCTAACAAGTAATAACTTGTTTGGCTGCTGAAGTTTCATTACACTTCTAGTTATAATTAGAAATACATGTAGTTACAACCACATACAGCTCTAATAAACTGACCGGGATCTGCCCACCCGAGTCAAAAGTGAGGAGTTTGAACTCTGACCTATTTTGGGAGGAGTTTGAACCCCACGCGTCTATAGGATTGAGCGGGTGAGGGGAGATGAATTTAAAATGCAGCATGAAACGTAAGTATATTCAACTAATCAACAGGGTACTTCAAACGTGCGTGCAGTTGAATAGGCAGGTTCGAACTTTGCCGTACCAAACAGGCCGTAAGTTGGTGGCAAAAACATGACCAAGGCAACTTGGCAAGATAGACACATATCCCAAAGAAACCTAAAAGACCAAGTGGCGAGTTGGAAACCTACCTTATTGGTTACAAAGTTTAAGCTCATGCAACCAGGGAACAACCATCCAAGGTCGCCTAGTCTATGAAAGAGTATAGAAGAAGAGGGTAGCATGTAATATTTTATATTAGATATATTTGTATGTACTAGGATAGACATCACTCTACTGTATATTGGAGTTGTTAATGTATAGAGATGGGTCATGTTCTATGTACAGTCGGGTCGAGTTACTTGTGTATTGATGTATATATATATTGGGCTTAGTCCCTCAATGAAGAGCAATTACATTCTCTACAAACCCTAGCCGTCATCTCCTAACATGATATCAAAGCTCTAAGGTTCCTCCCGCGGCGACGACGACGACGAAGGTTGCTCCTTCGCCACCGACACCTCCTCTAATCTTCACCCGACCCCTCCGGCTCCCTCCTCTAATCTCCTTCGATCCCACCTGCCCCTTCTCCAATCTCCATCCTACCCGGCCATCACCTCGACCCCACCCAGCCCCTCCTCCGATCTCCATCACCCCGACCCCACCCGCCGCCCCATCTGGCCCCTCCTCCGATCTCCATCACCCCGACTCCACCCGGACCCACCCCATCCGATCCCTCTCCCGCACCACAACCCTACCCCGAACCCACCCGTTCTTGACCCTGATCCACTGATCCAGTTGATCCTCCTCATCCATGGCGTCCGTCGTCGCGGTCTCTCGGCCGCTGAAAGCGGTCCCCTTTCAGTTGATCTCAGTTAGCAAATGACCTAATTGGTCGCTCACCGTCTAGGCCGTGCTCTCCAATAGCGATCGTTGGGGTCACATCATCGGTGATGACCCACCTCCAGCTCCTCCTCGGTCACCAGTAGCGCCGCTGCTAGTGATGCGTCTTCTGTTGCTACTGCTGCCACGACTGTCCTCACGTGGCGTCGTCACGACCAGACCATCCGGGCCTATCTCCTGGACTCCGTTGCTTGTTCGTTCCTTGCTCCCATCAACCGTCTTCCTACAGCGCGCGCGATGTGGGAGTATCTCCGAGACCGGTTCCTCCCATGCGGCGGTGCACGCCGGCACCAGCTTATTTGTGAGTCTCAATCCGCTCGTCAGAGGGAGAGTACGATTCAAGACTTCTTCAGCCTGATGAGTGCCTACTGGCATAAGTTGGACTCTCTGATCCCCGAGCGGTGTGCTTGCCCACGCTCCAGGGACTTCCAGCGCTACCTTGACGAGGGCCACCTCCACTAGTTCCTGGCCGCACTTCGGCCAGATTTCGCTCTCATCGCTGCTCAGCTCCGGCACCGTGAGCCTCTTCCTTGGCTAGAGGATGCATGGGGAGCCCAGGTAAATGAGGAGACTCGCCTTTAGACTCAGGGTACTCATACTCCTACACCGGCTCCTGGACCCGACAGCACCCTGGCAGCCAGCTTCTCTGACGGGCCTGTATTCTGTCATTACTGCAAGGAGTTCGATCACATGAAATGTGAATGTCCGACACGTCCTCCTCGCGACCCTTGCAAGGATTCGGATGAGAGTGAATCACGCTAGGCTCCTGCTTCTCGTGACAATTGACACGACGGTCGAGGTGGAGGCGCCGTGGACGTGATCAGTATTCCTTCCACCACTTTGGTGGTGCTGCAGCTGCTACTACAGAGACTCCGGCATCCCCCGTCGGCACCACTACACTGTCTCCACCTGAGCCGGACCGTCTCCAGTGACTCGAGGAGCTCCTCCTCCGACACAGTGCCTCCGCCGGCTTCTCGACTGCTCACGGCTTGTCTGCCACCTCTAGTACTGCTGCCCTATAGATTTTCGATTCGGGTGCTTCCTATCACCTCACCTGTGACTACACTATACTCACAGACTGTACTCCTGCTCCCCATCTGGAGGTCCGCACTGTAGATGGGACTCATACCTATTCTGCAGTAGATCCATTACTACTACCTCATACTCTCCTGGTCGCCTGACCCTACCTCATGTCCATCATGCTCCTCTTCTCAACATTAATCTGATTTCTATCAGGTCTCTTTGTGATTCTGGACTGACTGTCACTTTTACTTTATCTGATTGTATTGTGCAGGATTCACGAATGGGTCAGAGGATTGGGCAGGATCGTAGAGCAGGCAGATCTACCAGCTGGACCATCTTCATGTTTTTCATGTTTCTGTTGCGTCAGCCATGTCAGTCACCTCTGATACCAATTTGTGTCATAGAAGGTTAGGTCATTTGTCTAGTGATCGGACTCAAAAGCATTTTTTGTTCAGGCGCTTTTGGTCGTACATCATTCCCCCCCTCCCTCTTCTGTATGGGTTGCAGATTGGTAAAACATCGGGCTCTACCATTTTCGGCTAGTGCTTCCCAATCTGTTGCATCTTGATTTAGTGCATTCTGATATTTGAGGTCCTACTACAATTGCTTCCTTCTCTAGTTTTCTATATTATGTGAGTTTTATCGATAACTACTCCAGATGCACCTGGGTCTATCTCATGCGTCGTCGCTCTGAGATTCCCCACATCTACAAGACATTCACCGCCATGCTCCATACCCAGTTTGGTTGGCAAATCTAGACATTTAGATCTGATTGAGCCCAGGAATCTCTCCTCTGAGATGCGTGATATCCTTCAGACTCACGGCACTATTCAACAGTCGTGCCCCCACACCCATGAACAGACTGAAGTAGCCAAGCGCAAGTATCGCCATGTCCTTGAGACAGTGTGACTATTTCTGTCAGCTTCTGTCCCACATTTCTACTGGCCGAGACTGTTCTGACTGTCATTCACCTTATCAACATCACTCCGTCCTCCACCCTCTCTGGTGTTACCCCCATACGAGCGACTTTATTCCATATCTCCCGACTACTCCTTCGCACTTTTGGGTGCACGTGTTTCATCCTCCTCCCTACCTATGAGCACACTAAACTCTCTACTCGATCTGTTCGGTGTGTCCACTTGGGGCTCAGTCGGGAGCACAAGGGCTATCGGTACTACGATCCCTTGGCTCGCCGGATCCGTCTCTCGTCATGTCTCATTTGTTAAAGATGTTCCCTCACCGCCTGTGTCACTCTCTACGCCTCCACCACCCCTCACCATCCCCTTCCTCCCTCTGTCTCCTCCCTCGCCCACAGCTGTGCCTTCCCCGATTGTGTCTCCCTTATCTTCATCGGAACCATCCTCACCCCCACCTCATACACCTACCCCACCTCCACCTCTTATTCCCCCCTCACCTCCCCTGTCTCCTCCCCCACCTCCACCACTACCACCTATCATACGTGTTTACGTTCGTCGCTCCACTGTTACTCCCCCAAGTCAGTTCCCTCTGGTACTCCCTCGCCTGGTGCTGCTCCGTCCTCTCCGGTCGTGGATCCTGGCCCTGTTCGGCACTACCCTACACGCGAGCATCACCCTCTTAACAGATATGACTACTCTCCTTAATCCTGACAGGTTTAGCTACTCTGTTTTTACCTCTGCCTCTCCTGACACCTCTAGACATTCTGTTGTTGCTTCCTACTCTCCGTCTTATCAGGATTCTCACTGCTTTCCACATCCACCGGGAGCCTCAGTCATACCGTGAGGCAGTTTTGCACCCAGAGTGGCGACAGACCATGATAGTGGAGCTTGAGGCCTTTCAGCAGACTCATACATGGAACTTGGTTTCATGTCCCTCAGGCGTGATGCTTGTCAGCTGCAAATGGATCTTCAAGGTCAAGACTCGACCTCATGGTTCCATTGAGCGACACAAGGCTCGCCTTATTACTCGTGGCTTCTCCTAGGAGTATGGGATTGACTATGAGAAGATGTTTGCCCCAATTGCTCGGATGACCACAGTTCGCACCCTCTTAGCTGTGACAGCTACTCGAGGATGGCCTCTCCATCAGATGGACGTCACTAATGCATTTCTCTATGGTGACCTCTCAGAGGAGGTGTACATGATTCCTCCGCCAGGTGTCTCTGCTCCTTCCGGCCACGTCTGTCGTCTGTGTCGGGCGATCTATAGGCTTAAGTAGATTCCTCGTGCATGGTTTGAGCGATTCCGCAGTGCAGTTCTGGTAGCTAGGTTTGTAGAGCGACACTCTCTGACTATGCCTTGTTCTCTCGCTCCTCCAGTCAGGGTATTGTTGTTCTGCTTCTGTATGTGGATGATATGATCATAACTGGGGATGACAGTGCTACCATAGTATCCCTTAAGCATCACCTCCAGAGTCAGTTCGAGATGAAGGATCTGGGCCCTCTTCGCTACTTCCTTAGACTAGAGATTTCCCGGTCAGCTCGTGGATTGTTGATCTCCCAGCAGAAGTATATCTTCGACATCTTTGCCGATGCTGCTCTCACTGACTCTCGCACTGCTGACACACCATGGAGAATTTGAAGCTCCTTTCTATAGATGATGAGCCTCTACAGGATGTCTCATGTTACGAGAGGCTGGTTGGGATGCTAGTTTATCTCACCATGACTAGGCCAGACATTGCCCATGTTGTTGGTGTTGTCAGTCAGTTCGCTCAGGCTACTCGCACTGTTCACTATGCAGCGCGGTCCTTTGGATCATCCACTATCTACGGGGCACCATCAACCATTCGTTGCTTTTCCCTTCCACCTCTCCACTAGTGTTCACGTCTACTCCAATGCAAACTGGGCTGGAGATATTGCTACTCGTTGCTCTTCCACTGGCTACTGTGTGTTCCTTGGTGACTCATTTCTCGACGCAGCAAGAAATAGGAGTTCATTGCTCGCTCCAGCACCGAAGTCGAATATCGAGCTATGCCATTCTCTACCGCAGAGATTGTTTAGCTTCGTCGCCTACTCCTTGACCTAGGAGTTATGATATCCGGGCCTACACCTCTCTTCTGTGACAACAGGAGTGCTATTCAGATTGCTAGCAACCCGGTTTTCCACGAGCGGACAAAGCATATCGAGGTTGACTGTTACTATGCCTGCCAAGAGTTTCTCACCCACACTATCTCCTTGCCATAGGCGGAAAGAATGGGTCACTTGGGACTATTGCTGAACCTTTAAAGCTATCCAAATCTTCTATGTTAAATATTGAGCTGATCCCGTAATCCAACGGTAAGTCTACAATATAAGCGTTTTGGCCAATTCGCTTTAAAATTTTAAAAGATCCCGAACTATGAGCCTGCAATTTTTTTACAGTTCCTGAAGGATACCGTTCTGGTCGGAGCCTAATCATCATATAATCACCAATGTTAAACTCCTTATAACGACTTCGAGAATCTGCATAAGTTTTATAGCTGGTATTACTTTTTTCAATTTGCTTGCTGATGTTATAATGTAAATCATGCATATGCTGTGCAAATGATTGTGCAGACTCGGAGATTCGTGTGTGTGGTGACATAGTAAGAAGACCTATAGGCTTGTTAGGTTTAAACCCGTGGACGATTTCAAATGGACTCATCCCTACACTTCTGTTGATGGAATTATTATATGCAAACTCGGCGACTGGTAGGACTGAATCCCAATTCCTGTTATTTTCACCCACAAGGCAACGTAATAAATTCCCTAAACTTCGATTGACTACTTCGGTCTGCCCATCGGTTTGGGGATGGTAAGCAGTTGAAAATTTAAGCTTGGTTCCCATCATTGCCCACAGAGTCTTCCAGAAGTAGCTTGTAAATTTAACATCTCAATCAAAAACAATAGACTTAGGAAGTCCATGTACCTTTACAATATTATCAAAATAAAGCTTTGCCACCTTAGAAGCATCAAATGTTTTGGAACACGGAACGAAATGGGCCATTTTCGAAAAGCGGTCAACGATGACAAAAATAGAGTTATTCTTTCAAAATGTGCGAGGTAAACCGAGCACAAAATCCATACTCACATCTTGCCATGGACGGTCAGGTATGGGCAAGAGAGTATACAGACCTGTATTGTGCTTATGTTGTTTGGACGTTTGGCACGTGCGACACTGGCCAATTAATTTAGCAACATCACGTTTTAGACTTGGCCAAAAGAACTGTCGTTCAACCTCTTTAATAGTCTTATCTCGCCCAAAATGTCCAGACAGACCCCCAGTGTGTATTTCCCAGATAAGAAATTCTCGAACCGAAGTGCGAGGAATACACAATTTATTAGCCCGAAACAGGTACCCATCTTGGAGATAGAAGTCGTTTATTCCTCGAATCAGTTTGTTTTTCAAATCCTTATAGACATCTCCAAAGTCTGGGCATGATTCATATTCTTCCTTGAGCTTCTCGAACCCGACAACTTCTGCACTGACAGCAAGTAATAGGGTCATCCTTCGACTTAATGCATCTGCAGCCTTATTCTCAACTCCTGCTTTATGTTTAAGAACAAACGTGTAGGCTTGCAGGAAAGCTACCCATTGACCATGCCGAAAATTCACCTTTTTCTGAGAATTTAGGTACCTTAGGGCTTCATGGTCTGAGTACAAGACGAATTCTTGCGGCAAGAGGTAATGACGCCAATATTTTAGAGCTTGGACTACCGCGTAGAACTCCTTATCGTAGGTGGAGTACTTCTGTTTTGCTTCGTTCAGCTTCTCGCTGAAGTAGGCAATAGGATGTCCTTCTTGACTAAGGACTCCACAAATTCCAATACCGGAAGCATCGCATGCAACTTCAAAAGCTTTCATGAAATCTGGCAGGCGCATGACTGGTGCTTCAGTCATTCATTTCTTAATCTCGTCGAACGCACGAGTGGCGGCATTCGACCATCGGAACTCCCCTTTCTTCAGGCAATCTGTGATTAGACACATGATCGTGCTGAAGTTCCTAATAAAACGCCGGTAGAAAGTAGCCAATCCATGGAAACTTCTCACGTCATGGATGGTCTTGGGAATTGGCCATTCTACGATCGCATTGACCTTCTGTGGGTCAGCAGACACCCCTTCTAAGGATACAATGAATCCTAAGAAGATAACTTGGTCTGTGAGGAAAGAACACTTTTTCAGATTGGCATACAAACTTTCCTTCCTCAGGGTGTGGCAAACCTGCTTGAGGTGATCAATATGTTCCTTTGTGGACCTACTGTAGATAAGTATATCGTCGAAATACACCACGAGGAACTTGCCCATGAATGGTCGTAGTACCTGTGTCATGATACGCATAAAAGTACTAGGGGCGTTGGATAATCCAAAGGGCATCACCATCCATTCGTATAGACCATCTTTTGTTTTAAAGGCGGTCTTCCACTCATCTCCGGACCTGATTCGAATTTGATGGTATCCACTCTTCAAGTCGATCTTTGAGAAAATAGTGGCACCAGCCATCATATCGAGCATATCGTCCAAACGCGGGATGGGAAAACGGTATTTTACCGTGATTCTGTTGATGGCCCTGCCATCCACACACATTCTCCAGGATCCATCTTTCTTAGGGGTAAGGAGAGCGGGGACAGCACAAGGACTGAGGCTTTCTTTAATAAATTCCTTTTGCAACAAGTCCTCCACTTGACGCTTGAGTTCCGCATGTTCAGTAGGATTGAGCCTGTAATGGGGTAGATTTGGTAATGAGGCTCCCGGAACTAGGTCAATGGCGTATTGTATGTCACGCATTGGGGGCAGGTGGTTTGGGAGATCTTCTGGAAAAATGTCTTCAAATTCTTCCAGGACAGGGGTAACTTCCTCTGGGAAATTGTTCTGAAGTTCCATAGTGACCTCCTTGGTGACGAGGGCAAACATAACGGACTCTTCAGATATACCCTTCTCAAACTCCGTAGGACTAATGATGTGGAACCGTGTGTGTAACAGGGAATTCAAAGATTCGTTGAGCAGTGACAGGGTCGCTTGTTTGCTCCGAGTCGAAACAGGAAATTAGTTTAAACAAATAATATGGCTAATGGTTTTATCAAAACAAAACAGGCATGCAAACAGGTATCCCAATCTTAATTAACCGAACAATTAATACTTGGCTATATCGGCAGAGTTCCACATGCAATGTCAAGGCTAATAGCAAACAGGGTAATCAGAATCTCACAACTCACCATTCAAAGTGGGCAGCAGTTTTGCATAGATAAAATATAGGATAATTGATCGTTGGTGTCACCATCCGATATTGACCGGGGAAAGAAAGAGACTCACCTACTGAGGATTATGGGGGACCTCAGGGATCTCAACTGGTGGCGGGGTCGAGGTCGATGCGGTGTCCTCAGGTTGAGCCGGAGCTTGAGCGAGGGCCCGAAGGGCTAGTACGTTGGGATGTACGGGCGCGCCGGGATGCCAACGCTGATGGTTCTCCGAGATTCCCAGCCGTGCTTCCGCGTCCTTGGCGACGAGGTAGGTGATGTGATCCACGTAATCCTTCACGCTCTCGCCGGCGCTGAACTGGAAGTCGAGGAAGGGAGACCGGATGTCGAGGAAGCCGTCTTCGTCGTCGATCAGGCCGTGATCAACATCGGGATCGGCCATGCCGTCATGCCGAGGGAATGGGCTATCGGGGTGGGGAGGTGGTGCTCGGATTGGCGCGGTGAAGGGGGGGGGGGGAATCGGGAGGATCGGATGAGGGAGAGGGGTTCGGGTTCGGTTCGGGGGGGGGGGGCTTGGGAGTCGGGCCGGTCGGATCGGGCGGCAGGGCAAGGGTCGGCTGGGGTGCGGGAGGAGCAGGGAGGAGTGGGGATCGGGTGGCAGTGGCAAGGGGCTGGGCGGCGGCAGTCGGAGGTGGCGTCGGGGATGGGCACGGGTCGGCTGAGGCGCGGGGGAGCAGGGAGGGGTGGAGATCGGGTGGCAGTGGCAAGGGGCTGGGCGGCGGCAGTCGGGGGTGGCGTCGGGGATGAGCACGGGTTGGGTTGGGTCAGGTTCGCGAGAGAGAGAGAGAGGGAGAGGGAGGCGGGGTGGAGGAGATCGGGTGGTGGTGGCGCCGGGGTGGGCCGGCCTTGGCTGGGGGGGGGGGGGGGGGGGTCGGAGCGGGAGGGGAGAGGTCGGGAGAGAGAGAGACAGGGGGGCAGGGCCGGCGGCTAAGAGGAGGCAAAAGAGGGGGAGGGGAGGACTAGGGTTTCACACGCTAGCCTGAACCTAGGGTTTCACACGCCTAGGGTTTGGGTTTGGGTTTCACACACCTTACCCTGATTTCACTCAACACAAGTGTGGAGGAAAACATAAATTTGTTTATTCATTGCATACTGAAGGGAAAGATGAAAGGCCTATAAATAGGCTTACAACGACAGACGAAAAAAGCCCACTAATCGAGGTGGGACTAAAAGTACACAACCCAAATAACAAAACAGACAAACACAGCCAACATGGCTAGAACCACATGCTCAGATGTCGCCTCCTGCGCTGGTACACTCGCCAGGGCCGAGGCTCGATGTCCCCATCAACTAATGATGTGCAACCCCTTTTCTTTTGAAGGTTCTTTTTGTTTAACCTTGTCAGTGGGCTTAGGTTGAAGAGGGGTCAGTTTGATCCGTCTTCCTTCGAAAACGAATGAACATGAGTTAGAGCGACCATAGATAGTAACATCTAGATCAAACAGCCAAGGTCGCCCTAAAATGATATGCCCAATATCCATCGGAATGATATCGCACCATACCTTATCCTTATAGGCAAGGAATTGAATAGGGACTAAACATCGTTCTTTGATAGGTATAGATGTTGTGTCAACCCATGAGACCTTATAAGGAGTAGGGTGTGGTACTGGTGAAAAGCCAAGCCGAGAGATGACACTGGCAGAGACAGCATTGATGCAACTTCCGCTGTCAATTATCACCTTACAGTTCTTGTCCCCACATTTGACAATTGTGCTAAAGATTGTCATTCGCCTCCAGTCATCGCTTTCTTTTGGGTGGCTTAGTGCACATCGAACAACCCCTAGAGATGAAGCGCCAGAGTGCCCTTCAGTAGGTGTTCTGATACATACCAAGTGCTCCTCATCATCCCCATACTCATCTTCAAGGGAGAAGTTATTTGGATCATACACATCCTCTCCTAGAGCTTCATCACCCTCCTCTTGTTCCTCAATCATCAAAGTTTTGGGGAGTTCTTTGTTAGGGCATTGAGCAGCCATATGCCCAAAGCCAAGGCATCGAAAACACTGGATTCGATTCCCAGTTCGAGGTGCCTCGCCCAATATCCCTTTGCGTCGATTGTCTCTTCCACTAATGGGATTGTTGGTAGTAGACTTGTATTGGGGTGGCCCAACAGGGGTCTTGCTACCAGGAATCTGAAAAGTCCTAGGTGTACTTCGAGGTTCAAAACGTTTTGGGAATTGAGGTCTAAGGAACTGTTCACAATTCTGGGCTAAGGTGAAAGCTTGTTCTAGGGTAGTAACTTCACGAATGAACAGCTCTCTCCTTAGGTCATCGCGTAATCCAGCTCGGAATCTTGACAAGGTGACGGCCTCATCCTCAGTAGTGTTACATCTCATCATCAGCTCATCGAACTGAGCGATGTAGTCACTTACTGTTCTGCTTCCTTGCTTCAAATTCTGTCATTTATCTTTATCTAGTAGGCCAACTTGATAGGTTTGGGGTAGGTACTTTTCCTTAAGTTTTTCCTTCATCTCCTCCCAATCAACTATTGGGGGTTGGTGCCGCTTGTGGATGCTCTGCTCCACATTTTGCTAGAACAGTTTCGCATTGCCAATCAATTTCATTTTGGCAAATCGGACTCTACGATCTTCCGATAGATTATACCATTGAAAGAAGTGATCTATGTCGAACACCCAATCAGAAAAGGCTTTTGGGTCCAACCGACCATCAAAGGCCGGGGCATCCAACCTGATACTCCTCATCGCTCGTTCATCCGGATCTTGCTCGAAATTGTTCCAGAAAACAGGGTTGGGACCCTGACCATGACGACCTTGGTAGGGTGGCGGGTACGGAGGCTGATGTCTAAAGACATTTTCAACTTGCCTTTCACGATCACCATTCCCGCCTATTTGCGATCCCTCGCCCATATTACATTCCAAACCTTGTTGGAGTTGGGTTTCTATTTGATGGAAGCGAGTTTGGGCTTCGTGGTCCGATGCTCGACGGGCTTCATTGGCCGCTTGCATTGTAGCGGCTAACTCATTTAAGGATTTTATCACGTCAGCTAGAGTGGATTCCATAATGAAGTGGGATTCTTGAGAGTCGGTTTCTAGGCCACTACGGAGACACATGCACTCTAGTACGTATATGTATGCAAATTACTCTGGTTCCCTATACTGACCTTGCTCTGATACCAACTGACGTAGAACCAATGACGCAATGCCTAAATGATCAGCAAACATTCGAAACAAGTGTCCATCTATTGACTTTAGCAAATACTAATTCGATTATAAGTGAAGTTTAACAATAGAGTAATGTGAAGTTAGTAGGCAATTGCCGTCTCGTAATATATATCAATCTAAAATTAGGAAGCGATTGGGTCGTCGGAAGCGTAGAAGCTTCCGTTGGTATAGGGATCATTTCTATAATTAACAGTGGAAGTCTAAATAACTGTAAGGATTTCAAAAACAGGGTAGGCTTAATTAGGCTGATGTTAAGGTACTATAAATGATTACTTCCATACACAAATCAGCAGTAGTAATTTTCAAATATTGGTCATGCGCAATGAGAAGCTAAATGGAATTTAATACCATGCAGGTGCAGGACACGGATCGACGACTTCACGAAGAGCAGGTTTCCACAAGTAGACGACGGACTTCATGCGGCGGGAGCAACATGAGGTAGTCGGCGGCGGCGGTTGCAAGTGATGAATTCTTGGATGTCGATGTAAGCACGGGTCATTCGCCGCTCGTGATCTTCAGTAGTTTTGCCCGGGGATCATCTGAAAGCTCGAGTAGCTAAGATGGATGTAATAATTGTACGTGGCCGTTGTATGATCTCGTGAGGTAACAGTGGTCGCCCGAGCAAGTTCTCGATACGTCTAAACAATCCACTCATGTCCCGTGAAAGGTTTCGGTCGAGTTCGCCGGCGTTGAAAAGGAGGGGCGGCCGAACTACGGGTGGAGAGGTCACAGGCCGGCGGGTGGGCCGGCGTCTAGGAGATGGACGGCCGGGGTTCGGGTTGCGGCGCCTCAGGCCGGAAGGCGGGGCCGGGGTCGGAGGGGTGGGCGGCCGGGCTTCGGGTGGCGGCACCACAGGCCGGCAGTCGGGGCCGGCATTAAGGAGGTGGGGCGGTCGGACTCCGGGTGGCGGCGCCTCAGGCCGGCGGGCGGGACCGGTGTCGAGGAGATGGGGCGGTCGGACTCCGGGTGGCGGCGCATCAAGCCGGCGGGCGGGTCCGGTGTCGAGGTGGTGGGGCTGCCGGATTTCGGGTAACCATCTTCAATCGAAGAGTTGGTGGGTTCAGGCTTGGGGTAGAGATGGTTCACAGGGCAAAGAAAAGAAAAGAAAGGAGAAGAGAGAGAGAGAGAGAGAGGGAGAGGGAGAGAGAGAGAGAGAGAGATAGAGAGGAATCTCAGAGAGGAAGGAGAATTTTCATTCACTAATCAATACTCCCCGTACAACCATCCCCCTCCTTTTTGTCTTCCTAACATTTGAAAAGAAATAACTACACCCACTACCCATAACTACACGCACTACCCATTACAACTGAAAAGAAATAACTACACCCACTACTCATAACTACACTCACTACCAACACTACAAACACACGGATTGCAGCAAACAAAAAGCTGAACAACATGAATATTTACAGATAACCCCCTGTACGTTTTAGGATAGCAAGTAGCCCTTCTCAAGTAGTTCCTGTGGGCCTCCAAAGCAGCTAATTGGGCCAAATAGACGACGAGACGACGGGCCCATCATCCCCCGATCCAGAGGGAAGCTGAATCCCTAGCTCTCCTCGGCCGGTGTCCGTATACCCATGTGATGGGTGGTCGGATGTCCCCATCAATGGTTGTTCCCCCTCACGTCAGTTTCAAATTCAGCTTCCTCTGCAGGTTCGACCTCACCCGTCCACTCGTTGTTGCTACTACAAACCTACGCGAGATCCATCCGTATTCACTGCTCTGCTCCTGCCAGGTGATCCTCTCCCCCTGTTAAATCGAGCGCCTCTTACGTTGAGAAGCTGAGATCGGACCTCCCTGAATCAAACCTCCCTCTACTCTACTGAGACCCTCCACTGAATCAGCCCTGCTCTGTCTAGGAAATCCTCCTTCTCCGATTGAATCGATCACCTCTTCCACTGAGGCGTTGAGACCAAGCCTCTTCCCTAGCACATAGCAACATCCTTTTAGCAGATTGAAGCCCCTGACACCCCAATTAGAAGTCCCTAAGACTAAGGTGATTTCGGGAACCCACCAGACTGTTACTACAGTTGGGAACTGGGCTACTGCCGAGCACCCCAACCCTTAATAAGAGCACCCCAACTCCCCTTACTAAGGGCACACAGGTGCCCCCAACACATGCTTCTCTCCCTTGCTACACTCCTTGTCCTAGATGGCTCAGCCGGTAGTGACCCGCCCATACATCGTGGCTACTCGCCGAGTCCCTTCGCCCCTCCGCTTTGAGGGTGTTCTCGGCTATGCCCATCCGTCTCGTCCTACCGATGCAGCTTGTACTCCTGCGGTTTCTCCTATCACTACAGCTGCTTCTCTCAATCGATTTCAACTCCTCTAGTAGTAGATCGCCAAGCTTTAGCTTCACCTTGACCAACAGTCTACCTCCATCTTTGTCAGCTTTGTCGGCACTTCAGTACCTCTACTCTCTTTGTCACGTCGAGTATGTCTGCCACCTAGATCCTGGACACCAGAGCATCGCACCACATAACATTCGACGTTTCTTTGCTCACTGTCTGCTAGCCTACACCGCAAGTCCTACCAATCCACATTGTCGATGGTTCTCTCCTAGCCATCATACAGTCTGGGTCCATCACTACTACCCCATATCGTGCAGGACGCCTCTTTCTTCTTTTTGTGTTTCATGCCCCTCATCTTCGCATGAACCTTATTTTTATTAGCAGCATTGAGATTCTGGATATAGAGTTACTTTTAACTCCTCTGTTTGTGTTGTGTAGGAACCTCGTACTAGTCGAATGACTGGTTCGGGTTGCAGGGTAGGCGGGTTGTACCACCCTAAGCATCTTCGCCTTCCCACTCCTCCTTCTAGGTTCTGTGGTGCTGTCATTTCTAATGTCGATCTGTGCCATCAACGATTTGGACTAGGCTTCGACAACTCTTTCAGTTTGGAGCTCCTTTCTCTACTCTCTCTGTTTGTTCAAGCTACAAGCTCGCTAAAATATGTAGCTCTCGCTTTTTCTTCTGATCTTTACTCGTAGTTGTAGTCCCTTCAACTTGGTGCACTCCGATATCTGGGGTCCAGTTCCTCTTCCTTCGATGTGTAGCTATCATTACTATATTTCTTTTATTGATGACTTTAACAGGTATACCTAGGTCTACCTCCTCCAACACCGTTCCGAGGTTCCCTTGGTCTACCAGCTTTATTTAATAAAATTCTAGGTTGTGCGTGCTTGTCGTGTGCCGATGATCGAGATTAGATCTCGAAACCGATGGCGAGATCATCATAACTTAAAATTTTAATGATGTGGCGACTAAATGGGCCTGAACTAAACCACAAGTGGGATTATCTTATGACCAAAGGGGTTTCTATCCACCTCCCTTCTCTCCGTGCGATACATGCTACAGCCCCCCTTCCCTTTCACGATTTGCCCGCGCAGGTGCCCCCTCTCTCCCTCTTTTTCCATGTCGCACCCGACCCTAGCCACGGCCCCGCTTTTCCCTTCTCTGTCCTTTTCTTTTTTTTCCTTTCTTATCTCTTTATTTGTCGATGCATCTGAGCCCTTCGACCCTCCCCTCACGCAATCTTCACCATTCCTTGCAAACCCTAGTCATACAAAAAGGGAAAAAACAAAAGAGAATTCAGATCTGAAATTGTGAGAAGAGAGCTTCTTCCGGAAATACTCGACTCCCCGACAGGGTTTTAAATCTCGGCCGATACCGGTACGTATCGGCCGGTACGTACCGGTTTTGGCCGGTTCGAGACCGGTACTGCATCCGATCCCGATACCTGGCCCGTATCGGCCGGTACGTACCGGTCCGTATCGGCCGGTACCGGCCGGTATGGCCGGTACGGACCGGTACCGCCAAGTTAAATTTTTTTTTTTTTGGGTTTTTATCAGATTTTTTTTCTCAACCGGTATCGGTCCGTACCGGCCGGTACCGGTACGTACCGGCCGGTACATACCGGTTCGGGGCCGACCGATACCGTGATTTTAAACCTTGCTCCCCGATACTCGCATCTACATCGCCTCTAGTTAAAGCCCTAATAAAAGCCAAAATGTCATTAGTTTTTAGTCGATCTTTGGTACCATTGCAAGTACATTTTAGCAACTTTTACATTAAAATTCTTATGCCGATTGTTTTGTTAAATCTGAAAATTGCTTGCTCTTTTTACAAAACCTACAAACTGTTTCGATTATAACTTTTGATCTAGCGACCCGATCGTTCTAAAATTTAAATCAGTCCTTCCTCACATAAATATCCCTGGCTGTCCTGTTTCCAGATTTCTCCAAATCCCTCTGAAACCTACTGTAGGTCTGCCCTCACCTACATCACTACTACACTATCATTAATACGTACAATGTTTGGTTAGATATAGGTAGGGCTAGCAATTTTAGACCCGACACGACCCGACACGAAGTTAGCGGGTCTGGGTCAGGGTTAAACGGGTTTGAGTCGTAAACGGGTCGACACGATAGACCCATTTAATAAACGGGTCGGGTCCGGGTTTAGGGTCTGGACACGGTAGACCCGGGAAGACCCGTTTAAAATTCAACGGGTCGTGTCGGGTCGGGTCTACCCGCAATTCGATACTGTAATATGTAGTACCAACGAGTCTATCGGGTCAGGTCGGGTTGAGTCAGATTGGGTCGGATCGGGTCAACTAAATAGACCAGTGTGGTAAACGGGTCGGGTACGGGTTTAGGATCTAGACACGATTAGTTAAACGGGTCGGGTCCGGGTCTAGCGGTTTTGGACATGACCCGAAACTAGACACGACACGAACTTGACCCGACACGACCGATTGCCACCCCTAGATATAGGGTAAACAAAACACATCTAGTCCCATACAAACACACATACATGTACCAACTCCACACACATATGCCCCTTCACCCCAACCCCCAACTGTGATCCACACACAGAGAAGCATGTGAAAACCAAGCACAAGCACTCCCACATATAGAAT
This sequence comes from Chamaelirium japonicum, assembly GCA_947650365.1. Taxonomy (NCBI): domain Eukaryota; kingdom Viridiplantae; phylum Streptophyta; class Magnoliopsida; order Liliales; family Melanthiaceae; genus Chamaelirium; species Chamaelirium japonicum. The sequence goes on from OX393555.1 coordinate 28,262,348, forward strand.
ACAAGAGAATATTATACCCACATCCATAAACCCAACATTTTTGCAACACACACGCGCACACCCAATATACAAGAGAACAATGACAATCTCATCCTTCATTTAGTGAGAAGTACCCATACCTGATCCTCCCAAGGATCACAAAACTCGAACCTTCACAAACATGATCCACATACCCGTTTCCAGATAACAGAGAAAGAGAATTGAATTGATGAAAATCCTGAAGTTTTATTCGACATAAGACAATAAGAATTCAGGCAAAAGTAAAAATACACAATGCATATTTTGACAAGAGGAAGCGCAATCCATTATGGATCCTATGCATAACCGTATTCTTCTATTTGCATCCAATATGCTCCTGGCTGTCCAAACTACTATAAGAGTAACAATTCTTATGAGTTCAATGAAATCATCAGGAGAGTTGAATAGTCAGTCAGCCAAACAAAAATCGATCAGCAGTTGTACTCTATATTGAGGACATTAAGGTTGTCATTTTTTTCTAAATTAGAACAGCTTGGGCACAATTTTTCGAAGTGAGAACACATCCAAGGTTACAATAGAAGGTGACCTAAACAATCAAAAACATCTCAATATGCTCAATGATTTAGTTCATCTTCAACCACACAGAACCTTCAAGCCATTACAACAAATAGAAACTATAAAAAAAAACTGTTAATACTCATGAGAGCTCTAAATTACCTTGAGTCTTGTACTTATCATAGAGGTGGGAGAGCTCTGTATAATTTGTATTTGTCAGACCACTGAAATTTAGAACCATATGCATCGGTTAGGAACAAGTTAGAATAGATAAAACTTAGAACCCCACAACTACCCGCTCACAAGGATAAAATGTTAGTTAAGAAGAGAGATTAGAGTACCATTTTGACGCAACATTGACGATCAAAAGAACCTTTCCCTTGAATTTGCTAAGAGATACATCCTTCTCATCAATATCCTGCATCATATATCCCAAGTGTATTTTCTTTTAATTTTTTCTTTTTATCAAAACAGTAATAACACATGGCTAAGAGCAAAACGGAATGAGATCCAGATAGAATAAATGCGAAATTCTCATTACCACCCTGCATTAACTTCTGAGTCTACAACAAGCGCTTGAACTAAGCACTTTACGATAACAAAATCCACAAAAGATGTTTTAGAAAGAACTTTCACCATGAGCAAACCAAATATCAATCATCCATCTAACTTCTTAGTCTAAATCAGTTCTAATTGGACATTGACTAATAACTGTAGCAAGATTTCTCTCTAATTTGACTAAAACTTATCTTTATCCCTACTCGAGATTGTGATAGTCAACAAAAGTATAAAAACTACGAATATATGCTATCTAAAAGTCATTGTAAACTATAAAAGTACATGGAATCATATCCTTGGAAGATCAATGATCGAAGAACTAGCTCCCTTCCATATTTATCATCTTCATATTCTTTGTCTTCCCATCATGCCTCTTTCTTACATGGTTTTTCGCATTGTATCGGAGTGGACCTTCTCTCGCCAACTCTATCACCGGCTCAGCCAGGGACCACCAGTGTTACCAAAATCACCGATTTTTTTAAAAAGTCTGGTTTTAATCGCGACTTATTCCCCAAATGTTTGCTACGGGAATAAGTCACGACTTTTTCAAAAAGTAGGGAATTTTTTAATAAATCGTGAATTACACGTTTTTTTTCCGTCTTTTTTCCCGAATGATATATACATGATCTATTGCTAAAAAAAATGTTAGAATAGATATATCTAATTATTAAATAATTTTTTGTCTTTTTCTCGATTTTTTTTATTTTTTTTATCTTTCCTTGCTTTTTTCGTTTTTTTCCCTTGCCGACTTTTTCCCGACTTCCGATTTGGTAACATTGGCGACCACCCCCCAGTTCATGTCAATTTCTTGTGTTATCCTCCTTAGGGTCTATAACAACTCATTGCCGCCATTGGTATTACATGATATCACATGCCGTACACCTCTCGGCTCACTTCCACCAGTCCACACCAATCTCGCAATCGTCACCTGCCATAGGCTTCTCTAGTCGCCACTTTCATGCTGTCAGCCTCCCTCAGTAAATCCTCTCTCTTCCTATTGGTCCTCCAAACACTAGCCCAAGGACTTCCATCTGTTTGAGCAATTCGGAATCTTACTCGTTAACTCCAAAAACCCAAACCCATTCATCTTTTTAAATCTGCACCATAAAACCAACTAACAACTAAATCAGAAACCCTCATTAGTTCTATAATTTACTACCAAATCCGCTAGCTCGTTAGTTCATCCAACCAAATCCGCTGCTTTAAACCCGTTTTGCATGTTCTACATGACCTCCTTTCTTAACCTAACCCCCCTGTCCTAGTCCGACCTAAACCACATAATAGTTTAGCCCCTATATTGAGAGATATTGGCCCTTGTTTGGAAATTTTGGAGTTATTTTGACCCACACAAAGCATCCAATAAAACTAGATCATCCCGCATTACCCGGAATAGCTGGTACTATCATTTTGTGACATTTTGCCCTATCATTTTAAGTCAAATCCCTCATAAACCTTTAAGTACTAAAAACCAAAGCTTTAATTTTAACAGTCCCAGTCAACCCCTCGTGACCGGTCTTGCATCAATATTCTTCTCTCTTAGACTCCTCTCTCAAACTTAGCCAAATAGCCTCCCCAAACTAGTCGAACTCTTGTTCATCCAGTTGCTATCTTTATCCAAGTACCATTAATGTCGCCAATTTTGTTTCCTTAAAGCTCACCACAAGCAACTATCTACCATGGGAAACTCAAGTCATTGAAAGCCAAAATCCATTGGGATTCATTGATGGTGGTATCACTGCTCCAAAATGAGATATTAAATCCCTTGACGATAAATGGCGTATCCTACATCTAGACTTTATGCCATAAACTAAAACAGATGTATCCACAAGGCATATCCTTAATCCAGACTTTACATTATGGACCAAAAAGGAACACATCCTCGAGGCTTGGATCACGATGATATTTTCTTCGGAAGTCTTGCATCTTTTCATGAATCAAGAATTGGTGACTAGTGTTTGGTGAGCTTTAGAATATGAGTTCACCCAAGACTGTTGAGGATAGGAGTTCAAACTTATCTAATGTCTTGGGTTCATGCTGTTGGAACTTGTAGACATAAAAATTTTCTAAGTCTGGTAAACTCCAAATTTTGACTGTATGGAAGACTCAGAATTTGACTAAGTCTGGAAAACTCCTGATTTTGGCAAAGTCTAGGAGACTTAGAATTTGACTAAGTCTGGGAGACTTAGAATTTGACTAAGTATGGAAGGCTACAAATTTGTCTAAGTCTAAAAGACTCCAAGACTTCAAAATTGATTTAAGTCTGGAAGACTCCAAATTTGGATATATCTCGAAGACTTCGAATTTGACTAAGTCTGGAAAATTCTGAATTTGACAAAGGCCGGGAGATCCAAAAAATTGACTAAGGTATGGGAGACTTAGGAGGCCAACCAGGGCCCCTTGTCCTTGGTGCAGACCCAGACCCCTCGTCCCCACAAAGACTTAGAATTTTGACTAAGTCTGGAAATCCCTAAATTTGGCCATGTCTGGGTAACTCCAAATTTAGCTAATTATGGTGATTCAGGTATTTTCCAAGTCTGAAAGACTTTAGATTTCTTAAGTCTGGAAGAATCCAAATTTTGACAAAGTATGAAGATTCACGAGGCTGAATACTGGGGCATAATGAACCCAAAAACAGGGCCGAAATAGCTCGGCATTGGGACCAAACTAGGCCCAAGTACCAAGGTTGGTAGACTCGGTGCTAAAAAAAAGAGAAGAAGAAAAGAAAAGAAAGAGAAAAGAAATGAAGAAGAAAAATGAGGAATGGAGGCGCTCACCTTTCGACTCCAAATCTAAGAAAAATGTCTTCAATGTCAGCAGAAATACAAGTCTATGCTCAAACCAGCTGTTGAGGAAGTCCACCGATTAGTCCCACATCGGTAAAAGGGACACCATCGCCCGCTTTATATACCCTCTGTGGACCTCCCCTTACAACCCGGGTTTTAGGGTGTGAGGATATCCAACATGGTATCAGAGCTGGGTTCACCATCTCCCTTTGGGTGTGGCCCCTTCCAATTGTGCTTCGCTCCACATGCTCCGCTTGAGGGGGGGTATTGAGGAAGTCCACCAATTAGTCCCACATCGATAAGGGGGCACCTATTGCCCAATTTATATACCCTTTGTGGACCTCCCCTTTTTTGGGGCATGAGGGTATCTAACACCAGCAAGTCTAACCAATCCAACAAGTCGATCAAGAGAGACCAAATCATGAATATCGAGCTCGAGTCTCAATAAGCATGCTCGGATTTGACCCAGTTCTAGTGCAAAAGAGGTTACAACTTACAACTACCATGAAGTTCCACAAACTTCCCATGGAGTTATCGAAGAAAATACCTTCTCCGGGAAGTTACACAAACCACTCAGGAAGTAATCATAAAGAGTGACTTCCCGAGGACTTGCAAAAACGACTCAGAGGAAATTATCATAGGGAATAACTTCCTTTCAGAGTTATGGTAACTCCTCAACCACTTGTTCCCTTATAAAAAAAAGCAAGGACAAAGCAAAGGGGACCTTTGAAGCTACTCTACCCACATAAGAGCTAGCTCCAGAACGTAAGCACTTGGACATCCAGATGCTTCGCTCCATCACAACCTAGATATTGGAAAACTAGTACCCCGGGGTCAGAGTCTCGCAACAGATGTGACGATCAGAGATTGTATCAATTGCGTACGTTCCTATTTAAAATTTCATTCATATTCGCATAATAGTGCATGACCCTCTAGATCATCTAGCGCTACAGATAGACACTTGGAAAAAAGTATCAATCGTTATACCAGCGTCTAGATCGATCCAGGAAGAAGGAATAAAATTTTCTTGTTGAGATTCGGTAAAATCTCGCAAGTCCACATGCAATCAAAGAAGCAAGATTTTATACTTTGGTTTCGTGTCTGGTTTCGGTCAAGACCAAAACCGAAATTTCAAAAATACAACTGAAACGATGGAAAATTTTCAAAATGGCCAAAAAAGAACTCTCTCTTTCTCTCTTAGGGGTGAGCGTCGGTTTTTTCGGTCGGTTTCGGTGTCGGTTTTGTCGGTTTTATTTTTTTTTTCGGTTTTCGAAAAATCAAAACCGAAACCGAAATGGTCGGTTTTTGTCGATTCGATGTGATCGGTTTTCGGTTCAGTTTCGGTTGATATGAGGTATGCTAGAACCCTTGGCTCTTGAATCTTAATCATCAGTTCATCACAAATAAGTGGATGATTGTGTTCTTACATAGTGCCAAAATGAAAGTTTAAAGCAAAATCAACCGACGTTCACTCTTTTGAAGCATTGTAGATGTAACATAATTACTTCATACTTGCACTTACTGGAAACAAAAGTATTATGGCCGTTGGGTTTATGATTTAAGAAGTCGGGTCGGTTTTTTCGGTTTCGGTTCGGTGTTCCATACCCGGGAACCAAAACCGATTTAATCGGTTTTGTCGGTTCGGTTTGTTTTCGGTTCGGTTTGATGTTCGGTTCGGTTATTTCGGTTAAATTTTGGTCGGTTTCGGTTCGGTTAGGAGGTTCGGGTCGGTTTTTGCGCAGCCCTACTCTCTCTCTCTCTCTCTCTCTCTCTCTCTCTCTCTCTCTCTCTCTCTCTCTCTCTCTCTCTCTCTCTCTCTCTCTCTCTCTCTCTCTCTCTCTCTCTCTCTCTCTCTTCAAATTCTTTTCTCCCCACTGTGTGTCCATTCTCACATTGTCTCACAATCTTAGTCCATCTCCAACCCTTACTCAAAACCTTACTCAAATTTGAATGCAAGTAAAAAAGCTCCAAAATCAGCTCCATCCCTTTACTCAAACCCATACCAAATTGACTTTTACTCAGATTTTTCACCAAACCAAGTGAGACTCAAACCTCACACCAAATTCCCAATGATCATCTCCGAGGCCTCCCCTTGTTTAACACATTGCGATCCAACAGTTGATATTTTTACTCAAATCCGAGTACAAGCTCCAGAATCAGCTCCAATCCTTACTCAAACTCACACCAAATTGAGTTTTCACTCAAATTCAAGCAAGGGATGGAGTGCTCGTATCAGATTGAGTTTTCATCCCATAAAAATCACAATTTTACAATTCAATCCATCAAATAGAACATAAAGGGGACGGAAGAGCAGTTGAGAAGCAAAGCTTCTACCTTGACGGTGAAGTCGTGGATGCTCTTCTCCGTAGCTGCGGTGGCGTAAGTCACGCCTGAAGTTCTAGAACGCCTGAATACCAATCCGGGAGCTCTCGGGGTGGAGAGCTTCTGGCCCCAGAAGGGAGATCTGATGAACCCGGAAGGGGAATCGACGGAGATATGGGGGAACGCCGCCCCCGCGGCGGGCGGAGGGATCGTCCTTTTCGCCGGCGTGAATCCGTGGGAGGCTCTCGTGGCGGGGAAGAGGACGGAGAAGGAAGCCATGGACGCCATTCCCGTTGGGGTTTCGAAGGGCGGGGAGGGAAGAGGATGGGGGTACGGAGCAGTGGAACAGGTGGATCCACGTGGGCTTTAATTTGGGAAAATAATTTTATTGACCCACGACAGGTAGGTTAACATGACCCTACAACATCAACCACTACATGTGTTACTAGGTAGGTATGCTTGTTGCATCCAACGGTTCATATTCGTAGGTCATGTTCACCTACTATCGTGTGGGTGAACAAAACTCTTATTTTGGAGCGGAAGTGAATAAGATAGGAGGTGACAAATCGTTAGTTCCACGGCAGACCCGACACGACCGGACACGGAGTTAGCAGGTCTAGGTCAGGACTAAACGGGTTCGGATCATAAACGGATCAACATGATAGACCCGTTAAATAAAAGAGTCGGATCCGGATTTAGGGTCTGAACACGGTAGATCCCGAGAAGACCCATTTAGTATTCAACGGTTGTGCCGGGTCTACCGCAATCCGATACTGTAATATATAATACCAACGAATCAGGTCGGGTCGAGTCGGATTGGGTCAGATCGGGTCAACTGAATAGACCCGGGTGATAAACGGGTCTTACCGGTCTTATTGGGTCTACCCGTTTATTAGCGGCTCGGGTACGGGTTTAGGATCTAGACACGATTAGTTATACGGGTCGGATCCGGATCTAGGGGTTTTGGACATGTCCAGAAACTAGACACGACACGAACCCGACCCGAGACGACCCATTGCCACCCCTACAGATCGTAAAACTAGTCGATATGGGTACGGTAGTCTCTGGTTGTCAGCATAAGGTTGTGGATTAGGTTACCTATCATCGGGCGCGGGCGCCATACCTCATGCTCCTGACATTTGCCTTGTGGGGGCTGGGCCATCGCAATGCTCAGTGTGGCGCGTCATGATAGGCATCCTCATGTTGGGTAAGACCTCCTTCCTTGTAGGTATGGCAATGGTGTAGTTCAGGATGCAAAACCGTACCGCAATGCACCATCTGGTAATGTTTGCGGTGTGATTTACTACTACTTTGTCAGAAAAGTCGTACCAACGACAATTAAATGGGTTTAGCAGGTTATTTGACCCGACTTGCCCCGCCCGTCGCCCCTATTGGGACGGATTTGGGAATCTGGAATGTAATTAATAAACAGTTTTAGACTGGTTTGGGTTTGTTTAAAAATAAAGGATGGAATTCGAAACACAATTGTATTTTTTAAATTCAAATAAATTTAGTTCCTACTACTACTATGTTTGTGTTGGATATAATTCCATGGTAGAGGCTCGCAGCGGAAACGATTTTGCGATCGAAAGACCGTTCATGATGCACGTTACACGATTTAAACTTTCATCGAAACTAATCTACATATGTGTGCATGTGTATGCACATGAATCGAACACCCTAACGGCAATCTAGCGTAATGATTAACTAGCATGTATGCAAATCATAATATTCGCTAGATCTACATGTTAGATTACACATACCTTTTGTACGGATCTTTTAACCGCGGAGAATTGTCTTCTTTGTTGATGGAGACGGAAGAACGTTCGCGAAGATGCCGATGGTACGAATGGAGACGTTGCCTTCTTGTTCACCCGATCTCACACGATGCACGGAACATCGCTCTCGGATATCTAAGTGCCTCCGAAGAATGACCCTTCTCCTTCTTCAGAACTCCATGCGAGGAAGACGAAGTAGCAAGCGGGAAACGAGAGAGAGATTAGGGAGAGAACTAGAGAGATGAGAGAGGGAGGGGGTTCGGTTTTGCATCCATATGGCCGGCCCCATATAGCCCTATATATAGGGCCGGCCTACCCCCTTGGATAAGGATCCAAGGGGATAAAGACCTCCCACAATTATCTCTCCAATCTCACCCTTTTATCTCTCCTTGTATTTTTCCGTTTTCCCACTTTTTAGGGCTTGATTTTATCCGTTTCATAGCCCTATCCCTATCTATATGGCCGGCCCTATAGATGAGGGATTCTCATCCCTACAACATAGGGCCGGCCCTAGCAAGGTCTCCCACTGCTAGGGTCGGCCAAGAGTGAGGTCCGGCAGAGTGAAGTTTTTACCAAAACGCCCTAACGTCTCATTTTGACCATTTCTAGCGTGCGATACCTAGCGGCCATTACTTAAGTGATTTCTACTAGTTACCTTGCTATTAACTGAGGCCACCGGAGGGTGCCTATAGCAAAGTCAACTAGTCAACTCGCAGCATACCCCTGTGCATCGCACCTATGCAGCGAAGTTCACTTATGGCTAGGGATTACTACCTGCGCCTCTGTACTAGTCTCGGGCATAACCCTTAGTACTCGCATGTAGTTACACATCTACCGTGCTCTAGTGCCAAGCACACACGGAGCGTATACTTCTTTCTTCCTCTTTATGCTTAAGGTGTTCCGAGGAGATGGTTCAAGAACTGTACATAATGTTGATAAGATGGAACCATCAGGGACCGGGGTTCATGGCTTCCAACTCAAGCTCGATCGACACACTACCCGAGTGTACCATCGATCCTCTGAGCTCGAGTTAACCTACATAGCCACCCAGAGTGCGACGCAGGCTGCACTCCAATTCACCCGGACTTACTAGGTTCTCCATCATATCCCTGCTCTCCGCTTAGTAGTGGTAAACTCGTTGTCCCTCCACTTGATGCCATGATACACTTCGAGCGGTGGAGACTATCGTCAGACTCGAATGATCATATGACTTGGTTCCTTCCAGGTTGACCTATACATCGTACCTCTGATTACCCCGTCGAGTAATCGAACCCGGTCAACATTCAAACTGATGACCACCAGGCTTGGGTTTGGTACAGTGTAAGTCACACCAAGGAACACACCTCCCTTCAGGGGTGTGGATGGCCTGCAGGAGTGACACGCTAATGCAACGCCAGCCGGGTAACCCAGTACACCGTGGTTTTGGATCACTGCATACGGATCCTCACACATTGGTGCGCCAAAGCACCATGCAACTGGTTAGTGTTGTAGCTCGTGTGTCCTTAACGTGGATTTTCTGTATTAACATTAATAAAGATGACTTTGGTTATTGCTTTAATTAGAATACTATTATAGTATATGTTAATACTATATATAATAAAGGACCCTAGGGAACACAGTAGGCCACTGAGGCGCATAGAGGATCCATGCTTGGGAGACCCAGTGGACCAGTTCTGTGTAGACCTATAACTAGTTCACAGCTTAGGTGATGTCAGTCGCTTCACCGAAAACAAGCTGTTGGCAGGTAGAGGATGTGGTAAAGTCTCCACCACGGGAACGTGGGATTCCCATTCACCTGACCAAGCACGATGATCGTGTTGAACAGGAACCAAGACGGTACACAGTTCAGTGATTCAGACACTGGTGCAGAAACCGTCTTACTACTATAGATAATCTGTCCTTAACCCTGAGGGACCATGTTCACTGGGCCAACCAGCTGTGTGGTGCTTTGATGTGCCAACGTGTGCGGACCTTCCATAGTCCAATACCACAGTATGTTGGGTTACCCGACTGGCTCTTGAGTGACATGTAATCCCTACAGGTTATCCGACGTCCAGTGTTGGATGGGTGCGGTTTGATGAGTCATTCTGTCCACACAGTTAACCTAGGGCTGGTGGTTGTCAGTATGACTGACGATGTTCCGGATGCTAGGCATAGCACCGAAAGGTGTGTGGTGTTATAGATGACAAGTCATCAAACCCTAGTTAGATGATCGATCAGGATCTGACGGTGCTCCCCACCGCCCGAGTCGTATCATGGCACCAGTAATAGGAGGGACTGAGGATTATCGGAGTATAGTAGAGAACAGGGTTACGAGGGAGTAACATAAGTTTAGGATCACTAGAGTTCAACTCGCGTCGCACTCTGGGTGGCTACGCGGGTTAATCGGATTATAGCTGATTAACGGAACTTTCGGTGTGACACCGGAACAGTTAATCAGGGATCCGGTTGGAGCTAGAGATCCCGAACCCTGAAGGTTCCACCCTGTCGTTGCGTATAGAAATTATTCCCCGACCTAGTTAGATACGTTGGATGCGAAGTAGCGCGATGGAGCGCAAGCCTGGAGCCAAAGAACCTAATTCACATGTGTTACGGGCCGTAGGGGTATTTTGGTAAATATTGAAATATGGCTCAGAACACATTGAATATGCATCTTAAAATGAGCAGAATAATTCCAGGAGCTCATAGGCGATGACGGAACTCGATTCCGAGTAGTGCACCTCACTCAGTCTCTCTTTCAGTTTTCCACTTTTCGTGAAGGGCGTTTTCGTCCGGACTTCACGATAGACACCCGGGAGACCTAAATCCGACCCCCCCTCATCCCTATCCACCTAGGGGCCGGCCCTAGGCTCCTTGGAGCCATGGGAGACCGGCCCTATAAAGGAAATAGGGAGGGGAGGGGCCGGCCCAATGGTTCTACTCCCTCCCCTCCAAAAATCCGACCCCTAGTCTCCTCCTTTGTGGTTTCGGCCAAGGAAAAGAGAGGAAGAAGAAGGGAGAAGGAAGAGGAAGAAAGGAGAATGAAGAAAGGAGAAAGAGGAGGAGAAAATCTCGCGGCTCGCCATCGTCTTCGCAAACGGATTCCTCCGTCGGCTCGAAATCCCTGCACTCAGAGACGGGATTTCGAGGATTCTTCAATTCGCAAAGGACAAGGTGTTATCCAACAGTTTCCCTTGCGATTCAAGTGCGGTTCTTCATCGTTCCGTTTTCTCCGAATTATAGATCCATAAGGTATGATGAAACTAAACACCTAAGTAGATGCATTCATGTCTTCCGTAGATCGTAGTATGCCTCTAGGGTGTCCGCACATATGCTAAGATCGTAGATTTGCACGTAGATTGTTTTCTATCACGAATTGTAATAAAGCATACACCGTATGATCTTTGGATCTTTCTTTTGCTTTCGCTGCGACTCTGATTAGCGGATCCAATTCCAACAATTGGTATCAGAGCACGCTTTGGTGTTGTTTCATGCATGAATTCGTGAAAAACATCATGTGAATATATGTTGGCATATGTTTTCGTCGGGGTTCGGCGTAGATCATGCATATGAATTGTGCTATGTATCGTCTTTTTGTAGGTGCCGCGCTGAAAAAAATAGTAATCTGTGATTGCATGCATTCGGGGGTCGGACCCCGGATTTTATTTTGCATTGATTATTATTGTGGATTTGTAAGGCTCTAGATGGGCGAGGGTAAGGGTTGACCATCCTCGGTTCCCTGACCATGTTTCTAGGATTGTCTTTTTTACTTTCTAGCGAAATTGTACACGAACGAGCACTTGCTCGGAGCGTATTAGTTTTTCGGTCACAAGAAGAAGGAGATGATGCTACATCCACGGTTCGGGCAAGCGGTATCATGGCGTGCAAAGACCCGGCGAAAGCTTGCATGTTGGCGATGATGGGGATCGTCGTCAGAGATCGTGCAGAACGGAAGAGCAGGATATCTTGGCTGTGCTATTCAGGTTCAGGGGTCGGACCCTGGACTTGATTCAGTTTGGATGCTTTCTCTGTTGTTTCTCTTTATTCAGTATTTAGAGAACCCCGATGATAATGTGATTATCATTCTTGCTTGTGAGTTTGTCTCTAGATCAGGCTTAGGGTTAGTACTAAGATTATGGATTCATCGGTGTCTCTATATGCTTCTAACACGTGTAAATCCGGTGGCTAGCTAAAAGGAAAGGTGGTAACCGCACTCGTGGTAGTTCAAGTAGCCAAGTACTGTGCACCGAGATAGACGCAGTGTTAGATTTATTTAGAGATAATTAACTAATGTCTCCATAAGAAATATGATAACCCTAGTGGGATGCCCTTTCCCTATGTGGTCCTAGCGACTAAGTTAGGTTAGGATTTCACTGTGTGATACCCGTTTCTAGATGACGTTTGATGGTAGTATGAACTCATCACGATTTGGTTATGCCACCATTAGGTTGAGGTCCGGCGGAGGTTGTCGGATGTCCCTATTTGGCCAGCATCGAAACCTGTAATGAGATGAGTTCTACTATGACATCAGGCATCAAATTGTGAACGAGGCGTCATCGTAGTGGGAGTCCTTTCCATGTTGACCTTAGGCTAGGCTCCAGATCTTAGGATTATGGACAAACTAGTGAAGTATCGGGATCCTTGGAATCTATGTAATGTGATCCTTGCAAGAAAGACGAATGTTGAGTATTCAAGGTAGGGACTATGATATTTTCCGAGGATACTAATGCTTTGCGGGAAGGTTTGTAATCCTAGTGGGAGCGTGGTAGACCAGGGTCTAAGTCTAGGAGGTCGTGACCTTTCTAGATATGCATAAAACCTCATAAAGAAGGGATGTGTAAGAGGTTCCCTCCAAAGGGGAGCCCCTGGCCTCCACAATCAACCGGCTAAGGGTCTGGGTGGGAGGTACGCAGTTCGATATTCCCACAGGGTGAGAGCTGTGTTTCTTTCCATGCTGGTTTGCCTAGTGGTTTCCTTCGAGACATGGAGGATGCCGGTGGCAGTGGGTGACGGTTTTTTCCTGCACCGCGGGAGCCTATGAACCCCCCTGCCGACACCACCTAGATTTGTGGGAAGCATCTAAAAGCTTGTGTGAAGCCGCTTTTGCTGCGCACGCGGGTCACATAAAGCTGGCCAAAAGGAGACTGGGAGGTCTTTCAGTTTACCATGGGTAATTCTGATGAAGACTGGGTCGTAAAAACCCCGTTGGCAGAAGCGGTTGCATGCTCTCACCGAGATGCTGTCTCCAATTCAGGGCCGATAGTCTCAGTACTCGAGCCCAGAAAATTTAGATTTCTGGATGTCTCCACTTGAGGTGGTGAAGACATAGCGGCTGGAGTAGACATTATCTATTTCTAAATTCCATGAAATAGATTGTAGTAGACCCTAACTATTGCCTTAAACCATTGTTTATAGAAATCATGACCAATCTCGACCCCCTTGCCTCCATACTTAATGATAACCAACTTACAGAACCAAACTACAGGGACTGGAAGCGTAACCTAATGCTCGTCCTAAGGGTTGGCAGACACACAATTGCCCTAAGTACCCCTCAACCGGCCATGCCGAGACCAAGTGCAACTGAGGCCCAGTTAAAGGAATGGAAAGACTGGCTAGATGCTGATGAGATGTGCAAGTGCTACATAGTGGCATCTTTGCAGACCGTCCTTCAGAAGCAAGTCGAAGACATGGCCTTTGTTTAAGACATGATGCTCTACCTAAAGGAAATGTTCGAGGGTCGTAGTCGGGTAACTTGTTACCTGACCATCAAGAAATTGGTATCCACGAAGATGGCAGAGGGGACTTTAGTTCGGGATCATATGCTGAAATTGTTTGGCTATGTGAACGAGCTTGGTTCCTTCGATGTCATCTTGGATGCAGAGATCCAGACCGATATTTTCCTCGCGTCTCTGTCAGGAGCGTTTGAGGGCTTCGTTACCAACTTCAACCTTAACCGGTTGGAGATGTCTAACGCAGAGCTTCTAGCGGCGCTCCAGGCGGCAGAGGACGGGATGAAGGCAGGAGCCCAATCCCTGAACGTAAAGCGGAATTCTTCTCTGAAAGTCAAGGGCAAGTTTCAGAAAAGAAAGTCTAAGAAGCCCGTGAAGATGGGCCAGGTGCAGTTGCAGGTTCCCAAGCAGAATGGTCTGGCGAAGCCCAAAGAAAAATGTTTCCGATGCGGCAAGAAGGGGCACTGGAAGGGCGACTGCCGCGCGGCTCCCAAGAAGGCTGAGACATGTATATCTCAAATCCACATAGTGGAATCCCTTGTAACATCAAGTTGTTCTCCAGTTTCATGGATTGTGGATTCTGGTTCCACTATCCATGCTTGCAATAATTTGCAGGGGTTCAAGGAGACAAGAAAACTGGGTGAAGGAGAGATAATCCTAAGCATGGGAACCGAGGCCGTGGCAGAGGCTGAAGCAGTTGGAGATGTTATCTTGCAGTTCCTTAATGGAAGAAGTTTATTACTTAGAGACATACTTTATGTATCGTCCTTGAGGCGTAATTTAATTTCTGTTTCCTTATTGAATAATGAAGGTTTTTTAGTTTTATTTGATGCTTCTGGTGTGTCAATTAAATTGAATGGTTCCTTTGTTTGTAAGGGAAAGATACAGAATGGTCTCTATGTAATTAACTCCAATAATAAGCAGGATAACATAACTGAAGCTTGTGTGATTAATTCATCTAAAAGGAAAAATCCCTCAGATAATCCAACACTCCTTTGGCTTCTAAGGCTTGGACACATAGCCTCAGACAGGATTCACAGGTTGGTTAAGGTAGGACTCTTAAGTCCAGATATTTCAGAAAGCCTACCGATGTGTGAGTCTTGCCTGGAAGGCAAGATTACTAAAATGTCTTTCCGAGTCAAAGGTAGCAGATCTAAGGAGGTATTGGAGTTGGTACACACTGATGTATGTGGGCCCATAAGTGTCCGTGCTATAGGAGGCTTCGAGCATTTCATCACCTTCATGGATGATCACTCGAGGTTTGGATACATATACCTAATACGGCGGAAGTCTGAATCCTTTGATAAGTTCAAGGAGTTCAGAGCTGAAGCAGAAAAGCAGACGGGTAAAAGTATCAAGTCTCTTCGATCAGATCGAGGAGGTGAATACCTATCGGATGAACTTATAGGGTACCTGCGTGAGCATGGGATCGTATCCCAGTTGACTGCACCAGGGACACCATAACAAAACAGTGTATTTGAGAGGAGAAACCGAACTTTGTTAGACATGGTTCGGACTATGATGAGTTATGCAACATTGCCACCTAGTTTTTGGGGATATGCCCTAGAGACGGCAGCATATACTTTGAACTTTGTTCCATCAAAGTCAGTACCCCTAACTCCTTGGGAGCTGTGGTTAAAGCGAAAGCCAAGCCTACAGCACTTTAGGATTTGGGGTTGTCCAGCACATGTGCGGAAGGACAAGCGAGATAAGATAGAGTCAAAAACTACGGTATGTATGTTCATTGGGTATCCAAAAGGGACAAAGGGTGGTCTATTTTATGATCCTGAGGATAGAAAAGTTATCGTCTCGACGAACGCCGTATTCCGGGAGCAGGATTATTTAATAGACCATAAGCCCACTAGTAAAGTAGTTCTTGAAGAATTGCTTGGTACTGATGGGAGTACGCAGACAGAAAATGTAGTGGGAGCCGATACCGTTAAAATTAACGGTACTGTAAAATCGACTCCTATGGAACCACCGCAGGTTCGTCACAGTGGGAGGACCATAAGTGCTCCTGATAGATACATTGGAGAAGCCTTTATGGTTGATCCAGAGTTTTAGGAGAATGATCCTCTGAACTATGACGAAGCGATGGTATCTACTGACCACGCAGCATGGCAGGAAGCCATGGAGGCAGAACTGACATCGATGTCCCAAAACTCGGTTTGGACACTTGTAACACCACCTCACAACATTAAACCTGTTGGGTATAAGTGGGTGTACAAAAGAAAAAGAGATCCGGATGGTACCTTTGAGACTTACAAAGCTATACTAGTCGCTAAGGGTTATATCCAGCGAGAAGGGATCGACTATGACGAAACCTTTTCGCCAATGGCTATGCTTAAGTCTATCCGGATCCTCTTGTCCATTGTAGCCCATTATGATTGGGAGATCTGGAAAATAGACGTCAAGATCGCATTCCTCAACGGGGATTTGGAAGAAGACATCTATATATCTCAACCTACAAGCTTTGTCGCAAAAGGTCAGGAAGGTTTGGTGTGCAAGTTGCAAAGGTCCATTTATGGACTGAAGCAAGCATCCAGAAGTTGGAACATGCGTTTTGATCAGGCTATCCAGTCTTATGGATTTAAACAGAACGTGGATGAACCATGGGTTTTAAAAAGGAGCGATAAGACTGCAGTAGTTTTTCTAGTGCTTTACGTAGACGATATCCTGCTCATCGGAAACGATGTTGGAACGTTGTCTACAGTGAAGGTGTGGTTATCCTCTCAATTTGACATGAAAGATCTGGGTGAAGCGAGTTATGTTCTGGGGATCAAGGTAACTCGAGATCGCCAGAACAAGATTCTCTCGCTGTCACAGTCAGTCTATATAGATTCTATCTTGGTCAGATTCAGTATGCACAACTCCAAGAAGGGACTGGTTCCATTCAGACATGGAATGAATTGTCCAAGGATCAGGGTCCTAAGACTCCTGAGGAGAGGGCAGAGATGCAGAAGATACCATATGCTTCAGCTGTAGGGAGTTTGATGTATGCCATGCAGTGCACGAGACCAGATATATGCTATGCAGTAGGCATGATGGGCAGGTATCAGTCAAATCCGGGTCCAGGGCACTGGACTGCTATGAAAAGTATACTCAAGTATCTCCGTAGGACGAGAGATTATGAGTTAGTTTACTCTTCACAGGAACTGATGCCGATTGGATATACGGATTCTGACTTTGCGTCAGATCCGGAATCCAGGAGATCGACATCAGGGTTTGTGTTTTCATTGGGAGGAGGAGCTGTCAGTTGGAGGAGCGTGAAGCAGGGATGCATCGCGGATTCGACGACAGAGGCTGAGTACGTTGCGGCATGCGAAGCAGCTAAGGAGGCAGTGTGGCTCAAGAAGTTCCTCACGGACTTAGGATGCGTACCGGGAGCTCAAGATTCTATTGTCCTTTACTGTGACAATAGTGGAGCGGTAGTACAATCCAAAGATATCACCAGAAGAGCAAGCATATCGAGCGGAAATACTACATTATCCGGGACTTGCAGAAGCGAGGGGAGGTTGCAGTGACTCAGGTGGTGTCTGCAGATAACATGGCGGACCCTTTCACAAAGGCGTTACCGACCAAGGCTTTTGAGAAGCACGTGGATGCCATGGGAGTTAAGACTGTTGTTCCTCGCTAGGCCAAGTGGGAGATTGTTGTAGCTCGTGTGTCCTTAGCGTGGATTTTCTGTATTAACATTAATAAAGATGACTTTGGTTATTACTTTAATTAAATACTACTATGGTATATATTAATACTACATATAATAAAGGACCCTAGGGAACACAGTAGGCCACTGAGGCGCATGGAGGATCCATGCTTGGGAGACCCAGTGGACCAGTTCTTTGTAGACCTAGAACTAGTTCACAGCTTAGGTGATGTCAGTCGCTTCACCGAGAACAAGCTGTTGGCAGGTAGAGGATGTGGTGAAGTCTCCACCACGGGACCATGGGATTTCCATTCACCTGACCAAGCACGATGATCGTATTGAACAGGAACCAAGACGGTGCACAGTTCAGTGATTCAGACACTGGTACAGAAATCGTCTTACTACTATAGATAATCTGTCCTTAACCCTGAGGGACCATGTTCACTGGGCCAACCAGTTGTGTGGTGCTTTGATGTGCCAACGTGTGCGGACCTTCCATAGTCCAATACCATAGTATGTTGGGTTACCCGGCTGGCACTTGAGTGACATGTAATCCCTACAGGTTATCCGACGTCCAGTGTTGGATGGGTGCGGTTTGATGAGTCAATCTGTCCACACAGTTAACCCAGGCCTGGTGGTTGTCAGTATGACTGACGATGTTCCGGATGCTAGGCATAGCATCGGAAGGTGTGTGGTGTTATAGATGACTAGTCATCAAACCCTAGTTAGATGATCGATCGGGATCTGACGGTGCTCCCCACCGCCCGAGTCGTATCATGGCACCGGTAATAGGAGGGACTGAGGATTATCGGAGTATAGTAGAGAACATGGTTACGAGGGAGTAACATAAGTTTAGGATTACTAGAGTTCAACTCGCGTCGCACTCTGGGTGGCTACGCGGGTTAATCGGATTAGGGCTGATTAACGGAACTTTCGGTATGACACCGAAACAGTTAATCAGGGATCCGGTTGGAGCTAGAGATCCCGAACCCTGAAGGTTCCACCCTGTCGTTGTGTATAGGAATTATTCCCCGACCTAGTTGGATACGTTGGATGCGAAGTAGCGCAATGGAGCGCAAGCCCAGAGCCAAAGAACCTAATTCATATGTGTTACAGGCCATAGGGGTATTTTGGTAAATACTGAAATATGGCTCAGAACACATTGAATATGGATCTTAAAATGAGCGGAATAATTCCAGGAGCTCATAGGCACTGACGGAACTCGATTCCGAGTAGCGCACCTCACTCAGTCTCTCTTTCAGTTTTCTGCTTTTCGTGAAGGGCGTTTTCGTCCGGACTTCACGATAGACACCCGGGAGACGTAAATCCGATCCCCCCTCATCCCTATCCACCTAGGGGCCTGCCCTAGGCTCCTTGGAGCCATGGGAGACCGAGCCTATAAAGGAAATAGGGAGGGGAGGGGCCGGCCCAATTGTTCTACTCTCTCCCCTCCAAAAATCCGACCCCTAGTCTCCTCCTTTGTGGTTTCGGCCAAGGAAAAGAGAGGAAGAAGAAGGGAGAAGGAAGAGGAAGGAAGGAGAAGGAAGAAAGGAGAAAGAGGAGGAGAAAATCTCGCGGCTCGCCATCGTCTTCGCAACGAATTCCTCCGTCGGCTCGAAATCCCTGCACTCAGAGACGGGATTTCGAGGATTCTTCAATTCGCAAAGGACAAGGTGCTATCCGACAGTTTCCCTTGCGATTCAAGTATGGTTCTTCATCGTTTCATTTTCTCCGGATCATAGATCCATAAGGTATGATGAAACTAAACACCTAAGTAGATTCATTCATGTCTTCCGTAGATCGTAGTATGCCTCTAGGGTGTCCGCACATATGTTAAGATCGTAGATTTGCACGTAGATTATTTTCTATCACGAATTGCAATAAAACATACACCGTATGATCTTCGGATCTTTCTTTTGCTTCCGCTGCGACTCTAATTAGCCGATCCAATTCCAACAGTTAGTCCATCAGACATGGCTCCTCAGGGTTTTGGACCGTTTTACCCTAAGCAGAAACACGGCTTAGTGTACAAGTGTCTGCTCACTGATCTGTACACCGTGTTAGTTCCGTTCAGCCACAGACACTGTGCCTGGTGATGACCATGGTGAAGACATCCCATGAACTGTCATCGCCAACGGCTTATCATGATGAGGCGACCAACCTGATCATAGCTGTGAACTGATTTAGATTATATGGGACCAATCCACTCAGTCTTCAACTCAATGGACTACCATATAACCATGGCTTTCTGTTCTTAAAAGAACATGTAACTATGTTACGTACCAATATGCATCTCATATAATAATAACTATCAATCTTTATTAGACCAAAACATAAAGTTTTACAAGCTTAGAACACATCAATCCTAACAATCTCCTAATTGGTCTAGCGTAGCAAAACGGTTTTGACTCACATCGCGTCCACATGTCGCTCGAATGCTTTGATAGGTATTGCCTTGGTAAAAGGATCAACAACATTATCTGTAGATGCAATCTGTGTCATCGCTACTCGCCCTTGCTTTTGAAACTGCCGAATCAAGTGGAATTTGCGCTCGATGTGCTTCCCCTTTTGGTGATGTCTTGGCTCCTTAGCTTGTGCTACCGCCCCACTATTGTCGCAGTAAAGCACAATAGGTAACTGGGCCTCTGGTACACACCCTAAATCCATAAGGAATTTCTTGAGCCATACCGTCTCTTTGGCTGCCTCGCACGCTGCAACGTACTCAGCCTCTGTGGTAGAGCCTGCGATGCATTTCTGCTTCACACTCTGCCAACTAACCGCTGCTCCCTCTAATATAAACACAAAACCTGATGTCGATTTTCTGGATTCCAAATCTGACATAAAGTCAGAATCTGTGTATCCAATCAACGTCAGTTCTTGTGCAGTGTAAACCAACTCATAGTCCTTTGTTCTACGAAGGTACTTGAGTATACACTTCACAGCTGTCCAGTGATCTGGACCCGGATTCGACTGAAACCGACCCATCATGCCTACTGCGAAACAGATATCTGACATTGTACAATGCATAGCATACATTAGACTACCTAATGCCGAAGCATAAGGTATCTTCTGCATTTCTGCTCTCTCCTCAGGTGTCTTAGGACATTGATCCTTAGATAGTTTTACGCCATGTTTAAATGGCACAAAACCCTTCTTGGAGTTTTGCATGTCAAACCTAGCCATAACCTTATCTATATACGCGGCCTGTGACAGTGAGAGAATCCTATTCTGGCGATCACGTGTTACCTTGATCCCCAAAACATAACTCGCTTCACCTAGGTCTTTCATATCGAACTGTGTTGACAACCAAACCTTTACCGTTGACAATGTTCCAACATCATTCCCAATGAGTAGAATATCGTCTACGTAAAGTATCAAATATACCACTGTAGTCTTATCACTCCTCTTGTATACACATGGTTCATCCTCATTTTGAGTAAATCCATATAACTGGATTGCCTGATTAAAATGGATGTTCCAACTTCTAGATGCTTACTTTAGTCCATAAATGGACTTCTGCAACTTGCAAACTAGATGTTCCTGATCCTCTGGCTCAAAACCTGGTGGCTGCATCATATAAATGTCTTCTTCCAAATTTTTGTTGAGGAATGCTGTCTTGACATCCATTTGCCAGATCTCCTAGTTATAATGGGCTGCAATGGATAGGAGGATCCGAATAGACTTTATCATAGCTACCGGCGAGAAGGTTTCGTCAAAGTCGATTCCTTCTCTCTGGGTATTACCCTTGGTAACTAATCTAGCTTTATAAGTCTCAATAGTACCATCGGATCCTCTCTTCTTCTTATACACCCACTTATACCCAATAGGTTTAATATTGGATGATGGTGTAACAAGAGTCCAAACTGCGTTATGGGACATTGATGCAATTTCTGCCTCCATAGCTTTTTGCCAGTCAGAGCTGTCAGAAGCTCCCACTGCCTCATCGTAGCTCCGTGGGTCATCCTTCTGACCTTCTGGATCAACCAATAAAGTTTTTCCATAGTATCTGTCAGGTGCTTTGATGCTTCTCCCACTGCGACAAGGTGGTGGCTATGTTACAAGATGAATTGGTTCTACAGTTTCTAGTATATTAATGTCTGTGATGTCAGCTCCCACTATGCTTTTGGATGCGCTATCTGTACTAGTACCCAGCAGCTCATCCAGAACTACCTTACTAGCAGGTTTGTGGTCCATAATATAATCATGTTCTAGGAAAATGGCATTCGTTGAAACGATTACCTTCTTTTCCCCAGGATCATAAAATAGTCCACCTTTATTCTCTTTGGGATACCCTACAAACATACATGCTTTGGACTTTAGCTCCATCTTTTTTCTCTTGTCTATCCGCACATGTGCAGGACATCCCCATATTCTGAAATACTGTAGTGTTGGCTTTTGCCTTGACCACAGTTCTCTAGGGGTCTGAGGTACTGATTTAGACGGAACGTGGTTTAGAACATATGTTGCTGTCTGAAGGGCATATCCCTAAAAGGTCGTTGGTAAACAGGCATAACTCATCATGCTTCGAACCATGTCCAACAATGTTCGATTCCTTCTCTCAGAGACTCTATTCTGTTGTGGGGTACCTGGAGCAGTTAACTGGGATGTTATCCCATGCTCTACCAAATACCCAAGGAACTCGTCAGATAGGTATTCACCTCCTCGATCAAATCGAAGAGTTTTTATATATTTACCTGTCTGCTTTTCTACTTCAGCCCTGAACTCTTTGAACATGTCAAAGGATTCTGACTTCTGATGCATAAGGTATATGTAACCATATCTTGAGTAATCATCAGTAAAAGTGATGAAGTACTCATGGCCTCCTATCGCCTTGACGCTCATGGGTCCACATACATCTGAATAGATTAACTCTAATACCTCAGTAGCTCTCACTCCTTTGCCTTTGAAGGCCTTCTTGGTCATCTTGCCTTCCAGGCAGGATTCACAGGTGGGAAGGATTTCCGAAGGATCTGTTTCTAGAAACCCGGCCTTTACCAACCTATGGATCCTGTCTAAGGCAATATGCCCAAGCCGTAAGTGCCACAATTGGGTTAAATTCTCCGAAGGTTTCTTATGCTTAGATAAATTAACATTAAATGCTGAAGGTATTATGTTATCCTTTTCAAATTTAGGACTGACAATATAGAGATGATTCTGAACCATTACTCTTATTATAAAAGTTCTATTCAGCTTAAACGACACACCAGAAGCATCAAAATAAACTGAATAACCTTCATTAACTAAAGAAGAAACAGAAATCAAGTTACGTCTCAAGGACGGTACATAAAAAACATCTCTAAGAGTCAAAGTCTTATTATTTGAAAAACTAAGATTAACGTCTCCAATAGCTTCAGCAGCAGCCACGGCCTCAGTTCCCATACTCAAGGTCACCTCTCCATCAAGCAACCTTCTGTTTTTCCGAAACCCCTGAAGAGAGTTACAGGCATGGTTAGTGGATCCTAAATCCACAATCCAACTAGCAAAAGAACTATTACTTGAAAGAAATGATTCAACAACTAAGAGTTATAGATTACCTTCACCAGCATTCTGAGGCTTCTTGCAGTCCTTCTTCCAATGACCCTTCTGGCCACACCGAAAACACTTCGTGCCCGGTTTCTTTGATTCTCCAGACCCAAAGGCCCCAGCAGAGTCCTGCACAGGCACTGACTTATGTTTCTTGCCCTGAGGTTTACCAGACTTCTTGAAGGATCTGCATTGCATGTGAAGTGCTTCGCCCTTCTGCTTGAAGCCATCCTCAGCTGCCTGGAGAGCTCCCAAAAGCTTTGCATCTGTCATAGCCAACTTGTTCAAATTAAAGTTGGTGACAAAGCCTTCAAAGGCTCCAGACAGTGACGAGAGGAAGATGTCTGTCATCACCTCACCTTCTAGCACAATGTCCATGGTCGCTAGTTCGTTCTGAAACCCAAACATTTTCATCATGTGTTCCCGAACCAGTGTCCCATTGGACATCTTAGTGCCAACGAGGTTCTTGATGGTAAGGTATCGCGTAACGCGATTATGACCTTCAAACATCTCCTTCAAATACAACATCATGTCAGAAGCGTCGGGCATCTCCTCGACTTGCTTCTGCAGAGCTGTTTGCAAGGATGCTATAATATAGCATTTACATATTTCATTAGATTCTTTCTAGTCAGTGAAAGCCTTTAACTATGCCTCTGTGACATCGGGTCCTGGAAAATCCGGCTCAGGGTCATTCAGGGCTGTCATGTGTTTACCAATCCTTAGGATCAAGTACAGGTTGCGCTTCCAGTCCTCATAGTTGGGACCGGTAAGTTTGTGGTCATTTAGGATAGCGGACAGGGGGTCTAACTTGGTCATCTGAAAATAAAAGATTGAATAATGAGAATGCATGAAAACTTATTTTATGGATTTTTAAAACAAGCTAATTATATCCATATGTCAACGCTACCCTCAAGCGAAGCCATCTCTATGGATTAATTAACCATGTATGTAAGATCTCGGAGTAGGCTACACCTGTCCGAGGGGGCAGTGTGCAGGTCTTCCACTTACACGGGTCTTTCCCTTGACCCTATCCAAATCTGCCAACTACGGGCTTTGATGGACCATGATTATCTTTTGGCCAGTACCACATGATCACCGTTGTCTTCGCAACGAATACCTCACGTGTACTTAGGATGCTTACCCACGAGCTTAGGCAATTACGGCACGGGAATTCTAACGGCCCCCACGAGGGTGAGTAAAGCCTGAACACTTGACACCGTAACCGCCATATCCCGAAGGAGATCACTAAGTAGCTTGGCATAGAAAAAACACAGCTCTCACCCGAGGGGGTTGTTGAGTTATGCCCTCCCATCCGAGTACGAAGTGATTAGCCGTGGAGGCTAGAGGATCTCTAAAAGTCCTCTCTTACATCCCTTATATATATATGAGGGTTATTTTGCGAGTATGAATTTATGCAAATGCAAAGGTAGCGACCTCCTAAATATTAGACCCTGGTCATACCATGCTCCCACTAGCGTTCAAGCCCTTCGCCTAGCATTAATCATTCTTGGAATATCATAGTCCCTGCCTCAAGTGGATTTCTCCATTCAAGGGTCACATTACATATTCCAAGAATATCGATGCTCTGCAAAATTGGTTATCACGCTAATGCTCTGGAGCTTAGCCAAGAGTCAGACTCACTGGAAAGGACTCCCACTAGTCATGGCGCCTCGCTTATAAATTTGACAATTGATGTTCAATGGATCTCCATCTCATCTTTGATTTTGATGGTAGCCAAATAGGCACACCCGACTAGTCGGGTGCTGACCTAATGGTGGCATAACCATATGTGATGGGATCCCACTAACATCAAAAGTCAACTAAATAATAGGCGTCATCTAGCGGGATCCTATCCTCAAGCAGTCGCTTGGACCGGAGGGGAAAGGCATCCCTCTGAAAACTGATAATCACATTATCTCATCGGGGTTCGATATGAAACATAAAGAACTAATAAAGAAAGCAACCATTAAAACTGAATTAAGTTCAGGGTCCGACCCCTGAACCTAATTAGCACAGCGCAGGCCTCTAGCTTTCTTCGCAAGGTCCCTCGGTCCGGCTCCTCCGTCGCACTCGCAAACACTTTGCCGGATCATCTTCATCCTCCAGGATTCCGCTTACGCTCCCGATGGTGGATTTCTTTAGCACATCTTTCTTCTCGATCTGTAACCGAAAAAATCTAGTACGCTTCGAGTAAGTGCTCGCTCGTACACAATTTTCTAGAAAGAAAAGAAAACACACCTATGAAAAAGGCCATAGGAACCGAGGATGGTCAACCCCCATCACTCGCCCAATCTATGGCTCAATTACATATCCATACACAGAGAGCAAATCCAGACATTGGCTAACTCGGGGTCCGACCCCCGGTAGCAAGCACAAAATATAGATCTAGATTTAATAGCGGCGCCCTGCAAGAATGATTAATAGAACAAGCACAATCTATTCATATGCATGATCTAAGTGTAAGAACCCTGATGAATTCGTGCATTCATCATGCGCACACATGTTGGTTTCATGAATAATCGTGAAACGCACACCACTAATGCGGCTCTGATACCAATTGTTGGATATAATTTCATGGTAGAGGCTCGCAGCGGAAACGATTTTGTGGTCGAAAGACCGTTCATGGTGCACGGTACACGATTTAAACTTTCATCGAAACTAATCTACATATGTGTGCATTTGTATGCACGTGAATCGAACACCCTAACGGCAATCTAGCGTAATAATTAACTAGCATGCATGCAAATCATAATACTCGCTAGATCTACATGTTAGATTACACATACCTTTCGTACAGATCTTTTAACCACGGAGAATTGTCTTCTTTCTCGATGGAGACGGAAGAACGTTCGCGAAGATGCCAATGGTACGAATGGAGATATTGCCTTCTTGTTCACCCGATCTCACACGATGCACGAAACGTCGCTCTCGGATCTCTGAGTGCCTCTGAAGAATGACCCTTCTCCTTCTTCAGAACTCCACGCGAGGAAGACGAAGTAGCAAGCGGAAAACGAGAGAGAGAGATTAGGGAGAGAACTAGAGAGATGAGAGAGGGAGGGGGTTCGATTTTGAATCCATATGGCCGGCCCCATATAGCCCTATATATAGGGCCGGCCTACCCCCTTGGATAAGGATCCAAGGGGATAAAGACCTCCCATAATTATCTCTCCAATCTCACCCTTTTATCTTTCCTTGTATTTATCCGTTTTCCCACTTTTTAGGGCTTGATTTTATCCGTTTCATAGCCCTATCCCTATCTATATGGCTGGCCCTATAGATGAGGGATTCTTATCCCTACAACATAGGGCCGGCCCTAGCAAGGTCTCCCACTGCTAGGGTCGGCCAAGAGTGAGGTCCGGCAGAGTGAGGTTTTTACCAAAACGCCCTAACGCCTCATTTTGACCATTTCTAGCGTGCGATATCTAGCGGCCATTACTTAAGTGATTTCTACTAGTTACCTTGCTATTAACTGAGGCCACCGGAGGGTGCCTCTAGCAAAGTCAACTAGTCAACTCGCAGCATACCCCGGTGCATCGTACCTATGCAGCGAAGTTCACTTATGGCTAGCAATTACTACCTGCGCCTTTGTACTAGTCTCGGGCATAGCCCGTAGTACTCGCATGTAGTTACGCATCTACCGTGCTCTAGTGCCAAGAACACACGGAGCGTATACTTCTTTCTTCCTCTTTATGCTTAAGGTGTTCCGAGGAGATGGTTTAAGAACCGTACATAATGTTGATAAGGTGGAACCATCAGGGACCGGGGTTCATGGCTTCCAACTCAAGCTCGATCGACACACTACCCGAGTGTACCATCGATCCTCTGAGCTCGAGTTAACCTGTGTAGCCACCCAGAGTGCGACGCAGGCTGCACTCCAATTCACCCGGACTTACTATGTTCTCCATCATATCCCTGCTCTCCGCTTAGTAGTGGTAAACTCGTTGTCCCTCCACTTGATGCCATGATACACTTCGAGCGGTGGAGACTACCGTCAGACTCGAATGATCATATGACTTGGTTCCTTCCAGGTTGACCTATACATCGTACCTCTGATTACCCCGTCGAGTAATCGAACCTGATCAACAGTCAAACTGATGACCACCAGGCCTGGGTTTGGTACAGTGTAAGTCACACCAAGGAACGCACCTCCCTTCTAGGGTGTGGATGGCCTGCAGGAGTGACACGCTAATGCAACGCCAGCCGGGTAACCCAGTATACCGTGGTTTTGGATCACTGCATACGGATCCTCACACATTGGTGCGCTAAAGCACCACGCAACTGGTTAGTCTATCAGACGTGGTTCCTTAGGGTTTAGGACCATTTTACCTTAAGCAGAAACACGGCTTAGTGTACCAGTGTCTGCTCACTGATCTGTACACCGCATTAGTTCCGTTCAGCCACAGACACTGTGCCTGGTGATGACCATGGTGAAGACATCCCATGAACTGTCATCGCCAACAGCTTATCATGATGAGGCGACCAACCTGATCATAGCTGCGAACTGATTTAGATTATATGGGACCAATCCACTCAGTCTTCAATGCAGTGGACTACCATATAACCATGGCTCTCTGTTCTTAAAAGAACACGTAACTATGTTACGTACCAATATGCATCTCATATAATAATAACTATCAATCTTTATTAGACCAAAACATAAAGTTTTACAAACTTAGAACACATCAATCCTAACAGTTTGGTGTTTGTTTTTTTAGTTCAAACACAATTCGACATGTTTTGATTCATCCTGTCTAAATATAATTGGGGTGTGATGGGTTTGGGTTTCAGTTAATATAACTAGGACAGGTATTATATTTTCCTCCAAATCCAATCGAGACTTGTTTGGAATATGATATTCCTTAAAAGGATGGGCTTGGGATAGAGCCGACTCGTCCCAAAACTTGCCACGGTATCATTCCTTATGTATTAGCACCATCATACAACTAGGAATCGAAAAAGAAAAATTCAATAAACAAGTATGGAGGAAATTTTGGAGACCCCGCCAGGCCGCCGAAAACCACATCGTAGGAGATCCAATCGAACAAGCAAACAAGAGCAATCAAATGGCTACCACAAAAGCCTCACAATAGGGGAGGCCTCTATCGTGTCCGGGAGACACCCAACCCTTCATCCTCCTTGCGACGTTTCAAATCACCCCCTCCCAACACACATGCATGCACGCGCGCGCTCACACACACACACACACACACACACAAAAGACAGAGCACCCATCCACTAGAGGTGCAGGGTTGTCAACGACGGATTATCAGTAGGATGTTTGACACTGTCGTCAGAATCCTTCGCAAGCAGAGCCTCAACCATCGAGGAAGCCTTAGAATGAGACATCGTATATCTTTTGCCGCCATCACCAACCTCCGAGGTCCAGGAGCGGTGCCACTAGCATCAGGAGATAGACAGTTCTTACACTGCCTCGGTAAGCAAAGGAACAACAACTGAGGCATCCTCTAGCATCGCCTTCACGTGCGAAATAGCCGAGTCATGCGAGACTGATGCCGCTTGATGAAATCTCTTTTGACCAAGGCCGGTAAGTTCCAAGGAGTGGAAAAATTCTTCCACCTTCGGGGGTTCCCCCTCCCCCCCCCCCCCCCCCCCCCCCAACATACATACCCACACACCCAAGAAACCACCACCTGAAAACGTGAAGACCACATTAGGAGGAATCTCCTTGGAGCTAGCAAGAATGAAAGGTATAGGAGTAGTAAGGAGAGGCAACAAGGGAGAAGAAGAGGATGGGATAAAACTGCAACACGACACTTCCCTTTTCCCACCACATACTTCCCTATTCCCACCCCAAAAAAAATTCAATTTTTCAAAAATAAACCATCGTCTCCACCTCCTCCTCTCTTTTCTTAGTTCCCATCCATCCTGGCAGCACGCTATTGTTGACCTCCTCCTCGTCCATCCTCCTCCTCTTCCTCTCCCTATCTTCCTCTTCCCTTATCTCCACTACCATTGACTGTTCTGTGGGAACAATGATAGATGGTCCTCCATCCTCTTTCTCCACTCTCCTCCCCACCACCACTACCAGTTCTATGAGGATGACAATGGGCAGCGAGTAGAGAGGAAGAAGATGAGGATGGAGAAGCGAGGAGGAGGTCGGCCCTGCTAGGGCGAGCAGGGAGGAGGATGGAAGAAGAGGATGATGGAAGAGCAAGAGGAGGTCGACCGTGACAAGCTGCTAGGGTGCCTAGGAACAAAGAAGAGGGATGAGGAGATGGAGACGAGGGTATTTTTAATAAAATGATTTTGTAGGGATGGAAATTAAGAAGGAAGTGTGGGGTGGCAGTAAAATTTTCCTTCTGATTTTATAAAACAAAATGGCAATTTTAGAGAAACCTCCCCCAAAACTATGCACTTAATTTCACATTGGTCCCTCAAGTAATTTTTTGGACAACTTGACCCTTTGAACTATGCTCCATTTGCATGCCCCCCCCCCCGTTCAACTTCCAGTCATCAAACCTAATATTTAACCCACAAATACCCTTCCCAATGCGACTAAAAATATATTTTTAAAATTACTTATGATAACTAGGATGATGATTTTTTGGTTTAAAAATTAAGTTTAATGGTTGAAAACTAACGGAGGGGATGGACATGCAAACACATCATAATTCGGGAGATCAAGTTGTTAAAATAAAATCGAGGGACTAATGTGAAATTAGAGTCTCATTTGGTAGCCGGAATATTTAACTAAGGAAAAGGGAATCATATTCCTTTTCCACGGGAATAAGAATACCAAGGGGGGAGAGGGGGAAAGCGATGTTGTATAGTTTCCCATCGATTGTATAAGTTTAATAGTTTGCATAATGAGATTCTCGAGTGAAAATCTGCCTACCAAACACCCCTAACCTCTTTCACATGCAAGAATAGCTTTGCTTTCCCAATCTTAAGTTGAAGTTTCCACCCACCGAACACATCCTAAGTGTATAGTTCATAGGAGTTTTTTAATAATTTGTCATAAAAAAATTTGGTGATTAGTAATGAGGATTAGGTTAGCTGGAGATTGGGGTATAGGTAAATCTGGCAGAATGTTTTTTGGATAAATCATACTCTACCCCCTGAAGTTTAGCTCAAGAAAACTTAACCCCACTATAGTTTAAAACCACATTTTGCCCCCTTCAATTAAGTTTTGATCAGATAAAAATTACCAAAATGAGGTACCAAAATGAGGAAATTAAGTAGTTGACAAAAGGGGCATTGTGCTAACATTTCAAATTTTAGGGCATGATTTAGAATAAAATAAACTACAAAGGGGTTAAGTGTTTTTTTAGCTAAACTTCAGGAGGCAAAGTGTAATTTATCCTTTTTTTTTGGGAAATTTTATTCATACCCCAAAAATCTGTAATTAGCCCCCGTATCCCCAACGTTTCTCAATAACTTACTCAACAACCCATTAATACCAGCAATACCCTTTTCTTTTGTACCCCAAACCCCAAAGCCCAAACTCAGGGCAACGACGACGGCGACGGCAGCAGGGGGCAACGGCAGCGGCAACGGGGGTCGTCGGCAACGGTAGCAGCAGCGGCAGCGTGGGTCGTCGGCAACGGCAACGACGACCTGAAAGGGCTCCGACGGCCGCCGCTCGAAAGGGCTCCGACGGCCGCCGCTCGAATTGGACCGGCTGCGGTTCTTGCTGCCGAGCTGATGACGGCCCCGGATCTTGCCGGGTCGATTGTGGACAGTGCTGCGGTTCCGGCTCGCCGTCTCCGTTCAGAAAACCTGGCCATAACTTTTCAAAGATGTGGGTTAATTCTCATCAATTAAGTACTGAAGAGTGCATCGAATTTTCTCTGTAATTAGGAAGGCTTTGAAAAGGAAATCCATTAATTTGAAAAGTGAACTAAACGAGCCTACCGAGGATCTGTCCGAGATAGAGGATGTGAACAATGTCGCGGAAGATGCAGAGGTCCATTAATTTTTTTTTTGGGTTGTCTTTCAGCTTTGGGCTCGGCAACTGTGACCCATCAAGTGACAGCAAAGGGGAAGGGTGAAAGCAAAAGGTGATATGTAGTTTTTGCATCGCTTTTCAAAGATGTGGATTAATTCTCATCAATTAAGTACTGAATAATTCACCGGATTTTCTCTGTAATTACTAATTAGGCGGTCTTTGAGGAGGAGATCCAGTGATTTGAAAAGTGAACTAAACGAGCGGGACTGATCATTTAACTGGGATGAAATGAAAGTGGGGTGTAAGGGGAAGGGTATTTTTGGGATAGAAATGGGGTATGAAAAAAAATAATGGGGTGTGTTCAAATTTGTTGGAAATGGGGGCTAATTACAGATTTTTGGGGTATGAATAATATTTCCCTTTTTTTTTCAGAAAATCAGGGAGAGTTTTGTACTTGATTTTGGGTGGGTAGACTTGGTGGGCTACAGAGTAAAGGACGTTCTCTACAGCGTACCGAATGGGTCGATGCTTCGGGCCTTCTATCTCGATCTCATCTCCGCCGCCGCCACCCCTCGCCACCTCGACCAGATCCTCGCCCACGCCGTCCTCACCGCCCACCACCCAGACCTCATCACCGCCACCCGCCTCATCCACCGCCTCTCCGACCTCGGCGGCTGCCCCGACCACCTCCTCCGCCTCTTCTCCTCCGTCCCCTGCCCCGACCTCTTCCTCCTCAACGTCCTCATCCGCGCCCTACCCCCCGCCCCCGCCCTCTCCCTCTTCGCCTCCCTCCCCAGCCGCCACCCCCGCCTCCGCCCCGACAGCTTCACCTATGCCTTCGCCGTCTCCGCCGCCTCCTACCTCCCCTCCCCCCGCCCCGGCCGTGCCCTCCACGCCCTCTCCGTCGTCGACGGCCTCTCCCCCGACCCTTTCGTGGGGTCCACCCTCACGGACCTCTACCTCACCTTCTCCCAGCCTTCTCTCGCCGAGAAGGTGTTCGATCAAATACCCCACCCGGACACCGTCTCCTGGAACACCATTATATCCGGGCTGGTTAGGAACTGCTCCTTCTTGCGATCTCTAAAGGTTTTCGAGCGAATGATGGCGGCGGGCACCCCATTCGACTGCACCACCCTGGCGGTCGTCCTCCCAGCTGCGGCGGAGTTGCACGATTTAAATTTGGGAACAGCGGTGCATTGCTTGGGCGAGAAATCGGGCGCGGCCTCTCACTCGCACATAGCCACCGGTTTGATCTCTATGTACTCAAAGTGCGGAGAGATTCCCGCTGCGGAGTTCTTGTTTGAAGCGATCGACCGGCCTGATCTGATAACAAGGAATGCCATGATCTCTGGTTACTCGTCCAATGCCTATGTTGGATCTTCGGTGGAATTGTTCAAGAAATTGCTGGTTATGGGTGGGAAGGCCAACTCAAGCACCATGGTGGGTTTGATCCCAGCCTTCAGCCCCTTCGGGCATAAAACCCTTTGTCAATCCCTCCACGGGCTCTCTCTGAAACTCGGGGTTGTTCTCAATTCATCCGTCTCCACTGCACTCACCACTGTCTATAGCAGATTGAACAACATGGAATCTGCACGGAAGGTTTTTGATGCAATGCCGGACAAGACCATGGCATCGTGGAATGCAATGATATCAGGGTACGCGCAGAATGGTTTGACGGAGATGGCGATCTCGCTGTTCAAGGGAATGCAAATGCTCAAAGTCCAGCCTAATACCATCACTGTCACAAGCATCCTTTCAGCCTGCGCGCAGCTTGGAGCTCTCACCTTAGGGAAATGGGTCCACCGTACAATCACCGAGGAGAACATTGAGCTCAATATCTATGTATCAACAGCTCTAATCGACATGTATGCAAAGTGTGGGAGCATCACGGAGGCTCGAAGGATATTTGATGCTATGGAGGAGAAGAACGTGGTCTCTTGGAACGCCTTGATATCGGGCTACGGCCTCCACGGGCAGGGCCATGAAGCTCTGATGCTCTTTTCCACGATGCTGGATTATGGCATCGTTCCGACAGGGGTCACATTCCTTTCGGTCTTCTACGCGTGTAGCCATGGGGGATTGGTTGAGGAGGGTCAAATGATATTCCAATCCATGGCTCGGGATCATGGGATTATACCGGGGCCGGAGCACTATGCTTGCATGGTGGACCTCCTTGGCCGAGCAGGGCAGCTCAATGAGGCCGTCGAGTTTATAAAATCAGCTCCAGATAGCGCAGGTCCTGGTGTTTGGGGTGCCTTACTTGGTGCTTGCATGAAGCACAAGGAAGCAGGCCTGGCTCAACTAGCTTCAGAGAGGCTGTTCGAATTGGAACCGGAGAACCCCGCCTACTACGTCCTCATGTCAAACATATATTCCGCAAATCGGAACTACCCGGAGGCTGCTGCGGTGAGACAAGCAGTTAAAAGCATGAAGCTGGTGAAAACACCTGGGTGCACTCTAATAGAGGTCCACGATGCGCTGCATATCTTCAAAGCTGGTGACCGGTCTCACCCTCAAAGCGCAGCGATCTATTCGATGTTGGAGGCACTGATGGGGAAGATGGTTGAGGCGGGGTACCAAGTCGGGACCGATGCAGTGTTGTACGATGTGGAGGAGGAAGAGAAGGAGCAGTTTGTTAGGGTTCACAGTGAAAAGCTGGCTATAGCTTTTGGACTAATCAGCACTGAGTCGGGAAGTGAGATTAGGATCATTAAGAACCTCAGAGTGTGCTTGGACTGTCACAACGCCACGAAG
Source organism: Chamaelirium japonicum (assembly GCA_947650365.1). Lineage (NCBI taxonomy): Eukaryota > Viridiplantae > Streptophyta > Magnoliopsida > Liliales > Melanthiaceae > Chamaelirium > Chamaelirium japonicum. The sequence continues at coordinate 28,295,863 of OX393555.1, forward strand.
TTCATATCTAAGATTACAGAGAGATTGATTGTGGTTAGGGATGCGAGCAGATTCCATCATTTTAAGGATGGGGTGTGCTCTTGTGGCGACTACTGGTGAGGCCCCAGCTTCTTGTCAACCCTGCCTTTAGACGAGGGAAGTCGGCGCCTGGTTCTTTTGCTGGAACCGGCGCTGACTCCGCTGGAATTGAGAAGCTGCTGTTGAGACTATGTGAAGGATATTCTTTCTGGATTTTATCATTGTTCTTTGATGAAAGCTAGGTTCTGTTTAGAGAGAGAGAGAGAGATTACTCATCTCTATGGACATCATGTATCCATAGAGTTAACAACTAGTTTGAGATGATCTGTGTTGGTAGACTTTATCCTTTGGTTGTCTCTCTCTATAGGACAAACTTTTCGAGATAAACATAAATCATAGCTCCAATGACTCTCCCTCCACATGCTCACAAATGAAGAATGAATGAAAGAAGAAAAATAAAATGTTAAAGGATGAACAACTTCGAGCAGGCGAATCTGAAAAGAAATTATTCGAAAGATTTACATAATTCAAGCATTGCCCCAAAACTTACTTTGCTTTTATAGAAAGAAAACAATAGATATAATGGCGGAGATCAATTACCACTCCGATAAACCCCGCATGCTTCAATTGTTTGTTTGATCATGTCAGTTCTCGCATTAGTTGTTCGCTCGGAAATGAATTCGCACGTTTGAGAATTCCCACGTGTGAGAAGCACACCTTTTGAGGCAATCGAATGTCATCCCTTTTCCATACCTACAAAGCTACATCCTGGCAGCTTGATCAGTCCTCTTTCCTTCATCAATCCCCGAATCTTACCAGCATCGGACCACCTCCCGGTCGAAGCATACAAGTTGGACATCAGCACATAGTAATCTGGAGTTTCTGGCCTCAGCTCCATCATCCTCCTCACCGCCATCTCCCCAACCTCCAACCTCGAGTGGAGTCTACAGCCATGGAGCAGAGCTCCCCACACACTAACATCCGCTTCAATAGGCATCTTCTCTATGAATTCCAATGCTTCTTCGAGCTCCCCAGCTCGGGCTAGCATATCAACCATGCATGCATAGTGTTTCATGGAGGGAACTATGTTATACTTCGGCGACATGCTATCGAAATACTTCTGCCCTTCACCGACCATCCCGTTATGGCTACAGGTCGATAGAATGCTAGTAAAGGTAACATCGTTCGGCTGCAAGTCTTCTTTCAACATTTCGCTAAAGAGATTAAGAGAACCCATGGAGTCGCCTTGCATTCCATACCCACCCATCATCGCACACCACGTCACAGCGTTTCTGCCGCTCATCTCATCGAAGACTCTACGAGCCAATATAAGGTCCCCACATTTGTTATAGAGGTTTAGAAGAGCAGTACCAACATAAACATTGGCTAGAAAGGCAAACTTGAAAGCATAACCATGAAAGGAGCTACCGAGATTCAAAGCTCCCAGACAAGCACAAGCCGAGAGAGCGCTTACCACCGTGATGGCGTCAGGTGAGCAGCCATCCGACCTCATTCGGTTGATAAGTGATAGAGCCTCATAACCAAACTCATTTTGAGAATAGCCTGCTATCATGGCATTCCAAGCGACGACATCCTTCTCCAGTATTCTTTCAAAGATATACGTAGCCTCCGCAATCGCAGAACATTTTGCGTACATATCAACGAGAGAATTCATCATCACATGATATCCTTCCAATCCCAATTTAATCCCGAGCATGTGAATCGATCTACCCAAATTCAAATCCCTCAATTGTGCAGAAGCGGAAAGAGCACTCGCTACGGTCACGGAATTAGGAACAATGCCTGCCCATTTGTTGTCAAAAAATAGTTTCAAGGCCTCGACAGGACGCCCTTTCTGTGTGTACCCAACAATCATGGCGGTCCACGAGACAAGGTCGACAATGCAGAGCCTGTCGAACACTGAACGGGCATTGGTGACTTCCCCGCACTTCACATACATATCAAGTAGTGCACTACCAACGAAAAAATTCATACACATTCCACTTTTCATCACGTAACCGTGGATCCACTTGCCTTGATGCAAAGCATCCAGCATCGAGCACGCAGCGAGTAAGGTCCCCACCGTATGCTCGCTAGGCTCGACACCTACCCGTCTCATCCGATTAAAGAGAGCCAACCCTTCTTCTGGGTGATCATGCTGGACGTAGCCCGACATGATCGAAGTCCAAGAAACCATGTTTCTTTCGGGAATCTCACCGAACACTCTATGCGCACACTCCATGTCACTGCATTTGGCATACATATCGATAAGAACGTTCAGTAGGAAGCAATCAGGGCTTCCAGCTTTAGTTATGTGGCAGTGAAGCTTCTTCCCCTCATCGAGCTCGACCGATTTGATGCAGGCCTTCAGCACGAGAGAGTAGACAATGTTGTCGTACTCTCCGAGGCAGAATCTCAAGCGCCTGTAAAATCCGATAGCTTCCGGGTATCGCCCGTTCGCAATGTACCATCTGAGCATCACCTTCCATGAATAGAGATCTGGGTTCGGAATTCTGTCGAACACCATGCGGGCCAATTCAGCATTCCCCGCGCAACCGTACGAGCTCAAGAGTTTGGTCTGGTACGGGAGGCTCCTGGTGAGGCCCCGGACAACAAGCAGGCCATGGATCTTCTTGATGGATTTCACGTCGGTGGATGAATCCAGCAAAGATTGAAATGGGTTTGGTGGGATCACATGATTGGAATGTCTTAGAAGGAGAGGGAACGATTTCATCCCCCTCGATGATTGGTTGCTCTGTGCTCACCCAGGTTCGGCTCCTCTCGAACTATACTCTCTCCACTTTCCGGCGGTCGAGGCCGGTGTGGCCGGCAAGACCATGCGGATGCGGAACAGAGTCTAGGCAATCATTCGAAGTTATCCAAGAGGGAGCAGAAGAAGAGCATGGAATTGTTGGCCGGTGATCAAGAGCACACAATTCGCCGGAGGAGGAACGAACCCGCATCCTTTCTTTCCAAAGCCACTCGGCACAGGCGACATCATAGCCGTGTAGGTCTGTCAAAGGACAGGGTCAGGGCAGGATTGCAATCAAATCGGGTCCGATTCTTTGTTTTAGGAGATAGGCCCTAACCGGATCCTGGTCTCTCAGGACTAGAAAATGATGGGTCCTAGCTTGACCCTTCAAGAGCCAGGATTGGGTTAGTGCCAATCAAAAACCAAGTTGATATCACTAAGATAAAGATTATCGATATATCTATTTATTCAGTTAGGTCATTAAGGAAGAGTTCAAACTTTTTCTTTTCTTCCTAAACTACTTTTATGATCGTGATTTTAGACTTTTGGCATTTATTTAAAATGCCATTCATTTATTTGTGCTTGAGACTGATAATACAGCTTAAAAAGTAATATAAGTCTTATGAGTGATATATAATACTTCTAATACTAATATATCCAAAATCAATAACTCCAATTTTAGGGTTACAGTAAGTGACCGATTAATTACTGATTAGTCCCATTTAACCGTTGATTTAGCCCCTTAATAAGTGTTAAATATATTATATAATTTATGTATATGGAGGGTAGGGCCTAGCAGGGTCGGGCCATAT
>OX393555.1:28304444-28309444 GCA_947650365.1 Chamaelirium japonicum
TATATATATATATATATATGTATGTATATATATATATAATATTTCAGAAGGAATGGATAAAGAGAACCGTTTGATACAAACATAAGTGATGGTTAGAAAAATAAAGACCAAGATTTCTCTTGCCGTCCATGTTTGGATCAGTAAATCGCATTCAACCAGACCACCAACAAAATGATGCTGTGATCATATGCCACGTCAGTCAATCCATATGATCATTCGGAACAAACGGTTTGGGCTGAGTAGCAGTTATCCATTTGAATTGTATGGTTATATACCACGTCAATTCGCTTGATCATTCAGGACAAACGATTTGATCTCTATGATCTGAATAGCAGTTCCCCCCTCCCACGATCTCTGTCTCTTTCTCTCTCTCTCTCTCTCTCTCTCTCTCTCTCTCTCTCTCTCTCTCTCTCTCTCTCTCTTTCGATCTCCAGAACTTCTCACCCATTGTCCCGATCTCCATGTCCCTCTCTCATTAAATCGCGCCCAAGTCTCCCCCCTTTCCCCTTCATTGCAAAAGAGAGAGAGAGAGAGAGAGAGAGAGAGAGAGAGAGAAAGAGAGAGCGAGAGGGAGAGAGAGTGCTAACCTCTCCCCTTTCCCCTTTGTTGCTCCGACGAGTGTCGCGCCTACAATCGGTGAGGAGCTGGATCCAGACCCCCTTCCCCGATCTCCATAGGAAGCCCCTTCTTCTCCATCCCTCTCTCTCTTGATCTCCCACTCTCCTCCTATCACTTTCTCTCGGTTTCGGCCGACACGAGGAGTGGCAGGTGCGGTGCAAAGAAGAGGAGCAGCAACTCCGGTGAGGGTCTCACCAGCATTCGGTGAGGGGATGGATCCACCCCTTGCCCGATCTCCTCAGGCAAATCTGCAGCCGGGGAGGGATTGGATCTAAATCCCCCTCCCCTAATCTCCTACTCCGACGAGGGCTGCACCAGTAGCCGGGGAGGGATTGGATCAAGATCCCCCTCCCCTGATTTCCTACTCTGAGAATCTGGGGATCCTTAAGGTTCGTACCTTCCCCCAGGTCTCCGACACCCAGCTCCGACGGTGATGGCGACTTCGAGCTAAAGCATGACCTCCAGAGCGGGGTGGCCGGCGACGGTGTACGTACGTGCGTGTCTCAGGCGGTGTAGTGGTCAAGTGCGACGACGCGAGCTCCGGCCAGGTCTCATTCATCTTCTTTCATTTGGGTTTCCTCTATTTGACTCAAATCCTGCTAAAATTTGGGGAGCTAAATTGCACCCACCCCCGTTTGCAGGCACCTGGAGCAAGAGAAATTGCACTCAGCCCCGATTGGCAGACACCTGGATGGAGTGAATACGACACAACTCCGGCCGGTAGGCAACGGTTAGCACCTCCATGCCATTTCCTTCCCCCTCCGACTCCGATACTGCAGTCGTTGTTGCCTCTCGTCTCCGATGGATTTGAAGGAGTGTTCTGGGAGGATTGACACTATGGTTCTCAAAAATTTGGGCTTTGTGAGTTAAGGAAGATGGACCACAAGTGTAAGTACAATTGCATCGATTTCATCATCATTTCTGTTCTCTCTACATGAATTTCGAAGTCTTTATTTTTTCAGGTTATTGCTGGATCTTTGGGGCCTTATAGTTAACTGAGATGTACCACCAGAGTAAGTCCAATTCCATATATCTCATTGTTATTTCTATTTGTTGATCCGTGTGATTTGGTTTTTGTTTTTTCTCTTCAATCTTAACAAAGGGATCAAATGAATTTTGGGCACTTACAAGCTAACTCTTGGTCAGGAGGCTCACCCACTACTGAATGCATTTACTACAAACTATAAAATCAACACTGAATCATTTAACATAAGATTATGATCAAATGGCGTAAGGTACTCTCAATTCAACTCATAGGTCTTTCGAAAAAATTCTTATGCGATGCGGTCTGATTAGAACTTCAATAACTATTTATATTTCTTTTATGAATGGAATTACTTCATAGATATAAGATAATTTTGCGGAATCATTTCTCCAAATTTCAGTTTGCACATAGACTGACTTTAGGTTTGCATGAATCCAAATAGTCTTAATTACATGATTATATAGACTTTATTATATTAGAACATTCAACAAAAGCCTCAAGCCTTAGTGCATTGGCGCATTACTATTATGGAGATCAACATGGTAATTTTTAAATATAAAATAATGATTTAATTGAAAAAGGGTGGAGAAATTGTTATTCCTTTTTAAAACCATAGGAGATTTAATTTATTCCGTTTAAAACCATAGGAGATTTTTAAAACTATAAGAGATTATGTCATTTGGGATATATTGGTTGTATGGAACATATCAAGGTTACATCATGTTCAATCCTTTTCTTTATTTATCTCTAGAAGTAGCTACAAATTTCATGTCTCTATCAAAAGTAATGGTCTTGGGTTGATAATGCAGTCGCACCATGTGTAAAATAGTCAAGAACTACATTATATATATTGTAAACACTACGTGAGTCGCATGCAAGAGGAAGATGGTGGGAGATGTAATTTAATAGCATTAAAAAAACAGCCCAAGGCATCAACCTACAATACATACTAATGTACATGGAGAGAAGAAACCTATACGATACCACCAACACATAAATATGAATTAGGGAATGTAATATGCCCTTTAGGTAAACATACTACCTATATGATTTTGTGAAGGGAGAGACGACTGCTAGCATCTGAAACACTTCCAACGAGCCAGGCTTGAAGCGGATTAAGCAGTTCACTAATAAATATCGGACAACTTAATTATTTGGATGAATGTTTATTTAGACAACGTACTCATTGCTCCCATCACCAACTATCTGAAGAAAGGGGAGTTCACAATGGACTAAAGTTGCAACTAGGGTGTTCACTGAAATCAAAGAATTGACGACACAAGCAAATCCCATCCGGAAATGGTGACCTGAAAGGTCATCAATGATCTCTGTAAAACCATGAACCATGAATGGGTTCTTTTGTTTGGATCCCTGCAAATCCATGAACTAGGTTTTCGATCCTTTTATTTTCCTGGGTTTTTTTTTTTTTGGATCAAATCTGATAATCTTGGATGATGGGTTGTTGGGTTGCAGGTTGGTATATATATTTTTTTGAAATGTATTAATATTGCGGTGAGCGTGAATCGAACACCCAACCTTCAAGTTGTAAAGATGGATGCTTCTTTACAGTAAAGCCTTCACAAAACAATCAGAACTTTGTTGATCTTCACAAAGCATCCAGCTTTTTGTGAATTGGTTGATAGTCACAGTAAAGCATCCAGATTTTTGTGAATTTTGCAGATAGTCACAGTGACGATCAACAAAAGCTTTGTTGATCTTTGTGTTGATCTGGATTTACTGTAAATTGTCCACATCAATAAAGTCTTTACTCTGAATTTTTGTGACTGTTTAGATCAACAAAGCCTTTACTATTGGAGTCCAAATCAACAGTCACCCTCTTGCAAGTTGAGCCTTTTTCACAAAGCCTTCATCATCGTTAAGAGTCGAAAGAGGTTGTTGGAAAGAGATTGCTTATTTTGTTGAGCCTTCTTCACAAAGCCTTTACTGTTGTTTTCATTGTTTTGTTTTAAAGATTTTACATCAAAGAATGTTGTTGGACATAGCGTTTGATTTTTTAAATATGAAAATTCTCTTATATATAGAATTAAATATTTTGAATTTGTTGTGCTGTAAATCCCTTTTATTCCTGCTATGCTGAATTTGTATTGAATTAAATGTATTGAATTAAAAGGGATTTACTGCATAAAAGAGAATAAGAGAATTTTAATTCAAAAGAGAATAAGTGGGCATCGGGCTTCTGAAAGCAGTCGAGAGCAGGGTTGGCGATCTTGGGGGAGTCGGCGAGGGAGAGGTCGGCGCTGTCGCCGGAGTGGAGGGGGCCAGGGAGGGAAGAGGAGGAGTTGGGGGAGTCGAGAGGGGCATTGGGGGGGGGGTGTGTAAGAGAGCTGGCTTCCAGATTCGCGCGCTCTTCATTGTAAGAGACCTCCTCCCCCACTTTGCCATTCGTTGCAAGAGACCCCCCCCTCCCGTTCTCTTTCCTCTCCAGATCACTTCCCTGTCCAGCAACAACAGTGCAAGGGGAGGGGACTCGGTTCTCCTCTGACCCTCCGTTGGGCAGCAGTGTTTTCCTCTTACACTCACGTCTTCCTATCTCCTTCTCGGTTCTTGGATCCGCAAGTCAACTGTAGGGTTGTTTTTTGGGGTATACTTTTTTTTTTTATTTGAAGGGAAGGAGGATGAAAAGAGGAGGTAGAAGGAAGAGAGTTTTTAGGGGTTTCTTTTACTTTTACTCTGTTTTTTCCCCGATTGATGTGAGCCGAAGTCCTCTCTCTCTACCCAAACCAAGGTATGGATTTAGTTTCTCCGTATTTTGTTTGTTTCTTTTCTGGTTTGCTATCATAAAGACACATCTATATTTATTTTTTCATCTATTATGCTTTCATTCACAAAGGCACATCTTTTCTGCCATCGATTTACTTTTTGTAGTCTATGTCAAGAAAGATTCTATTCTTATTGGTTCAAAAAACATGGGATGGATTGTGGAAGGGCTTAACTACATCTCACTTTACTCTGAATATCAGATTTGCAACCCAATGGAGGACACTCAAGTGAAAACAATGATGGTGGTGCTGATGAGCAAGAATATGATGGCCCTCCTTTCCTTGAGCAATTTGTAATTGTGACTTGATCTGTTGATCCCTCAGCTTTTATTGTTGGACGTCTTTGAAGAATCATTGAAGAATATGTTAAAGGACGGCCTGAAGCCACGTCGGACCTATGTAGCACTTGCAATACATGAGATGAAGGTCTTGAAGAAGTACATGATTCCGCATGATTCCATATCACGACTAAGAAATTGGTGTGCTGGAAAACAGTAAAAATAAAGATGCTTCATGTTTGCAATATTGTGCATGAGAATATTTTGTTAAAGAGAGAAAAATTCGATTGACATGCATTGTGCATAGCTGCAATTAAATGATAATTATGTATCAGTGCA
>OX393555.1:28314444-28549444 GCA_947650365.1 Chamaelirium japonicum
AAGAGATTAATATCAAATGACCATTAAATACCATTGAATGAAAATTTATCATCTTTATGGTAGATTTTTAAATGGATTTAAAAGAGAGTCGCGTTCACACACGGAAGATTAATTTTAGCGTTTTAAAAGACGTCCATGTGTCACAACATGGGAGAGACGCTACCATTTTAGTATAGTTATATAGATATAGACTAGTAAGAAACCCGGGCAATGCCCGAATATGCTTGATGCATGCCATTTGACAAAGACGACATCGCAGCTGTTCGAAGAAATGTGAAATATGAACTAAGTGTGATTCACTTGTTAGAGAGAGAGAGATTAACATCAAATGACCATTAAATGACATTGAATGAAAATTCATCATCTTTATGATAGGTTTTTAAATGGATTTAAAAGAGAGCCGCATTCACACACGGAAGAAGATTTCTAGCTTTTTAAAAAATGTCCACGTGTCACAATAGGGAAGAGAGGCTTCCATTTTAGTATATAGACTAGTAAGAAACCCGGGCAATGCCCGAATGTGCTTGATGCATGCCATTTGGCAAAGACGACATCGCAACTGTTCGAAGAAGTGTAAAATCTGAAGTGAGTGTAATTCACTTGTTAGAGAGAGAGAGATTAACATCAAATGACCATTAAATGGTAGGTTTTTAAATGGATTTAAAAGATAGTCACGTTCACACACGGAAGAAGAATTTTAACTCTTTAAAAGACGTCCACGTGTGACAACACGGGAGAGAGGCTTTCATTTTAGTATATATATATATATATATATATATATATATATATATATATATATATATATATATATATATATATATATATATATATATATATATATATATATATATAGACTATTAGATTAGGTACTATTAGATATGGAGGAAGGTGAGAAATTATCTATATCTATACAATGTGCCTCGCTCGTATATGGCCCAATCCATTATATGAGACGCTAGCACCCTATGAAGCACCTTCGAGTCTCCAATAGGCTTCCATACCGCTCGTCAGATTTATTGAGCGCTATGCGAGCCCTACAGTAGTGTTGTGTTTGATTTTTTTGAATACAATAGATGACCATGGAATGAGCCCCAGCTACTAGTTGTCCGACTCTTGAAGCATTTAGGAGGCCCCTTTAGGAATTCTGGATAGCTCCTACCCAGGGATGGAACCAAGATTTTATATTGGGATGGGCCAAAGCATAATAATTTGATTTGGGGGGGGGGGGGCAAAACATGAACCAAATTTTTTTTGTATTCTAAGAATCAAGATGTTTACTATATATATTTATTTTAAAAAATAATTGAGGGAGGGGGGGGGGGGGGCAAGGCCCCCCTTGGTCCATACATAGGTCCGTCCCTGCGCCTACCTTTCTTATGTGGCACTAGGAGCTCCTCAAAATCGTCCTTTTAAGAGCACCTAGCTAGGAGGCTGTTGAAGTTGCTCTTCTAACCTATTTAGAAAACTTATTATGATTAGGGATGGCAACGGGTCGGGTTTGGGACGGGTCGGTCCTATCCCAAATCCGCCCCATAATATTTTATCCCGCCCATACCCGTCCCAAACCCGCGTCGGGTTTTGAGGGTAATTTTCAAACCCGTCCCAATTAATATTGGAGAAACCCATACCCGCCCCGCCTCGCCCCATTTATGCATTGCAGGTCGGGTCGGATCGGCTACATAAAAAACTACATATTTAGCTTCTTTGGCCCACCTAGCCGTAGCTCTACATAGAGAAAAATACATAGCAAATGTTCCTCCTATATTACGATCACATAGTTATAAGCACAAGTCAACTTATTATATAAACTTGAGAACCAACATATCAAATAATATTTAAGATATATGAATATATGATAGGTTATATACCCGGGTCGGGTCGGGGCGGATTGGAGTAAAACCCGAACCCGATCCAAACCCGACCGGGTTTTAAATTCAAATCTCAAACCCGTCCTAAACCCATTTTTGAGCATCCCAAACCCGTCCCAATCGGGTCGGGTCGGGTCGGGTAACCCGGTAAATCCGGATAATTGCCATCCCTAATTATGATTCCACCCATCCTACTATAATTGGTCAACTTGAACATGTCCCGACTCGATAATACATGTTCGGGACCTATGCATGGGTCATGAACTGCCAACATCTGATGCATCCGATTAATAGCCTGAGTTTTAGCAAACCGTGGTGCAGCCAACACGGTCACCTGGTCTATACCTAACAGCCTGATGCCAGCCGCGTGGCAAGGACGGCATCACAGCCGTCCACCAATGCAAGACCAGAGAGCATAGATTCTTAGTGTTGATCAAGCTCAAGTAATCAACCATCACATTGAGCACTTCCAGCAGTCTCAAGCATGTTATCAACTCAAAGCAGTACAAAACTTTTCATATTGGTCATCACCCACTCTAGCAAAGAAGAAACCCAAGCATCTTCAAAGGGGGAGCAGATGAATCAGCAGTTGATCCCACATTGCCGGACGTCGGGGCCTTTGGCTTTAATCACAAACGGGTCGATCCTCACCCACAGCAAGGAGAAGATGGAAGCCAGCAGCACGGACCAGATGACAACAATGGTGGGGGTCCTGTTCTGCCTCCCCATCAGCCCCTTGAGGAAAGGGTAGAGGTGGACGATCACCCAGAAGGCGAAGAACAGCTTCCCGAAGAGGGGCCCCCACGACTGGTACCCGTTGTTGATGGCGTCCGATATCCCCGCGACGACCCCTACGATGTTTATGACCAGGAGGGTTGTGGGTGGGATCAGCAGGGTGGTCCACTTGAAGGCGTAGAGCTCACCGAAGTCATCGTCCTCCGATGACTTGGAGGTGACGGTGAAGTTGGTGTCTATTCCGGCCAGGACTTTGAGGAGCCCTTGCACGACCGCGAAGAAGTGGGCCGAGACGCCGCCAATGACCCAGAATTGCTCGTTCCTCCACCACTCCTCGATGCTCACCCCGCTCCACCTGAGCTCGAGGATGCCCGTCGCGAAGATGGAGATGAAGAGGGCGATGAAGAAGAGGCTCGCAAATGTGCTTATCTGGATAACCAAGAAAGAGAGATACGGCTAGTTAGCACCACCACCAACCGTGCAATCTAATGTCAGACAAATTTCCTACGAAATAATCGAAATATGTCTTTTTTTAAGCACCTAACATAGAATTTTGCTGAAATTTTAGCCGAAATAACCTTAACATTCAACTGAAATAGGACATTCCGTCTTTTTTTAGTCAAAAAAATTTCATCTTTTTCAGCAGAACGATTTCATATTTTCTATGAAAAAATTGAAAATAACTATTTTTTCCTCCATTTCTATTTTTTTCATACTAGATCGATGTTCGACCCACATTTGACTAAGATTGATCAAAATTGGATATAAATCCGATAAATTTTTATCAAAATCATTCCTTAAAAATTTAAAATTTCGATATACATTTGAATAAATTCTGACAAAATTTCTATTTTTGACCGACCGAAATCGACATTATTGGTACCTAGAATTCGAAGTTTTATCTCAATCAAGAAAGACTCCTAAAAAGATTGAGCAGAATTTTACTATTAGTAGCATTTCTCAGTATCTAGAGTTTAAAGATTGCTCTAGCGGGGGTGTTCAAGATCCGACGCACCGTAGGCATGATGAATTTCCCGGTGAGCAGGCAGATGGCGGGGAGGGTGCAGTAGGCGAGGAGGGGGAAGGACGTGAAGGGGTAGATCGTGGTGTTGATGTACGCGAAGCGCTCGAGCCACCTGAGGTGCCCGGTCCTGTACCCGTACAACAATGGGCTGTGGTGGCTGAAGAAGATCTCGATCGAGCCGAGAGCCCACCTGAGCACCTGGTTGAGCCTGTCGGAGAGGTTGATCGGGGCCGTCCCCTTGAACGCTGGCCTCCTCGGCATGCAGTATATTGACCGCCATCCGCGGCAGTGCATCTTGAAGCCCGTCAGGATGTCCTCAGTGATCGACCCGTAGATCCAACCCAACTGCACAACTTGTAACTATTAGTACTAATGAGCTTGTTTCCATTGATGGTACTGTTGGATTGGTCTAGTTTTACCTCTGATCCCCATTCAGTCTTGTCTTCATAGCCACAGCTGATGACATGGATGGCCTCTTTGAGCAGAGCTGCGGGGCTCGACGAGGGCGGGACGCCACCTTCCTCCATTAGGGTCGACGTCACAAACACCGCTGACTGCCCGAATCTCTTCTCGAAGTTCATATGCGACATCTGCAGTTCCTTGTCGTCGTCCAATCCTAATTTCAAATCCAGGGATGGAATCCACACAATTTAGTCGAGATTTCAAAGGACTACATTAAGACCAACACGTTTCGATCGAAGGTTCAGACCCAACCCACCTCGCTCAATTGCGTGTTGGCTGTCTCCGCTCTTCGAGTACTTGAGCTTCTTGCGACGTCCGAAGCAAGGACAGCAGTCACAGCTCACCATTTTCGGGCGCTTGGGGCCTTTCGGAGGGTCGTATCCATAGAGAGCTTGTCGACGGAAGACACACCCGGTGCCCACATAAACCGGGCCTTGAATTCCATCCAAACCCTTCATGTTGATCTGTAAAACCAATAATGAACACAAACTAATGTGAGTTCAATATATTTTCTTGATTTTTTTTTTTTATGAGAATTCCCTCTCAATGAATAGGGGGGGGGGGGCGTCGACCCCTACTAGTAGCTTAAAATTATTCTTGAACTATTTATTAATGTTTGATATGATCTTATCAAACCAGAAAAGAGCTTTGAGTTAATCAAGTCTAAGCTGATAAGTGTCCCAATTTCAGCGCTCTCTGATCTTGACAAGATCTTTAAGATAGATTATGATGCATCTTATGTTGGCATAGGTGATGTCCTTGTCTAAATAACTTGTAGTTCATATATAAAGGGAGACCTACGTCGAAGAAGACGGTATTCCTGTTGGCGTATCGATCATTCCTATCGATGCCATCGAACCTCTGTGGGAACTGAACGTAGCAAACTTTTCTTCCAATCTGCGGATCCATCAAGAAACACATTGCCTCTCGGATCGCTTTGCTATTGTTTATGTAGTGATCGCAATCCAGATTGAGCATAAAGGGTGCATTCGTAAGGACCGCAGAAACCCGAACCTGCAAATACGTATAATCGTCAAGAAAAAAAATTGAAAATCTACCGAAACGATCTTATATACACGAAAAATTGCATTATTACAAGAGAATATGTTTATTTATTGAAAATAATAATAATTATGATATGCATATTGTCTATTTGGAGATTTTCAGCCCATAAGTTGCGTAAATTTCTCAATTTTGCTGAAACTAAATCAAGAAGCAAGGAATGGGGGAGAGCAAGAAATTCATTGTAAAAGATTATTTACAGATTAGGAGATTTTGATATGCTTTTTTTGTACATAGAATTTTTCAAGGCCATAAGTTGAATAAAGTTCTCAATTGCTGCAAACACAAGAAGTAAGGATTTGCATGATACCAGGGCGTTCATGGCGCCCGCCTTCTTGTGATGCTGGAATCCAGGCCGCTTCTCACGAGAAACGTAGACGAGGCGGGGGAGCTCATGTCCTTCAGCGTCATGGCCGCCACTGTGGCCCAAGAAGACCTGGATCATGCCCGGATGATCGCGGGTGTTGTTCCCAGGCCACGGAGTTCCGTCCTGCATGATCCACCCTTCAGGGGGCACCTTCATTGCCTTCGCAACCAATGCATTGATCCGGACTTTAAATTCTTCATATTCTCTCTGCTCAATCAACAAAAAAAAAAAATTTGCTGCTTCATTTCCTAGAATTTGCATATTTTTAGTACATTCCAGTAGGAGCTAGGCTGAATCTTCCAGTCTATTAACTTATCAGAAAATCTTGAGGAGTAATCCCAATAAAGGGTATAATTTCAGATTTTCGGACCTTCATTGCGCGTCGTTCCTTAACAAAGCTTGGATGGACTTTATCCTTAAGGTAGTCGACCTTCTGAGAGAAGTACATCTCCGGCGCCCGGGGCTCAATGCTGAACTTCTTGCAGAAGGGCACCCATTTTCTGGCGAACTCGGCGGTCTCGGAGAGGGATTCGAATGTGAGCATGGAGGCACCGTCATCGGAGACGTAGCATGACACCTTGTCCACTGGATAATCCACCGATAAGATCGATAGCACCGTGTTGGCGGTAACGAGTGGCGGCTCCTTCAACGGGTCGACCGTACTGACAAATATGTCCACCGGCGATAGCATGGAAGGCTCCCCTTCCCTCTCATACCTGCAATGGACGCAGCAGTGCATCTATTATTGTGTGATCATGCAATGCTATGAGTGTGAGATTTTCTCTATCCCAAAACCCAGGTGTTGAGATGAGGTCCCATCATACATGTAAGGATCGTTTCCTCCCTCTACTTTACCGAGGTGGGACTAATCCTCCAGCACACTCACATGCAGGCCAAACTTTTGTGGTCCTTGTCACGTGGATGATAGATGTGTGGACACCACACCCGGCAAGTGAGTATACGGTTAGGCTCTGGTACCATATGAGATTTTCTCTATCCCAAAACTCAGGTGTTGAGATTAGGTCCCATCATACATATAAGAATCGTTTCCGCCCTAGACTTTACCGAGGTGAGACTAAATCCTTCAACACTCCCCCTGACGTGCAGGCCAATATTTTTGTGGTCCTTGTCACATGAATGAGGGGGAGAAGAGCTTGAATCAAGGTTTGTGATTTCCATTTTGGAACCATATCAGTGACTTGGAAGTTGGAACAACGAGATATGTGAGGAAAAGACCGTAATTTCGGCATTTACATTTTGTTTATGTCCCAAAAATGACAAGATATTTTGGAAAAATCATGATTTATGTTTATATTTTTATCCTTGCCTAGAATAACATTAATGGAAGTTGTTAGGAAAGATATAGACATACTTGCATTGACAACAAATATAGTTCTTAATATAAATGAATGGTGAAAGACGACCTAGAGTAATTTTATTTTCACCTGAGAGAAAGGCGATCGAGGTAGGTCTCACGATCGATGGGGAACCACTTAGGGAACTGATCGAGGATCCACGAGATGGCAAACCATATCTCGCACACGACCGATGTGAGCCATAGCCCGATGGCGTCGTGCACCGGATTAAGGATTCGATAGCGGAGGAAGAATCCGAGGACCACCAACCGGATCACGATCACCATCCGGTAGGGATTGACCTTGCTAGGCGCGATCGCCACTTTCCTCGACAGGGGCTGCCTCGCTTCATCCATCCTGCATGGAGATTCAATAGCCAAAGATTGTTGATACTTGCTGACTGAAATTAAATTGGTTCATCCCTCAAATGGGATCAACATGGAGATGTACATGGCCATGTCGGGGTCGACATCTTCGGGGTCGCCTCCGAGGAGGCTCTGCTTGGATTTCCACTCATCCATCTTGTCCTTCCACCCTCCATCTCTACTCTCATCCAATCTTGAACTCCCTGCTTAGCGAAAACATGAATTTTACATCTTTTAATCTGATCTCATCTTTTACGCAAACACCAATCAAGAAATCGAAGCACAAATACCGGGCTCGGACACTGGATAAGGATGTATGCGCTTGTAGAGCGAGGAGGACGAGAATTCTCCATGGTTAAGGCTACTCGATCTCGGGAATTCGCCGCTCACCTTTATGATCCCATGAACATCCAGACATTAATATGTTTGAATTAGTAATTGTGTATATGTAGGAGGTGTTTATGTAATTAATGTTGTGGTTGCTCACTGGCCGAGAGTGGGAGCTGGTCACTATGGGTGGGTACTGAGGGGGGCTGGTGTCAGCATCCTCGAGGCCCCGGCCATAGCTCATCTTGCCATAGAGCATCGCCTCCGCTGTGTGCTTGTTCTGCTGCGGCTGCGACTTGTTTTGCTCATCATCATCGATGTTGAATTCATGTTCGATGTCGTCGACATCTTCTTCGTCCTCGTCTCCCTCCACTCTTGGGCTTCCTTCACATTTAGAATTACAGACAAAATTCAATATTTCATGATTTGAATGCATATTCAAGAGAATTTGCAGTATAAACTGGATCTAAGCTATGATGAATGAACTAAGAAAGCCTTTTTTTTTTTTTTTTTTTTGGGGGGGGGGGGGGGGGGGGGGGTTAATTAACGTTAGCTCCTTAAAAAGGTTTCCATTGAACGTTAAGGGTATGAAAAGTTTGAACTTAACGTTAAGCCCTAGTGGTTAGACTTTTGCTAATGTGAGCTTCTTCTGCCATGCACATGTAATAAAATTTAAATGATAATTTTATCCCTACAGATAAAGTGTAACAATCGTAACAAAAAAGTAACAATTGGTAAAGAGCAACAATCCATTAGTTTTGGCTAATGCGATTATCTTCTGACGCACACATGTAGTACAAAATTTTTTAAATGATAATTTTAACCCTACATATAAAGTGTAACAATTGTAGTAAAAAAGTAACAATTGGTAAATAGTAACAATATGTTAGCAAAGGTAACAATTTGATATGGTAAAATGCCTTAATTGTAGATTGATTGTAGTGATGTTTCTATTCATCTGGTCACAATATTAATTTTTTTTAACAAAAAATGTGTTTAACTTTGAGAAAGCCAAATTGATTGTATCTCGCACATAAAGAGTAACAATTAGGTAAAAAGAGTAACTATTTGGTCGGTTGACATAAATTTTTTTTTATAAAAATATAAAGAAAAAAAAATTTAAACTATTTTGTGGTTTTAAATCGGCAATCTGGAGTGATTTCAATTATTTTTCATGCAAAAAATGGTTCGTGTTCAATTGATGACAAAAAATATAAATTTAATGAACTTTGAATGGGCATTATTGTCTCTTTTTTTTTCTATTTGGTTTGACAGGATTTTGGGAGGGAGCTATTGCAATACGGGACTTGCAGAATGGCTTATTGCAAGTTGATTTCTTTGTCAGGAGTTATCACTAAGTCCCCCTATTTTCTTTCTAAGTCCTCCCCAACTAATAGGCCAATTATCAAAGCTTCCCTCAAATTTCAGTATTCGTAAATAACTCCCTCGTGTGCAAGGTTCGAAATTTCCATTTCGGTCAATATTTCGACCTCCTGGAAAATGGAAATATTTCGTGGAAATATTTCGACAGTGTGGAAATATTGTGATTTGATGGAAATGGTGGAAATATTGATTTTTTAATGAAATTTTTGAATGAAACCCTGGATAATCATAAACTAAGTATAGATACACGTTTTAGAACACTTAGATAATATTTATACCCTATCTACGGGTGTAGAGCATCACAAAGTATGTATTTTGCATTTGAGTCTGTGAGTCTTGTGCAGTCTTGTTTGAACCTGTTTTGATCTATGTTTTTTAAATGGTTTTTAATCTTTTTTGTGGAGAAAAATATTTCCAAAATAAAGATTAGTTGATTGTTAAATTAATGCTTCAAACGATTTTGAAAATGGACTTAAAACAAGAAAGTTGTGCAAGTTTGAAATCGTACAAAAATTATGCTGAAATGCAAAACACTGTTTTTTTACTAAGTCTGAAAAAATGAGTTTTTATAAAGAAAAGTTTTTATACATTCAAAATTTTCTTTGACGGACCATGGTTTTCTAGATGTACTTGTAGTTCTACATCTTGTGGAATTTTTTGAGCTAAAAATGAGTTGATTTAACCACTTTTCTCAACATACAAATTTTATGAAAAACCGAAAAAACTGTTTTCTCCTACTAAAACTGAAAACCTACTTTTTGATTCACTTGGTTTTTGATTTTTTTGATATTTTTATTGAAATCAAATGGGGGGGTATTTACTTATTTACATATAATAACTTAAAGTAAATGGAGAAAATAAAAATTAAGTAAGACGACGTGCGAAATATCGCGATATATCGCGATATTATCGTGATTTCTATTTCGTTTGATATCGCAGTAGACATTTCATGTCGAGGTCTGGGAAAACCGAAATATTTCGCGATATTTCGCGAAATATTTCGAGATTTTGTACCTTGCTCGTGTGCACAATTTCAGTAGTACTTGTACACGCAATCTACTGATGTGTAGATACAAATGTGTGTACATGTAGTGCCCAAACTGTATACATGAGCTAGGGTGGGTTTCTGCAAAAACTAAAATGTGAGGTAGGTTTCAGTAATTGCTCCATTTGTTGAGGGAGAATTAGCAAAAAAACACAAAAAGAAAACATCATAAGTTTGAGCAACAGATCTCTAATGTTATGATCAAGTGAGGAAGAGCTATCAGACCCTTCAGGCGTTTGTAACGGGTCTTGCACTGCGGGCACATCTGGCTCCCCTCCCTCCGCTCGTACTCGTAGCAAGGCCGGCACACCGGGAAACCGCACTCGTTGCACGCCACGAAGAGATCGCCGCCCACCGTCATCCCCACCTCGTCCCCGCATATCTCGCACACCTGGCCGTTCAGCGCCTTCAACGGCTTCGGCTGCACCAATCATCGAAACAAAATGAAATTCAGAAACCACCCACCATCCAATATCGAAAGAATTCTTTCTTTCGAGTTACGACCGATCGGTCGGCCGGTCACGTTATCGGTCGTCGCACCTCTTCGTGGCCACGGATGAGCACGAGCTCGTTGCGGTTGTGGGAGCCGGCCACCAGCCCCGAGCTCGCCTCCATCGGGGGGTCGGAGATTGGGGCGAGAGATGGGGGTTGAGTGGAGGGGTGTTGGGGCCTTCGGAGTTCTTCTGATTTTGGGGGTGATGGAGGGTTTTTAGCAGCCGGTCTTGGTCACCTCACCTGTTGTTGCCGAGGAGAGGTTGGTCGGTTGCACAGTCGCCATTGCCGCGAAGCGAAGCTATGTGCCCGCCCGCTCACCAAACCCTGTTGCCATCTCCCGCGCCAGTCTAACGACCGCCCTGCGGAGTTAGGTAATTTGTGGCCGTTTGACGAAAATACCCTCTACCTTTGTTAAAATGGCCGTCCCATCCTCATTGTTAAATAGAGGGTTATTTTGACTTTGCCCCCCAAACTTTGCCTTGAATTAGACTTTACCCCAACTATTTTCATTAATTAGACTTTATCCCCTAAAACTAACTGTTCCGTCAGCTCATCATCTAAAAGAAAGGGTGAGCTGACGGAAAAGAAATAATGTTTTCATTATTTTGACTTTGCCCCCCAAAACATTATTTCTTTTCCGTCAGCTCACCCTTTCTTTTAGATGATGAGCTGACGGAACAGTTAGTTTTGGGGGTAAAGTCTAATTAATGAAAATATGGGGGGTGAAGTCTAATTCAAGGCAAAATTTGGGGGGCAAAGTCAAAATAACCCTTAAATAGAAAACAATAACAAGTGTTTTTTTTTTTTTTGGGAGGGGGGGGGGGGGGGGGGGGGGGGGGGTCTTAGTGAGCCGTCCCTAACAAAGAGATCGATTTAACATAAGGACTTTGAAATCCTGTGAATAAAAATGTCCTCTATAACATTTTAAATTTTTTTTTATTTGCCACCAAATCAGTGAACCCATAAAAGCTGCTCGTCGCCACCGAATTGGAGTTGCACGCTGCCACCGAACACCGAACGCCACCGTCAGAGCCACTCGCCGTCGCCGCCGAACCAAACCGAAACCTAATCCTAACCCTAACCCTAAGATCTACAGGCTATAGGATGAGCCCTAGACCGAGACCAGAGCTGCTCGCCGCCTTGAACTGAATGCCACCGGAGCTGCTCATCGTCTTTGTTGTAGCCGTCGCCGCCGGAGCTGCTCGGGAGAGATGGGAGACTAAATCAGGGGTAATTTTGGATTTACAAAAAAAGACAGAATCTTAGGCTAAATGAACCTTTTAGGTGTCATGTTCATGGGATGGATCTATTGTCAGGGACTTTTCATACATTAACTGTTTGTTTTAATAAATTACACTTGGCCCCTCTGAAGTTTATCTCAAAAACACTAAACCCCCCTATAATTAAAAAATTATATTTTGCCCCCTTCAATTCTGTTTTAATATAAAAATTACCAAACGCGAAAATTAAGTAGTTGACAGAAGGGATATTGTGCTAGTATTTCAAACTTTAGGGAACGATTTTGAACAAAATAAACTAAATGGGGGTTTTAAGTGTTTAGGTAAACTTTGGGGGGGCAAAATGTAATTTACCCTGTTTTGCACATACCACCAAATGCATCATGGGGTCGCACATAAATCCGTTAAGCCCGGCCTTGGAATAAAGAAAACGCCGCCCCATACCTAAGGTGGTCGGCTTGATTCATTAGAACCGTCCGATGGCAAACAACCCCACAGATGAATGACACTCAGTTCGAAACTAATGGTTGTAGATGGTTCAGTCCTTTCGCTTACTAAGCTCTCATTTTTATTCGGCTACAGCCTAGAAACTTGTGAAGATGTGAACAAAAAGTGCATAGTTGTCTTATGGAAAAAGGAAAAGTGTAGAATTTGTCAACATAGTACATTGACTTTAGTTTGGGATATTTTGATTTTTCTAACATTTTTTTTTCTTAAAAGGACTAAGTGGCATACTCATCAATTGTTAGTGTGCTAACATAAGATAGGCTAAAGGATCAAAACTCACCACAAGAACAAAGAAATGTCATGATTTTTAATAACCCCACATGTTGAAAGGCTTGCACTAAGGTAAGAGAAAGACCCACCACTACAGAACAGGAGAAAATATATTGCAGCACTAATACAAACCCTTGTGGGTTGCATATGTAGCTCAGTTGGAGACTAATAAAACTTAAATTACAACCATGAATATTAGAGAGAGAGAGAGAGAGAGAGAGAGAGAGAGAGAGCACCCCCGGTATAGAAGATATAAAATCGGAAAATGATATTCGCCATCATGTTTTCCATCCAGATAGGGCCATACTGATGAACCCACCATGATCACGATAGTCAGTTGCACGCAGGCTCGGCAACTGAATCGCACTCAGCAGGACTGGTAGGCAAAGGGACAGATGTGATCTGGTCCCACATCAGGATGGTCGGATCTGGATGGAAAACTTGATTGCATTGCTCTATAAAATAACAACCTACATTTCAGAAGGGTGGACGCATGTATTATTCATATCTATTTAGGAATGCAACTTGGATGGGCCAACCGCAACCCAACCTGAATTTCGTTGTGCTTGTGTTGGGATTTTACTCGGATCAGTTGGGTTGGGTTGGCCTTCTGCAGAGATTTCAGAAAACCTGACCCAACCCAAAATCCGATATTTAATATAATATAATAACGAATAAGTCTGATTAGAATCCATCTGTAGGATCATCGGTTGAATACAAGTTGAGATCGCAGTGTGATGGAACTTTGATGCATGGGTATGTTTATCCCACTTCTAATTAATGGCCACCATTTCAATAAGAATACAAATAGTTACCTTAGGTGTTGTACTAGCACCAAGGAACTGTTATATTTTGATTATTTTTCCTCTTGTCATGTTGAAACTTGCAAACCTGGCCCACACAACCCGGCCAACCCGATGGGTTGGGCTTGGGTTACCCCCCGAGCTCGGATTGGGTTAGACTTGGGTAGAGGATTCAACCTCTTGGGTTGGACCTGGATTGACCCCTCCCGCTCGAGTTGTAGCCCTACCCAATTTAACCGTCGGGTCAGGAACTCAACTTGAAAGATGATATACATTGTATGGCATGGCATCTTAGCACAATGGGTACGTGCGATTGAAGTCACATGGGGGCCACTTTGCTGCACCGGTAGTAGGTCCCATCGGATTGATTGACGCACATCCTCACTTGCACCCCAAGTCTGAGTTGGTTGGTGGGATGAGGCGTCTTCATCCATCCACCCCACAGCTTTACCATCATCCTCCAACCTTTGTTAGAACTTCATAAAAGAGAGAATCTAATGCTAAGTTTGCCTTATTTAGCTGAGGACTCAAAGCTTTTCCCAAATAATTGTTTCATTATCAATATCACCATCATCGTCATCGTCATCGTCATCATGTGATCATCTTGTTGAGCTTTAGCGAAATGTCGTACGAAAGGTGTTGAAGATTGGATCCAGAGCTGGCAATCGAGTTAGGGTTAGGATCAGCAAGTTGGGATTGACGAGTTTCTGGATTAGGATGACTTAATCCTAACCCTAATCCTAACCTGTTAATTAAACAGGTTAATCATTTAAATCCTAACCCTAACCCACTAAACATATTAGATTAACATTACATAATCTTTCATGTTGTATTACTTATCACATTCCTTTCTAGAAGAGCATGCATAACTATCATACGAGAAGTTGCAGATGGGGATGATGTTGAAGGAGTACAAGAATGGGATGATGGGGCTTCCGACTCTCCGAACAATGTCTGAATTTTGTGTGTAGCTTACCACCCGAGAAGTCAAAAATATGGAGGATACGTATTACAAGATCTATTAGGGTTTTTTTTATTTTTTTCTGGTGTTGTGCCGAGGATTGAGCAACATGCGAAGATCAAACCATGCACCAAATATCGGACAAGGTCATGGCAAGCGGCGAGAGGGCTACCACCCCCCTCCCCCCTGCTCATCATGGCAAAGCAATCGAGTTAGGATTGGGTTGGCGAGCAGGACTACTTGGATCTGAAGCTTTCACAAGGAGCAATATTATTTCGCCATCCGGTTTTCCATTCTGACTCGGGCAATATTGGTGTGGCACTTGGCTTGGTGCAGCGAAGGGCGTGATCAGGTTCCATGTTAGGATGGCCTCATTCGCATGACAATTGCCGTACAACCACCAAAAGACTTCACCACGTAAAGCTACATGGCGCCACGCAAGCAGACCAAAAGACTTCACCACTTAAGCTACCTGGTACCTCACAAGCAGAGGTTTTGGCTAGTGTAAAAGAAGTTATTTCAACAGTTACTAAACATCTATATAACATGGTACGTCGGTTTTGTGCTGACTAGACAAAACGAAAGTTGACTAGGACAAGCTGATTGGACAAAAATGAACCAAATAGATTTAACCATTCGTTCAAAAATCAACACACAATCTCTATTTCCCCGTCAACTAACTTTCTCCCCTTGGTTTCAAATCCAGACCCATCTAAACTGCAATTAACCCCCTAAAATCCCGGCACGTTTAAACTGCACTAAACCTGACCGTTCATCTCGTGATCGTTGTTCGCATCAACGGCTATAAACCCGCATGCTGAAATTTTGGCCGCCCCAAACCATCGGGTCAATCTCGAGGAATCCGTTCGAATAGAGACAACTGTGATTGATCGATTATAGGGAGAGGAGGAGAGGGAGTTGGTCGCGCCAAAGACGCCTGCTTCGTGTCAATCGATACAGGCAAGGAAATGGGTGTCCCTATGAATGTCAATGTTATCGTTGAAAGTGTTTTGTTGCCGAATACGTTCAAGTGTGTTGCAGTCGATGACGGTCCACTGCAGTGCTGCCATATGTGTTGCCGCCGAAGGCGGCCCGCTGTAGTGCCGACAGGTGCATACACTAGCCTATATAACAAGAGATGTCGGTTTTGTGCTGACTAGACAAAACGGAACAAAAAAACTGACTAAGACAAGCTGATTGGACAAAAATAAACCGAATAGAACTAACCATTCATTAAAAAATCAACACACAAGCTCTCCTTGGTTTCAAACCCCAACTCATTTAAATTACACTAAACCCCTAAAATCACAGTACATTGAAACTGTACTAAACCTGACCATTCATCCCATGATTGTTGTTCGCATCAACGACTATAAACCCACCTGCTGAAATTTCCACCGCCCCAAACCATCAGGTCGATCTCGAGGAATCCGTTCGAATAGAGACAACTGTGATTGATTGATTATAGGCAAAGGGGAGTTGGTCGCGCCGAAGGCGCCCGTTTCGTGCCAATCGGCATGGGCGAGAAAATAGGTGTCCCTATGAATGCCGGTGTTGTCGTCAAGTGTTTTGTTGCCGAAGGATTCAGATGTGTTGCCGTCGAAAGCGGCCCGCTGCAGTGCCGACAGGCACAAACATGCACTAGTATCTAAACACGCTTAGCTCTTAAAAACACTTTTATGCTCCAATGGAACGGTGTATATGTTGATATGGTGAAAAACTCACTCATAGCCAACCGATGCATGTGGTACCGTATGCGAATGGCACCACCCCTCCAATGTAGCCCCGCCTCCAAAACTGGATAGCACATGAAACTTTAGAGCCTGAATCGGAGGGACGGTGCGATTCACAGGTGGATCCCACATGCATCGGTTGGCTGTTATTGAGTTGTTCACCACGCCAGCATATACACCCTATGATCAAACTCAATCGGCAACTTGGCAAGGGAGAAGATAAGATTTGATACGAGAAATTACATTCATCTATGTGACAATTTATAAACCGAATAGCTGGAGTTAAAAAAAACATTACTAAAATAATTTGCTTATAAAAATTTAGCTAATTATGTTATTTAAAACAACCGTAATCGTATTTCAATCTCGTTCCTTCTTTCTTGATTGATTCCTATCTTCGCTAGGAAGGGATCCAAGATTACGGGCTTCTACTGGTAAAAAAAAAACAAGACGGCAAATTGCAAAAACCTCCTCTCAACTATACACCTCGTTTCATATTGGTCCCTCAACCTTTCTTCTGAACAACTCGATCCCTGAACAGTGATACGGCTACATTTAACCCTCTCTATGAACTTTTATACCGAAAATACCCTTGTCCTAGTAAGCATAAGTTAAATATTCTAAAACAATTTTGTATGTTGGTGCTAAATGCAGATGGAGCATAGTTCACGGATCAAATTATTCTAAAAAAAAGTTGGAGGGACCAATATGGAATACCGAGTATAGTTTAGGGGAGGTTTTTGTAATTTAACCCCCCCCCCCCCCCCCCTTAAAAAAAAAAAAAAAACCGACAGTTTACCAGTAACCCAATGCAAATACCAATAAGCTTCAATTTTTTACATACACAGCAGCAGGAATTCACTTCATGCCCAGCAACCAACCAGATGTTAAAAAAAATAAAAAATAATAATAATAATAATACAAAATCAGGGATATCACTGATAATGTGCAGGTCGGGAAACCAAATCTCGATGAGAACTGCTTTATTGTTCTAGGTGAAGAACAAAATATACAGAAAATAATAAACACAAACTTCCGAACCATGGGCAAAATTACAGATGAGTTTACCTCTTCGTGCGGTGATCGGGACACCACCGCCATAAATAAAGGGATCGAATCAGACAGTAGTGGAAACTTCAGACGCCGTGGAAACTTCGGGCGCTGCCGGCGTCTCCTTCTTCTTCAGCTGTTCCTGAGCTTTCTGCAGGATTGCTTTGTTAGGTATCAGAACGATGAACATGTTCCTGTCGCTTAGACTCTTGCTCTCCTCCATCGCAAGCTGGAAATTCAAGAGGGAGGAAATCATAGCAAGATAATGCTGAGTTCTGAAAGTAATTCAGAATAAATTGTACTACAAAAATGAATCAAGTGGCGCATTTACGATGATAATTATAGATGAAAGTTTAAGGGCGAGAAATTAAACTGCTGGTGGAGTGGGGCTAAGCGATAAACAAAAGGGATCATTGTACCATCGGGTGAGCTAAGGACAATAGCCAAATCTTGTATCAAAACCTTGTATTCCACTAACACTGCATTTATGTAGACTTAGCATTCAAAATGCTCGAAATAGATCATGTCCGATGATATAAGAGAGATGATACAAATTATGAATCCAATCTTCGATGAAACATAACTTGATGCATAAAGCCGACCATATAGATGTGGAAGGATTGTTGGATTAAGTCGGGCTAAGAGGACATGTTTGATCCTTTGAGTAGGCATGACTTGAGTCAAGACAACCATGTTATGTAGGGTTTTTTATTTTTAGGATAATCACTTTTTTCTTGATAGCACACATGTAAAAAATCAGCTCATTCTAAGACCTCTAGGGTGCATCAAGTGTGCTCCTTAATTTGATGGTTAAAATGAACGGGTCAATAAAGCCGAGCACATTTGATCCACCTAGAGGTCTTAGAATGAGCTGATTTTTTAAATGTGTACTAAAAAAAATAAAAAAAAAAACCTTCACGTGCGTGGTTGTACATTAGCCGCACGTTAAGGTGGACACACCATATATATATATATATATATATATATATATATATATATAGAGGGCTGTTACGTTGCGCTGTGCGCTGCGGGGGAGAAATTGTGCTGCGGAGTTGTGGCCGTCCGATCGAAGTTGATCGAACGGCAGTTCGAAATCCCGCTTCCGATATCGCAGTGAAACCTTGACCGTCCGATCCTCTATAGCCAGCCGTCTGATCCCGTGCAGCCAACTCCGCCCGGCCTTTCATCAGTCCGTTCGATTCCCATCCGTTGGATCGATGGGAATCGAACGGCTAGCACTGATTTTCGCTGTTACTGTAGCGGCTACAGTAACAGCGAAAACATTTCTACCCGTTGGATTCCCATCGATCCAACGGATGGGAATCCAATTCACACACAAATGGGCCGGGTGATTCCCATCCGTTGGATCGATAGGCATCCAACGGTTAGAAATGTTTTTCGCTGTTACTGTAGCCACTACAGTAACAGCGAAAATCAGTGCTACCCGTTGGATTCCCATCGATCCAACGGATGGGAATCCAATGCACACACAAATGGGCCGGGTGATTCCCATCCGTTGGATCGATGGAATCCAACGGTTAGAAATGTTTTTCGCTGTTACTGTAGCCGCTACAGTAACAGCGAAAATCAGTGCTAGCCGTTCGATTCCCATCGATCCAACGGATGGGAATCGAACGGACTGATGAAAGGCCGGGCGGAGTTGGCTGCACAGGATCAGACGGTTGGCTATAGGGGATCAGACGGTCAAGGTTTCACTGCGATATCGGAAGCGGGATTACGAAATGCCGTTCGATCAACTTCGATCGGACGGCCACAACTCCGCAGCGCAATTTCTCCCCCGCAGCACACAGCGCAACGTAACATCCCTCTATATATATATATATATATATATATATATATATATATATATATATATATATATATATATATGGGAATGCTTAGGGTTTGCGGTCCGTGCGGTCCGCAGCCGTCTGATGCACCACTCCGTGCATCGGATGCACGCTGTCGATGCATCGGACGGCTGCGAACCACACCTAAGCATTCCCCTATATATATATATATATGTGTGTGTGTGTGTGTGTATATATATATATATATATATATATATATATATATATATATATATATATATAAAGAGAGAGAGGGTTGTTACGGTGTCGCACCGCAGCCGTCCGATACACCGCTGCATGCGTGCGACGCAGGCAGCAGCCAGCAGGTGCATCGGACGGCAGTGGTGTGACACCGCTCGCATCTTATCATCTCTCTCTCTCTCTCTCTCTCTCTCTCTCTATATATATATATATATATATATATATATATATATATATATATATATATATATATATATATATATATATATATATATATATATATATATATATATATATATATATATATATATATATATATATATATATATATATGTGAGGAATGGGATGCTGCCTATCAAAGCAGCGTTTTTGCTGCTTTGAGATATTGTTTGACCATCCTAGAAGTTTTGGAATTTGATGAAATTTGGTGAGGGTGTTGTCTAGGGTAAGATGATCATCCTCACAAATTTTCATCAAATTCCAAAACTTCTAAGAGGGTCAAATGGTCGAAGCAAAATGCTGCAGATTTTAACGGTGACTGCAGACGACTGATTTTGCTTCGACCATTTGAACCCCCTAGAAGTTTTGGAATTTGATGAAAATTTGTGAGGATGATCATCTTACCCTAGACAACACCCTCACCAAATTTCATCAAATTCCAAAACGTCTAGGATGGTCAAACAATGTCTCAAAGCAGCAAAAAATGCTACTTTGATAGGCAGCATCCCATTCCTCTCTCTCTCTCTCTCTCTCTCTCTCTCTCTCTCTCTCTCTCTCTCTATATATATATATATATATATATATATATATATATATATATATATATATATATTGCATAACACATAATACATATGTTAAGAGTATGGCATATCTTGCCCTCGATCGAGATCTCCCAAACACCGGATCTAGCATCTCCTCTCGCCGTCACTTCCTCGTCGACGCACCGATACCTTGCGAATCTGTCGGTAGTTGTTGGGTGTTTCTCAGAACACCGATGGTCATCATCATCAACATCACCAACCTCTCCAACTCCCTCTCTTATTTCTCATGATCGGCCTCTCCGACACCTCGCAAATTGTTGCACATAATTTGCAGGACAGACATGCACTCTGGATAGCTACGAAAGATTCGCTGTCTCGATCGACCTTGTTCCAATTTTGTTGGACGCATATCGACATTTTCGAGATTCTTTAAATTTCGTGATCATCCGACCAACGGATCTGGACTGATCGTCATTTGATCCAAACACTTTTCTTCTATGATAAATCTAGAATTTGCAGTGCAAATCTGCAATATGTAAATTGTTATGGCCGATCCACTGCCCTGATCAGCTTTGTTCCAACTTTTTTGGAAGCATATCGACATCCTCGAGTTTCTCTCCAAATTTTGTGACGATCCAACCAACGGATGTGGACTGGTCGTCATTTGATCAAAGGCCGGTTGTCAATTCTGCACTGCATCTAGCACTCTAGTCACTGGTGCCTCACCGTCATGCATATCTCTCCTCGCTGGTGCCGCCTCACATCTCTCTAACATATAACCATTTCGTGACATGCGACAGTTAGAATGTGCTAGTTTTTAATGAGGATAATCACCCTATCTTAGATAGAACATCAAAAAAAAATCAGCACATTCTAAAACTTCTAAAGCATCAAATATGCTTTTCAATTTAATGGTTAAAATGAATGGCCGATAAAGCTTCGAGCATTTGATGCCCCTAGAAGTTTTAACATGTGTTGATTTTTTGTGGGCATTTTATCTAAGGTAAGGTGATAATCCTCATAAAAATCCAACACATTATAAAAGTTCTAGTGTCACTAATCCACCATATGTCATAGGGTAGTCCCTATAACATCATCGTAGGAACCCAACCCTCATATATATACTATTTTTATAAAGCAGAGGAGTTTGGTGCCATGTGGCAGCCTCTCCATTCCCCCGCACTTTCCCATCTTTATCCACCCTTTTAAAAAAAAATTATAATTAAAAGCATAACCTCTCTCTCTCTCTCTCTCTCAACACACACAATGGGATGCAATGTCGGATGTGCGATCCGATTGAGCAGCATCGTAATCGTTCATGTATTGCACGAGATTAAGACTAGTATATATAGAGAGTGAGAGCAAGTCGTCTAAGTTGAGTCTTCAAGTTACTCGACTCGGTGGACTTCCGAATGGAATCCGACTTTCAGATTTTTTAACACTGCTTTATAGGCCCAAAATTGTGTGTGAGATGCACTAGCACAATCTTACCGCTACACGTGAAATCAAGCACACAACGCAAATGATAATACGAAATCAGTAAAAAGGAAAATATGGGAATGTTAATTTTAAGATATTAGTTGGATCCTGAACAAGGTATTTCAAGCTCTGATACCAACTTGATGTAGGCACCAATGAGGTACACTATGATCATGGTTCACACGGCGTCCCTTTAAATTAGTAAAATTACTAAATATGATTGTTTTTAATTTAGCGCAAAATCACATCTGGGTTAGCCCAAATCTACTAGCAAGCACCCAAACATGGATGTGCATCCCCCACAGCAAGGTATTGATTCAATAATGTTTCAAAATTCTAAAATAAGTCCAAAACGGCACAGAGCAAATAAATACATGAAATAAAACATAAAATCCATAAAGTCTGGAGCTCCGAAAAGCCAATGAACTGGTTGCATCAAGCTTGGTACTGGGACTAACTATGCGCTTTAAACTGCATGGCAAAAACACCCATTCATTTTTAAATTTTGATTTTGTGTATGCGCTATTATGCACACGACGGTGAAGGGAGGGACGAGTAGGTGGTGAGAGGAGAGATAGTGGTGTAGATAGTCGTGTATTTTTCCTCTTTATATATTTCTGACCCGTGCAGTAGTCATAGACCACATTAGAGGGTATAGTCATTTATGAAGTGCGGATAGTTCTAGACCGCTTCCGTATATGTATCATATCAGATAACCCATACTCGTCGGATACTCAAGGATATGTATCCAACACTTTTCATGTGTATCCCAATTTCAAGAAAAATAAATTTATAAATGGATACTCGGGTGTATCTAGTACTTTTCATGTGTATCCCAATTTCAAAAATTTAAATTTATAGATGGATACTTGTTGTTATGACATGGATACAACCGGGTTCATTAAATATAACTTTCTTATTATTTCTGAAATGTTTTCTTAATAGTGACGGATGAAGTAAATGATTAATTTGCAAGGTTGATGTAGTTGGGGTTAGTAGAAAATGTGCTTTATTGTTATTTTTGGAATATGTCATTTTATTTATGATGGACATAGGTATAAGATTAATGTGGAGTTGTAATCTAAACGTCACTATGATGGACATAGTAACTTTATGGTATTTGTTGTTGATATGTTAGATACAAATAAAAAATTACTTATTCATTTGTTGATGTATCCCCGACATATCATATCATGCTTTTTCAAAAAAAATCGCATCGATGTATCCACATGTATCGTACCCATATCCCGTGTCCGTAGCCATGCCTAATAGCCTATTATAATTGTACAAAAGACTGTTGGCTCCTTTAGTGGACAACATTGTATTCTAGCAACTTATCCAACCTTGTTTCCTGAGCTTCATAATGGGGTGCTTTAGTTAATCGAACGTCATTCAAGTGTAATCATTAAAAGGTTTGCAGAACATATTAAAATGATGATTCAGTTCACAAAAAGAATTGCCTCACCATCTAACCGTTGCACAAATAGATAGTTTTTCATGGAATGGTTCATATATTAATCACTGAAATATGTTGAGAGCTTCATACAAAAATCGTTATTTCTATATAGCTCAGTGTATTGTCAAATCTTTTTACAAATAATAAACATGTATTTATATATAATCATTTGGCAGGGAAGTGCACCTTGTTCATGTTGTTCCACACGTTTATGGTAATTGTTCCACTAAGTTCTCCATTGTTCCTTTTGCCAATGGAAAATTCCGCCACAACTATTCAGGCTAGAAAGGTATGTTGATTGGAAAAAGAAAGTACAAGGGAATACGTCATCTTTGAATTAACAGATTTTGTTATTGCATAGAGCTTTTGAATATTGGATGTACTAGCCAAATTAATCAGAAACGTTATCAGTTAATAAAAAGAACTTCACTGAAACATATCAAGAATCCAAGATTATACCATAGATTTCTATAATGATAGAAACTAAGTTGAAGATTCCACAATTTTTAAATGCTGCTGAACTAGGGAATCATAATTAGACAACTGTCCAATTCTTTGTAATAATCATTCTTTCTCCTATGAATGTGATAGCCATTACCTGCCCGACATCATTCTGGAAACGCTTGAGAAGTTCAATGGCAATATTCCTGAATTCATTTTCCCGGCCTTTGAGGTTAACTATGACCTTAACCTGAAGGGTGGCTGTTGGATATAAGCCCGGTACTATATAAAGCAAAAGATGCATTTATGATACAAGAAGTTCCACCAACCTTATCTCCATCTTTGAGGAACTTTTGTGCAGCCTTCAGCCTCACAGTATAATCGTGCGAGTCAATGTTATATCTGTTATCCATTCGAGATATTTAGGTTCCTCCAGCTATATCGAGTGTTCAGCCACAAACTAATATGCTAAGTTGAAGACATGACCTTGATAAGAAAACCAACAAACCGATAAACATATTTTAAGCAGTTTATTAGTCCTAATAAGCTGCTAGACAATATCTCATGATTCCCTCATTTCTTTAGAAGAAGGTACTAATCACATTGACGAAGCCAACCTGCTAGATACCCAGTAAGCCCTCTGTATATTCTAAACACTAAATAATATGTGCATAGCTCGCCAATTAACTACTAAACTGTAACACAGAGAGATTGCTTCTGGAGCAATAGCCAAAGTCAAAAACAGAAAATAGATAAAATTTCATGATAATAGCAATGAAAATGGTACTGATGTGTGAATGAACAGTAAAACTTAGATTAAGAAACCCACCCCATTTTGAGCTCCTTCATATCCACACGATTTGCTGCAAATCATAAAGCAAGTGAGTGTGCAGTTTTATATCACTGGAGATTGATTACTGCTAAAGTTCACAACAAAAAAACCCTCAAGGGATGAAACATTCACCAGAAGATCTCTTTTGCTGCACTCTTTTCTTTTTTTGCTGTTCATACTTGTGCTTTCTGTATTCAAATGAAATTTTAGACGCTGCATCAATCAATATAAAAGAGCATCACCAGGTACTAGAAAGGCCAAGAATACAATAAACTTAAATGATGATAGAAGTGTTGAAGTACAATAAACTTAAATACACGTTTAAGTGTTGCAATAGCAAATCTCATGAAGACCGGCAAACAGTAAAGGAAAGAAATGAGAAAGAGGCACTAAGAAGCATATTAAAACCCAAAGTTGCTTAAAAACACTCCTAATTGGTATTTAGCCATTATCTAGTATTCCGTCAAAGAAAGAACATGCCTGCTTGGTATTTCCAGAGTCAACTAATCACCTCTGTAGACAAAAGTTGTTCCCCAATTTCATTCATATAAGAAGACGAACTTAAAAAGAAAATGTGGAATAAGCTAATGGTGGAGATTAGTTACAAACTTAGCATTAACTTTTTAGGATATTTGCAAGTCGAACCAACATACCTATCTATAAACTAGGTTAATTACGTATTAACCTCTGTAAACTTACCATTTGCATATCGACCCCAACATATCTTTTACGTTGTGTAATTTATCCTTCGGGTTAACTGGCATCTGTTTCAAGTGAATATCCCGGAAAAATCCTAGTTTGACTTTTAGTAATAAACGTTGAAGGGTGGGGCTCTATGCACACTCATATCACCAAGGGAAACACAATTTCCAAGAGCAACCTGCGTTTACTGAGGTCACCCCCTTTCAGATGGCAACCCACACCCTTCTCCTCTCACTTGGCCTCCGATGGCCGAATTAGAGAGGAAAATAGAGAAAGAATAATTATAATTGATGATGGAAAACATCTCTTTGCGAATGTTGAAGAAGGGGAGTGCTTCGTCCCTCTCCGACCTCCATGGAAATCCTTCAGCCTTCTGATCCATTCTTCTGTGTCATTTTCTACCCCTTGCATCTTCATCCCTCATTGTTGCTATCTTTCCTTGCACTTCGATCTCTTCATTCGTCATCATCAGTATCATCCATACCTCCTTTTTCAAACGTCCTTATTATCAAAACCCATTAGTTGGCTTTGCTTGATCATCATTGGAGCTTCATCGTTGTTTTCCTTTTATCTTTGCATGTGCCTTTATTTTTGCTGAAATTATTATTCACAAAATCGTTTTGAAGTTTAATATATTGTCATTGCATGTTTTCTTTATCTGTCAAATTATGAGCATGCGAGTATAGACTAGATTTTATTTCCTAAATAAAATATGTTGGGATTGTTCTTTGTTGCTGAAATTTATATTTAAAAGTCCTAAATAGCCCATAAAGTCTTCCATCTATAACTTGGCTTTTGTGCTTCGCAACCCTGTTTGCATTAAAGTGCAACTCACACTTCAGCTCTATCATTGTCTACATCCGTTACCAGCATTTAGCCAAACTTCGTCTTTTTCCATCTTAATCACTATTTTCTGTCAAATACAATCAACCAAGTCCACTGCAGGCATGACTCTTGCATCGGCTATGAATGCATTAAATCACTTGGACAGATTATCGATCATTTAGCGAATCTTGGACGTAGTCCTAAACTGAGACCTACTCCATATATGTTGTAGTTTCATCAACTCGGTATAGGCAACCACTAACATAACAATTGCATTAGACTAGGACAACATTCAGACTAGATTCCGACAATTAATTCATTGAACATAGCTAAAAGCAACATACCTAACTAAATTACAAAACTTAACACATGAATCCTAGTGAAATACTAACTAGAAATCTCTCAAATTGATCTGAGGGATCTCAGTCGCTTAAAAATGAAGGAACCCCTCCTTTTCCCCTTTGCTAAGGCCACTGGCAGTCGAGTATTGGTTAGCTAACCATGGGGAAAAATTTCCATTTGGACCTCAGGTTAGGCTTCACCATCGTTTAGTCACACTCTGTTGACAGAAGTTGATGGAATATGCACAATGGAAAAGGCTTGTTGGGGTCGATATGCAAATAGCAAGTTCACAAGGGTTACACACAATTAGCCCAGCTTATAGGGGTCGGTTTGCAAAGGTCCCCAATGTTTTCAGGCTCAGTTTGCATAACAGCAAACTCCACTCACACATTCAAATGCATAAAGTTTCATGAGCGTTGCAATGTTCGATTCAGTTGCACCAACTTTACATTGAAGTATTGAACAATAAACACCACTCTTCGTTTAAAACTAAAGTTTGAATTGTTATCTTTATAACAATTACCAGGCTAATTAAGCAGACAATAAACATTCATATTCAACAATAAAACTATCAAAATACTTAAGGTAGATATAAAATTGCACAAATGTAGTAGTTATCATGTAGCTCATACTTGTACTCCATGCTATCAAAGAGTCTGAGCACTGGAGGATCTGCATCTGCAGACAATACCGCCTGTAATGTGAGGTACATATTAGACATAAATACCAGTTTATGCAGTTCTGGAATTAGGTAAAGTTGATGCCTGATATGTAAAGATGGATTATCCGTTCATTACACAAGATAAACGAAAAAAGGAACGCCATGCTACTTAATGTAGCAAAGATTGTCTGCAGCATTTTCTATATCCGTTGCATGAATTGATTCCTAATTTCCTATACATGCTAGTTGAGCACATTGGATATCACTAGGTAATAGGCTAGTATGCCTAGCTGGCAACTTAATCAACTAGTGGATCTTATTAATATATTTCCTTCTAATTGTTTTAAATTTTTTAACCTGTGAGGGCCAGCTTGTAAGTGAATTGCAGACAACTTTTTTCATCCTATTTAAAGAAATGAAGTTTAGTGGGAAACCACTCTTAATCGGTTTCATCTAGAAGTAATCCAAAATCCCCCTCCCTTTTATCTACTATAATCAATCAGTAACCAAAAGCTTAAACTTAAGAATTTTTGGTGACCTGAAATATGTTGGTATGAGGCCAAACCAGGAAAATATATCAATAACCAAAACCTTCTCTTACCTAATTCTGGTATCCCCATGATGTGGAATCCAAGGCTGGTATCAATATACCACACATTAGCAGTATTAGACTCGTACATAGGATGCTACTAGCCTACTACCACTTCAAAATTTTCTTCGATGCCCCCACTTTCTAGTGCTATTGGTTATCTTTGCACCAACCAACATTTATATCAACCACCAATGTTGCCAAGTGAGATGTACGACCGCATAACTAAGCATGAGTTGACTGCATATCTAGGAATCACCGATGCGGATACGAGGATACGGATACAGCGATACGTGGATTATATATATATATATATATATATATATATATATATATATATATATATATATGGGGAGGGATACTCTTACTAATGGAATCTTACTAATGAAAGTTACAAATCGCCTTTTACCTACCTAGAGGTTTCAGAATTTGATGAAACTTGGTGGGGATGTTCTCTATGGCAAGTTGATCATCCTCACCAAAAATCATCAAATTTTATAACCTCTAGGGGCATCAAAGATGTTATTCAAATTAACGGTTAAAATGAACGGTCGATAAAGCTTCTAACATTTGATGCCCCTAGAGGTTATAGAATTTGATGATTTTTGGTGAGGATGATCAACTTGCCATAGAGAGCATCCCCACCAAGTTTCATCAAATTCTGAAACCTCTAGGTTAGGTAAAAGGCAATTTGTAACTTTCATTAGTAAGATTCCATTAGTAAGAGTATCCCTGCCCTATATATATATATATATATATATATATATATATATATATATATATATATATATATATATATATATAGAGAGAGAGAGAGAGGAATGCTTAGGTGAGCTATGAGCTACGGAAGGAGAAAATGAGCTACGGATATTTTGACCACCCTAGAAGTTTTGGAATTTCGTGAAAATCGGTGGGTGTGTTCTCTAGGGTAACATGATCATCCTCACCAATTTTTAAGGAATTCCAAAACTTCTAGGGTCATCAAATGGTAGAAGCAAAATTAACGGTTACTATGGACGGTAGATAAATCTTCTACCATTTGATGACCATAGAAGTTTTGGAATTCATTGAAAATTGGTGAGGATGATCATGATACACTAGAGAACACACCCACCGATTTTCACGAAATTCCAAAACTTCTAGGGTGGTCAAAATATCCGTAGCTCATTTTCTCCTTCCGTAGCTCATAGCTCACCTAAGCATTCCTCTATATATATATATATATATATATATATATATATATATATATATATAAAGAGAGAGAGAGGAGACCGGGACGCTGCCTATCAAAGCAGCATTTTTGCTGCTTTGACAATCCATCACGGTCGCGCCACATGTGATCTCCGGCCAGAATCAACATCAACAAACTCCGATCACCTCCACCGATGATCTCTAACACCACTTGTCAGTGTCCACCGATAGAGGACTCCGGTTACTACGTCCATTGTGAGTCGTCCATTTATCAGCTCACCTCATCCAACAACCTCCGACGACATCCACAGCCAGCGACTATCTCCGGTGACTTTAGCACCTCCCGATTATGAGTTCGGATGACCTTTGTCGTCGTTTATGGCTTTGATAGCCACCGGCAAGGTGTCAAAGCAGCGAAGAACGCTGCTTTCGAAGGTAGCATCTTGTTTTTCATATATATATATATAATTAAATATAATATTTTTTGTGCTAGAATATGAATAGTGAATAGTTTGAAAATTAAATATGACCATGAATATCATTCATTACATGATTTACATCCAATACAACCAAAAAATACAAAGCTGGTGTCACATTCATCCATTACCAAAAAGTAACGCTAAAAACATTACGCAAGTGTCACATTCATCGTCCATTACAAAACGCTAGCAAAAAACTTAACATTCATCATCCATTACAAGATACAACGTTAGTGTCACATGCATCATCCAAAAAAAAAAATATATAAATGATATCATTAAGCAAAAGGTCATGTATGGAATTTAGACCCATATCCGAAGTTTCGATCGAGTTTCAGATCAGAGTTTTGGATTTTGGACAACATTGTCATTCATACCGAATCATACGTATCCCGACATATCGGTCCTATATCTCCGCGTATCGGTCACATATCCCCGGCATATCGGCCCCGTATCCCTCACGTATCGGATTTTTTTTTTTTTTTTAAACCCCGATACTTCCTAGCCATATCGGATACATATCTCGCTGTATCGGGCTGTATCGGAGTATCAGAAAGTATCCGATAGGGGTACTGCACCTGTTTCAAGGTATCGATGTGTCCCAGCCGCATATGCAATTGTGCGGTTACATATCGCTATTGTGTCAACATATTATGCCAAATTTAGGTAAAACTAAACCAATGTTTTAAAAAACGGAAGGCGGAAGGCAGACGGTCAAGTGGTTTTAAGGCGGAAGGCGTAAGGCGGACGATTAGGCAGGTGCCCACCTATATAAAATATATTATATACATTCTATATGTATGTATATATATAAATTCATAATTCTATATAAAAAAATAATAATAGAAAGTTTTACATATGGATACATCAAAACAACCGATCTGAATATAAAAGTTTTATGAAAAGGAAGGAGAGGATCGAGTGGGGTCAGGGATGCCTGCAGCTTTTGAGCCTTTGAGATATCTAGGATATCTAGTTATGTAGTGAAAAGGGAGGAGATGATAGAGTTGGGTCGGGGTTTTATGAAAAATTATTACTAATCTGCTCGCCTAAAGCCCGCCTGCCTGGAGCCCGCCTAGGCGCCCGCCTTTGTTCAACCCGCCTGCAATGTCGCTTAATGCTGAAGCGGAGCGGCCAACCCTTTAAAACGCCTAAGCGACCACCCGGACCGCCTTTTAGAACAGTGAACTAAACAATTTTAATCATTACTTATTATTAAGTTATTATAACTTTTAAACCTTATTTGGACTACGAAGAAAAATAAACTTCATTGACATTCAAACGTTTAAAGGTTTACAATCTTCATTAAAAATATATTATGGCGTAGTAACGGAGAAAGCGATGGGCAGACGATAAAAAGAAGGTGGGAGTACAAGGAGGAATGCAAGTGATTAATTTTTCGACGACCTCCGATGAGGCAATAGAAAAAAACAAACTCCTGATGATTCAAACTTTATATGGGTTCTGACTATCTCAGGCGAAGGTTTTGTGGTATGGTTGGTGAGGTTCCGACAGCAACCGACGGTTTAATGAAAAAAGCATAGTCCTGACGAAGCACGAGAGAAGGCGATGAGCGGGCGCAAGAAAAAGGTGATGGGTTCAGGTAATTTCCTTTTAGCTTAACAGTTTTTCCTTTTTTCTCCTACAATTGGTAAAATGGTCCAAACATAGATAAATATCAGCATTTGAGTGGGTTTACACATGACACAGTATTTAATAATAATGTCAAAAGCAAAGTGGGCCGGTTTGAGCAATACATGAGAGTTGGGGGACCAGTTTGGAATAAACCTCATAAAAATTATTTTTGGGGAAATTTTACTCACACCCCAAGTATCTCTCCTCCCACCCCATTTATTATCACACTATAATTTTACTCCAATTTCTCTCTACACCACCAACTAACACTGCCCCCTTCTAAATCTCTCCTCACACCGTCGTCACCTCTCTCAGAATCCCTCGATCACGTCCAGGCTATGCTATCAAAGTCGGGACTAGTCCCCGACTAGTCGCTGGGCGGCATTTTGCCGACCGATTAATTTTGATTTTTTCATTGCTGGGCGGAATCCCGACTAGTCCCCGACTAGACCCGACTAGCCCGACTAGTCCCCGACTAACGACTGCCGACTAGTCCCCAGGCAGCATTTTGCAAGCAAATTTTTTTTTTGAAAGGAGTCTTTGCAAGCAATTTTGTTTGGATTTTTTTACATTGGTTCAAAGTCTTGAGTAACAAGACTCACAACTATGGCTCTTCCCTGTAATCATCTGTTGAGCACTTGAGAATCTCCGATACAACTGTGTTATGTTAGACTGTTACTTATGTATTTATACCCATGCTGTGAAGTGTGAAGGTATGTATTGTTATTAACCGACTAATATCATATACTTATTGACATTTATGCTAGTTCATTTATAATATATGTTTAGGGAGGGGGGGAGGGGTTAGAATAAGTTTTGGCCGACTAGTCCCGAATTAGTCCCGACTAGTCCTAGTCGGCCCTTGGCCGACTAGGGCCGACTACCGACTTTGACTGCATAGCGTCCAGGCTCAGCAGTGTGTCGCCGAACAGTCCCCAGTGTCCGGCGATCGAGATCAGGTTCCTTCGCCCGCTACCAATCCGGCTCGGCTGCCGTAATATCTAGATACAGGACACAACCCTTGGATCCTCGTCGTCATCGGTCTTCGAGGAACACAAAGGAGAAGTTACTGCTGTTGATATGCTTGCTCATCTCGTAGGGGGTTGGTGGTAGTGGTGGTTGTGGAGAGGGCGGCAGAGCGAGGAGACGATTCTGGTCTTTGGGTATCTCGAGGACAGATGGGTAGGCGGATGGTGATGCTACGTGGGGTGGGGTTATTTTAGTTAAAAAACAGACGTTAAAAAAAGGTAGGACAGGATATCTGTGGGGTGGATATAACACATTGCTTTTTATTTTGGATAAATACCTTTTGCCCACTTGTAGTTACTTGACCCTCCTAAAGTTTAAAAGCCACTCTTTGCCCCCCCCCCCCTGCAGTTTCGAAAACATGTCACTTTCACTCCCTCATGAGGGGGTGGAAGTGATTTTTGGTGTAACTATCAGTTTCAAAAACATATTTGTTAAAAAAAACGGTAGGGAGTGTCTGTGCTAAGATACTGAAATTGCAGGGGGCAAAGTGTAGTTTTTAAACTTTAGGAAGGTTAAGTGAGTATTAATGTAACTAAATGGGGGAAAAATGTATGTAACCCTTTTGTTTTGGATTTTTTATAATTTGAACCCTGCAATCTTCTTTACTATGTACAAACCCCTATAAAATCAATATTTAAATATAAATTCCTCAAATCATCCAAACCTTGCATATCGACCTTGGTTGTTATTTCATTAAACCAAATGGAAAATAACTAATTTAGCCTCAATTTTACTTAAACTGAACCATCTTTGCTGAACAAGGACTTTAACGCAAAAATTAATCTGGATCTAACCCGAGTCTAACTTAGATCTAACTCAAGATTGCTAATTAAAATAAGACATACCAGAATTAAATCAGCATCTTCTGCCATTTGAATGGCTTCATTTTTAGATACTATGCCAACCTGCAGGAAAGTAGAACTAGTAAGATGATTGGCTCACCAGAAAGTGTAACTCAGAGCTTCAACTTAAGGAAAAATGGAGCACACACTTACCATATTCTGTTGTTCATTTAATAGCCTAACAGAAGTTGATCTGGAGCAAAAGAATTAATATTAGACTTAATTGGAGGGAGAAAATAAGTGTAAATATTCACATTTGAAGAAAGAAATAGCCTATGGAAAGTTAAAAGTTGATGAGATGTAAAGGTCAAACCAAATTTGTAAAATGTTTATCATACAATGAGTATACAATAAGGAGAGAGAAAAATCTGACAATGTAAATCACATTTTAACAACTTGTTCTGTTACATGGGAAGTAATCATAGAAAAGAAAAAAGTGCCTCAGTGAGTTATTTAATACTCAAGCCTTGTTAAGACAAAGCTAAGTACTAAAAAAAAAACTACTTTAATCTGAAAAGTAGAACTATCTTCATACAAAAAATGGGAAAGTTGACAAACCGAAATTCCAAAGGCTTGCAAAATACTATACCAAGACTAGAGACGACAAAGACTTATAATAACACCGGCACCATGTAGGCTATGCTATCAAAATCGAGACAAGTCGGCGACTAGTCCACAGGCGGCATTTTGCCGACCGACTAATTTTGATTCTTTCATAGTTGAGCGGAATCCTGACTAGTCCCCGACTAGACTCGACTAATCACCGACTAGCAACTGGGACTAGTCCCCAGGCAGTATTCTGCAAGCAAATTTTTTTTGTTTGGATTTTTTTGCATTGCCTCGAAGTATTGAGTCATAACTTTCGCAACTATGAATCTTCCAAATAATAGACAAATAATTATTGTTTATTTGTTGATATCCAAATAACTCTATAATCAAAATTGGGGTTGTTCACAGATTAAACATCAGCAAACAAATATTGTGATGAATTCTTAGTTCTGAGTCTTCTGACATGGGCATGAAGCCAATACAATTGTGTTTTGTTACTTATGTATTTATACCCATGCTGTGGAGTGTGAAGGCATGCATTGTAATTGACCGACTAATATCATATACTTATTGACATTTATGCTCGTTCATATATCATATATGTTTATGGAGGGGGGAGGGGTTAGAATAAGTTTTGGCTGACTAGTCCCGAATTAATCCTGACTAGTCTCGACTAGTCCTAATCAGCCCTTGGCCGACTAGGGGCCGCCTACCGACTTTAACTGCATAGCATGTAGGCTCTTGAATTTCTAAATATTAGTACTCAAAATGTTCTGTATGTTCAAGTTGCAAAATTGGAACTCTAATCAATGAAAAAATTGACTAAATACATATAAAAAACAATCATCGATTCATCAGAGGACTTCATGAAAAGAAGTTGTCCATAAATCCAACTCCTGTCCTCCATTGTGCCTTCTGATACTGCACGACAGAGTAAGAGAAGTACCAATCTTCTTCTATGAGTTCTTAGTTGTTACGGGTTCTCACTTCAACTATAACAGAGCAATGTTTAACCTCATCTTCAATGAGGAAGACCATCTGACTTCAAAAACGCAGTAATTCCTATTACGGGATATCTTAGTTGTTGTGGAAGCTTCTTTGTATATATTATAGCAACTCCCATCCATGTTATTTTAGGCTTTCACCTCCTCTTTTGTGACCGCTCCACAATAATCCCAAACTCTCATTACCCTGACTACATCTTCTATCCGTTGTACGTCTATATACTCTAATATACTCATTCCTCACCCTATCGCTTCTAATTTTATCACATATCCACCTCAACATCGTCATCTCGGCCACACTCATCGTGTGTACTTGAACAATCTTTATGACCTAATATTCTAAACCATTCAACGTTGTGGGCCTTACTACCATTTACTAACATTTTCCCTAAAGTCTTAGATGCATATATGGCAATCGCATAGCATCCACGAAGCTCCTATTCCTATCCACGTCATCCACTAAATTCTAATTCTATTGATTAGATCCAAACTATTTGTCCATACTTTTGTATAATGAATCCAAGATATCAAAAATAATCACAATGGCCATCAATTCTGAATAACCATAGGCATAAATGTGCAATTTATAATCTATTCCAATTTGTATAAGATTCTCATATACAGACACAAGTCTAAACAATATGTACACCATACATCAACACAGTAACACATCACAGGATCCTAAACCTAATGATCCAATTACATCAGACGCTTCCTCTACATAGATCTCGTCCTTGAGAACAAAAGCATCTCTACCTTCCTTCTTCACTGTCAGGTATCAATAGTTTGAAGATGAATCCCAATGAACTCCTTGCAAGATCTAGCCGCCCATTTTTAATCGTAGCGAATAATTCATGGATAAAATGAGCCAGTCAAGTGATTCATCAAACAATAGATTGTTGGCTAATCACAGGCCATCCAATATGCAATCCTAAAGCTGGAACTCCTCAATAGTTGGATTTCAGTTTGACAAGAAGCTCCTAATCAACTGGTTTTCGATAGTACGATCCTCATCAGTGGACAAATAGTTATATGGAGGGATCTTGACAATTGGATCCTCGATCGAAAGGACTTCAACAACTAAATAATCAATACGAAGGATCTTAACAATTGGATTTTGAGGTGATTCACCTCAGATCAATAGGAAACTTTACGAGGCAATGATGTGAAACAAATATTCTCCCCCTTCATTAACCCTACATACATACTTCTACCTCTAATTCAGTTCATTTTCTTTCATATTCTTCTTAATGAATTTAATCAACTATAAATCTAATTCAGGGGATAACGCTTTGCCTATTCGACCTCGCTTCATCGCCTTTTCCTTAAGAGATGAGGGACTTCTCCGGATGGAATTTCTTTATCTTCTACTTATTCTTTATTTTCTTTTTGTTTTTACTTATTTTTGTTTTGTTTTATTCTATTTCATTTTGATTTTCTTTCCCTCTATTCCCTTACGTAATTCCATGAGTCCCATAGGTTTGTTGATCCTGGAGAAGCTGACCCATTTTCTCATCGAGCGAAGGGTACGAAAGAAAGAAGATTGATTTTTCGATCAAAATATATGCAATCCTTGGGGGTTTTTCCTCTTGCTTTATGTGAGATCAACAAACCAAAGCCTACCAACATCCAAGATGCAAACTCTATAATTGTCAAGCCTTTTGAGGCCGGAATTAGCTCAATTCATCAAACGGAAGATCCTTGTGGAACATCTTATGTTGTAACCCCCCCCCCCCCCCCCCCCCCCCCCCCCAGTTTTGTAATTTCAGAAAGATCTTAAGTTGTTGGAACATCTTATGTAATTTCAGAAAGGTCATGGAAGAAATACCCATGTTGTGCTAAGAGAAAATGACCCTTTTATTATCCAAATATCTATATGCATGTCGCAAGACCTTCAAATAGGTCCACAACCAACCCTTTCTTAACCCATACAGGAATGACAACTAAAAAAATGTCTTAAATGCTCACTGAAAAAGGATGAGTGCGGAGAAAATATGAGACACATCGTAGGTGGACTGAGGTGTCCATACACAGCCATATGGGTGAGAAAGAGGCGAGGACTCCTCTCTTCGCTTCCTTTTCCATATCTGGACAGGGCCACTAACATCTTTAAAATCATATCCAGCCTATAC
This sequence comes from Chamaelirium japonicum, assembly GCA_947650365.1. Classification (NCBI taxonomy): domain Eukaryota; kingdom Viridiplantae; phylum Streptophyta; class Magnoliopsida; order Liliales; family Melanthiaceae; genus Chamaelirium; species Chamaelirium japonicum. The sequence goes on from OX393555.1 coordinate 28,350,495, forward strand.
GTCCTATTCTCCCCTGTCCTTTTTATGATGTGTTACTATTACTTAAACATAGGAAATTGTACTGCATATTAGTACATCATAGAACTTAATTTTAAGTCCAGCATATTCTAATCTAAATCACAAATTTAGAACTCCAATAAATATAGCAAGGAAAGACTTTTAACTTGATGTGAACCCTGACTTAGACGTAAGGATATAAGGGCCTACATCTGTTCATTTGAATATAAAAGCAAGGCCTATGTGCACGCCAAAGAATTCCACATGATGAGTTCGGTGACGAGTATTTTTGCAACAGTCACATGACTGGAAGGCAAGATATCATAGATCTAAAGAACAAGATTACATGATGAGGGTGGGCATATTAAGGAGATAGAAGAATTGCCAAATTAAATTGTTATATTTCAGCATGACAACAAAGTTCAAACTATACCCATAATTCTAAGAGTCATGCTTTGGCATGATGAGAACACAACCAAGTGTTGTGGGTATACAAAAGCAAGTAGAAAAATCTGTGGCCACAGATGTTGAAACTCATAAAAAAAGAATTCCTTCTTGATGGTTATGACAGTCCTTTATGAAAGATACCTCAACCTGAAGAAAGGGTCATGTGACCAAGTTATATGCACATGAGTTTTACCAATCATCACCTAGAAACGAAGTGACCAAGACCCAAACTCAGATGTGGTTAGCTTGCACGTTGAACCAAAATGGCCAAGATGAGGTCTCATGTTTCCATATGTGGTCCATAGCTGAATTCAAAGTTGGCTACCAAAATTGAAGGTCAATTTGACCGATCAAAGAAAGTGTCTCCCTTCCACATCAACGTCATAAAGTTGAATTTGAAATATATGCTTAGAGGTACAAACTAAATGGCCCAAGCATTCCTTACATAGAGATGAAAGGGAAACATCTAGGAGAGGAGTTAATGTCTCTCCTCTAAGCTACCGGGCGCAGGAACCAAAGGGCCACGTCCCACACTCCCATCGAACCGTCGTGAGTGAAACAATGGTGCTTTGGATGCCTCCATATATAAATAGCCACCTATTGCTTAATAGATGCACAAGCGAGACCGGGAGCTAACATGTGTCAGTAATTGGCCGATAACGTGTCAAAATCTCTACTGTATCATCTCGCCCAGCTAGAGCTATGGGACAGCTAGACGAGATGGGGCTATTGCAATGTTTTAAAAAACGGAAGGCGGAAGACGGGCGGTCAAGTGGTTTCAAGGCGGAAGGCGGAAGGCGGACGACTAGGCGGGCGCCCGGAGAAAAAGGCGGGCGCCCACCTATATAAAATATATTATATATATTCTATATGTATGTATATATATAAATTCATAATTCTATATAAAAAAACAATATTAGAAAGTTTTACATATGCAAACATCAAAACTACCGATCTGAATATAAAAGTTTTATGAAAAGGGAGGAGGGGATTGGGTGGGTAGGGGTATTTCGGTATGGTTACCTCAATACCTATACCCGATTGTCCCTCTAACTTGAGTATACCAGATAATACAGTTGTACTCCAACTTTATTGTGATGTACCCAAATTCCAACCAATTATATATTGTTATCTAAATTCTATCCAAATTCATACCATACAAGAACCAATATAGTAAAAAATCGTAAGAGCTTCTTAAACATTTCATCACAAAACATTGAAAAGAAAAATTCCTCAAGCAATTGCATATGGTGAAGAAATAGAAAATTCATTACAGAAAAAAAAAAATTTCCTCAAGCAATTGCATACAGTGAGACCGCCTAGGCGCCCGCCTTTTACCCGCCTAGGCGGGCGCCTAGGCGGGTCGGATCCCGCCTAGGCGCCCGCCTTTGTTCAACCCGCCTGCAGTGCCGCTTTTTGCTGAAGCGGAGCGGCCAACCCCCTAAAACGCCTAGGCGGCCGCCTAGTCGGCCGCCCGGACCGCCTTTTAGAACAGTGGGCTATTGTAAGTGGGTACACTTAGAGCCCGACAAGTGGCACCAAGTAGTCGGGTACTCGGGCGCAAGAAGCCGAGTACACGAACTCGGGTTGCCTAATCGGGCAACTTGAAAACAACTCAGAGTGAATCGAGGCTTGGGTAGCAAGGCTCCAATAGGGTGAGACCGCTTGCCTAGAAACCAAAGCACTCGGGTTTAACCTCGAAAGCATGGGAAAGCTTGAGAAGAAGATTGAAGTCCCAGGCAAAGACATGGACTACTCGGACATAAAGCATCCGGGTGGGCTGCGAACCAAATAGGGCCACAATAGAGCTCGAGAGCATGTGGGTTGTGCGCGTATGAGTACCCGTTTCTCTCTCGAGTACCAAGAAGGGCTAAGACGATCTCGAGGGCACAAAGATCTGAGTATACATGAGGGAACCCGATCATGTGAGAAGCACGTGGGGGACTGGACTCCGGGTGTCACGACGATAATTTTGGGCTCAGATTTAGCAAGGATATCCCAGCCCCGAAAGGCTCAGATTCATATTTTCAAATATGGCAAGGAAAAAAGTCTAGCTCGAGGATATTGAAGCACACGGTGCTGATAATCATCGGTGTGATCTCATGTGATCACGAAGCCATATCTGTCATAACTGCCAAGATTCTCTCCAAGACATTACAGATAGACCCTTATACCAGTGACTAACGTATGCTGAAATATCTTCTTCTCTACATAGATTGATACTTGATCTGATTTGAGCATTGGAGGGACCTTGGCTCGAAGCTTCTTATAGGTACCTTCAGAGGACTCAAGGAGAGGAACTCACATCAAATCGAGGGGGTGTGTCAGAAAAAGCATCCACACTAGGCATATGAACAGGGTATTCAACACTCTAAAAACTACTTTTGCCGAAGGGCCCAACTCGACTATGTAATGTACATTGAGACTAGTGACAATACAAACACAACTACAAAATTTTATTTGTTGGAACAAATTGCCCCTAATATATACAGAAAAAGGCCTATATCTTAAAATTATCCCCCACTCAATATGGCATGCAACTTTTTCTCTAGTGCACAACATAACCATCATGCTTGATTAAATGCTTGCTTAATTACATTTCAAGTTTATCGTCGATCATGACTACCCAAGAAATCCCATCATTTCTCTTCCCCTAAACCAGTGTAGTCAAGGCATCGCCTAGGCGTTTTGGACCCCCAACCGCCTAGGCCATGGCTAGGCGGGCGGTGGAGTCTAGACGATCGCATAGGCCACCACCTAGGCGCCTAGTTTTGTAATTGGTTTTTTAAAAAAAAATAAATAGTCGGATTCAAATTGAGTTTTCTTAGATCTCGTTTGGTTTTATAGGTCCATGTTATGTTGCTTTATCGATGGCTAACACCATGCATCATTAATGGGGAAAAAAACTACTGTGTCCATGTTCTCAGGGTTTGAAAAGGAAAAAGTCGAAAGAGACATATAAGGATTATTCATACAAGAGTGACGATGATGTAGATGGTTAGGTGATTTAGATGGGTAATTTTAATTGTTTTTTTTTTTGGATACATGGTTGTGAAATGTTCCAAAAATAATAGATTATCTAATATGATTATATTTATGCTTATATTATTTGTTTGAATTTATGGCTATGATAGGGTTATGTTGCTCTTGCTGATATGTGATTAATATTTGTAACGTATAATCTGTGGTTGACGCATGATTCCTATTTAATACAATAATAATGGTTTTGTAGCTTACCATACGCTCTGGATCATACCCATTATCAAATAGTATTATTTCGACCATATCTATCTTTAGAAATTAAATTTTATTATACATAAAATCATAAATTACTTATGTAGATATATGACTTATATTTATTTAATATATTTAATTTATTGCCTAGGCCTCACCTAGGCTTCGCCTAGGCACCACCTCTCCTAGGCAGACCAAATCACCTAAGCATCGCCTTGACTACACTGGCCTAAACAATCTCAAATGATTACAAATGCGCACCCAAAATCGAATTTACCCTATAATATAACTGCATAACCATGTCATTCAATCAGAACTACAATATAACACAACCTCATTACCATCTTATCTTCACCCCTACATCTTCCAAAGAACGATGAAGGAAACCCAACAATCAATGCTCAATGAAAGAATCTCATTCAATTGAATGACATATATATGAAAAAAGGATAGTGTGCTTACTTGACCCGATCGAGATCGAGGGCAGCGTCATAGTCAGAATCCGCGATGCGAAAATCTCTCTTGGTCCTCCTGGAGCCACCTGATGACGGGCCAGGGCGATACCCGCCGCCACCGCCGTACCGTGCTGCCGCTATCCTGGTCACGGGGCGGGCCGGGAGTCCCCGGATTGGCCTCTTGGATAATCGAAGAGGGAAGAAGGAATAGGAAGAGGGTTTCGATGGGTTTGCGGTGGCAGCGGCCGGAGACATGGCGGCAGGGGGATTGAAGGGGAAGGTGGCGATCCCGGCCATGCTGAGCCTCCTGCTTCTTCTGCTGCGGGACGAGAATGGATACCTTCAGACACACCCAGAAGCTATTGAGGGTGGTGAGGGGAACGAGAGGAAGAGAAGAGAGGCTTGGGGTGAGTAAATCCCATAAGAGAGTGGTCTCTCTCTCTCTCTCTCTCTCTCTCTCTCTCTCTCTCTTCCTTGGCTTGTTCAGTTGATCTTCTGAAGAAGTGGGCCGCTGACTGATTGAGCCTGTGAGGAGGACGATGGGTTGAGAGGGAACAAGGGGTTTATCCACAACCACAAGACCACCCTTTCCATTACTCCATTTCTCGACTTAAAAATTAATAATTTGACATATTATCTAGTTATTTTTACTTTTCATATTATCCTTAAATTCTTTCTAAATTACCTAAAAGTTCTGAGTTAGGTCTAAGTTAGATCCGAGTTAGTTTTCGGGTTGAGTCCACGTTCAGCAAAGAAGTTTCAGTTTAAGTGAAAATAAGGATAAATTGATTATTTTGTTGCGAAAAGAGTATCTTATTATTCATTTACCTCCTATATATAGACATAATTGGAGGTTGGGATAGGGACGGGGAAATCTCCTATCCCATGAATCTAGGGGTATTTATCCGGTGGGCATCCATATCCGATGCAACCACCGTTTCATAACACTCCCCCTTGGATGACCACCATTTATCAATGATTGCCTCATTAAAACCTTTGATGGAAAAACCCAGTGGGAAAAATCCTATCAAAGGAAAAAGAGTACAACATTAGTTCTTCAGGAACAAGTTCTTCAGGAACTATGGTGGGTGCGCATAATGCTGCCTCGTTAAAACCTTTGATGGGAAAACCCTGTGGAAAAAAACCCTACCAAAGGAAAAAGAGTACAGCGCGCATAAATTTGCATCTTCAGGATGCCCTCCGCCTAACAATTACATTACCACTATTACATCTCTCCCCCTGATTATATCTCCTCCTTATTACATTATTACATTTCTCCCCCTGATTATTTCTCCTCTTTATTACATCAATTTATTTGGTGATTGAGCCGTCGCAGTCCGATGCCGTACACCATCTTCTGGAAAGTAGACTTGGGCAAAGCTTTGGTGAAAAGATCCGCAAGATTGTCGCTTGACCGTACTTGCTTGACTTCAATCTCCCTTTTCTTCTGAAGTTCGTGGGTATAGAAAAACTTTGGTGAGATGTGCTTTGTTCGATCTCCCTTGATGAAGCCAGCTTGAATTTGAGCAATACATGCGGCATTATCTTCATGGATAACTGTCGGCTCTTTGGTAACTGATGCCAACTGGCAACTGCTTCTGATGTGCTGCACAAGTGACCTCAACCATACGCATTCTCTACTTGCTTCATGCAGGGCTAATATTTCAGCATGGTTCGATGATGTAGCCACAAGTGTTTGTTTGGTCGATCTCCAAGAAATAGCTGCATTGTTATTCAAAAATACATACCCTGTTTGGGATCGACCCTTATGGGGGTCAGAGAGAAAACCTGAATCTGCATAACCAATCAAGTGAGGAGTACCACAAGAATAAAACAATCCCATATCAGTGGTTCCTCGCAAATATCTAAATATTTGCTTTATTCCATTCCAATGCCTAAGAGTCGGTTCTGAACTGTATCTAGCCAATAGATTAACAGAAAAGCATATATCTGGTCTAGTACATTGAGCTAAATATAATAAAGCACAAATAGCACTTAAATACGGTTTTTCAGAACCAAGAATAGTTTCATGTTCCTCTTTAGGTTTAAATGGATCTTTATGAATATCAAGAGGTCTAACTACCATGGGAGTGCTTAGTGGGTGACATTTATCCATATTAAATTTCTTTAACAAATTTTCAGTATATAAGGATTGATGTACTAAAATCTCACTAGAGCTACGCTCGATCTGTAGGCCGAGACAAAACTTAGTATCACCAAGTTCTTTCATTTCAAACTCCCTTTTTAGATAATCAGAAGTTTTCTTGAGCTCTTCAGGAGTCCCAATCAAGTTTATGTCATCCACATAAACTGCAATTATAGTAAATCCATTTTCTGATTTCTTTATGAAAACGCATGGGCATATGGGATCATTCTTATAACCTTCCCTAGACAAGTATTCACTAAGGCGATTGTACCACATCCTTCCGGATTGCTTCAGGCCGTACAATGCTCGTCTTAGTTTTATCGAGTGCGCACTCTTTGATGTTGCTTCAAGCAACTTGAATCCTTCTGGGACTTTTAATGTTGCTTCAGGCAACTTGAATCCTTTTGGGATTTTCATATAAATATCTGTGTCTAGGTTCCCGTATAGGTATGCCGTTACGACATCCATTAGTCTCATCTCTAGTTTTTCATAAACTGTGAGACTAATGAGATATCTAAATGTAACTATATCCATAACAGGGGAATAGGTCTCTTCATAATCAATCCCGGGTTTCTGCAGGAATCCCTGGGCTACAAGCCTTGCCTTATATCTAGCGATTTCATTATTTTCATTTCTTTTTCTTACAAACACCCATTTGAAACCTACAGGGTTTACGTTATTTGGTGTTTGTACTATAGGTCCAAATACTCCACGTTTCTTGAGAGATTCAAGTTCAGCTTGAATAGCTTCTCTCCATTTTGGCCAATCAGTTCTATGTCGACATTCATATATACTACGTGGTTCATTATCTTCATCATCGCCCTTTGTTATTTCAGTAGCTACTTTGTATGCAAGTATGTCATCGATGACTATTTCCTTTCGGTCCCAAATTTCACCCCTCATATGGAATATTGAGCTCTCATTATTTGGTACCGGTACCTTATCCATAATCACTGTAGGGATCTCTTCAGGAGTTTGAGGGAAATTTGGCCGTTGGGAAATATTTTCTTCTGGAAAAATATGGTCCATAATCTCTTCTGGAGCATTATGACCAGGTTCTTCTGGAACCTTAACTTCTTCTGGAGTTTTAGGGCATGATTTCTCATTCAACTTCCTCTTTCGGGGAACTGAATCTTTGGAACCTATAGGTCTGCCACGTTTCTGACGTGCAGCAGTTTCATTAGTGGGAGTTGGAATATTAATTCTTGCAGGTACATTTTTGGCTGGAACAAACGACTTAGTTACATTAGTTGCATCATTGAAGGCATCAGGTAATTGATTTGCAATATCTTACAAATGCAAAATCTTTTTTACTTCTACCTCACATTGGGGAGATCTAGGATCTAGATGAGACATAGTGGAAGTATTCCACGATAATTCACGCCTTTCTTCGGGAACAGGTCGTTGCCTAGAAACTTCTTTATCTCCCCCTAACGGTAGGAAGACTGTCTCATCAAAATGATAATCTGCAAATCTAGCAGTAAATAGATCACATGTTAAGGGTTCTAAGAATCTTATGATTGAAGGTGAGTCAAAACCGATATAAATCCCCAATCTACGTTGGGGACCCATCTTAGTTCTATTTGGAGGGGGAATAGGGACATGTACAGCACATCCAAACTTTCTAAGATGAGAAATATTAGGCTGAATACCTGACACAAGTTGTGCAGGAGAAAAATTATGGTATGAAGTAGGTCTGAGTCTAACAAGATTAGCAGCATGCAAGATAGCATGCCCCCATGCAGAAATTGGAAGTCTGGATTGTAAGAGTAATGGTCTAGCTATTAATTGCAAGCGCTTGATAAAAGCTTCAGCAAGGCCATTCTGGGTGTGGACATGGGGGACAGAATGTTCGACTTCTATTCTGATGGATGTGCAGAAGTCATTGAAGATTTTAGAAGAGAATTCAGCTGCATTATCCAATCGGATAGATTTGATAGGGTTATCAGGAAAACTAGCTCTAAGTTTGATAATCTGGGATAATAATCTAGCAAATGCTAAATTTTTAGTGGAGAGTAGGCTCACGTATGACCATCTAGTAGATGCATCTATTAGGACCATAAAATATCTAAATGGACCACTAGGAGGGTGTATAGGACCACAGATATCACCTTGAACCCTCTGCAGGAAGGTAGGTGATTCTGTCTCTATTTTCTTAAAAGAAGGTCTAGTGATTAACTTCCCTTGGGAACAAGGGTCACAAAAATAGTCATTTGGAAAAATCAAACTTTGATTGTTAAGAGGATGACCATAGGAATTGTAAATGATCTTTCTAAGCATACCTGACCCTGGGTGACCTAATCTATCATGCCAAAGGACCAAATCTTCAGGATTTGGGAACTTCTGGTTCAAGTGGGTGGCATAGGACTCCATAACCCCAATGTGGGTAAAGTATAACCCTAAAGATAGGGTTGAGCATTTTTCTAGTATTGAAATATGCTCTCCGTTTTTAGATGTGATGCAGAGGTATTCTAGATTGCCTTCATTTGTAGTTTCTAAATGATATCTATTTGCTCGGATGTCTTTGAAACTCAGTAAATTTTTTCTGGAATTTTCTGAGTATAGAGCATCCTTAATTAGCAAATGAGTACCATTAGGTAAAAGTATATGGGCTCTTCCGGACCCTGTAACTATGTCAGTAGGGCCAGCCACTGTAGTAACCATACGTGAATTATATTCAACATTTGTAAAGAATTTTCTGTGTTTCAGTATGGTATGTGTTGTTGCACTATCTATCAGGCAAATCTCTTTGCAGTTGGTCATCGTTCCTAAATGATAAGTTATGAGTCAATAAATACCATAAGAGAAGTATCAATGATAAAACTTACTAACACAATTTCTAAGTAAAATCACCAGAACGATAATATAAATTGATAATATCCAATAGAATATAAAAATTACTCAACAATGTCTGACAGAATAAAAACTACTGAGTAATGTCTGACTGGAAATAAAAACTACTTAGCAATGTTTGACAGGAAATAAAGACTACTTAGCAATGTCTGACGGAATAAATAAAAGAAAAACTAAAGTCTTCAGAGATCCCATGATTCAGGGATTTAATGTGCCATCGTCTAACTCATCAAAGTAGTCTGAACTGTCCAGGTACGATGTCTTCAGGGCATCGGTCTGTTTGTGGTAATCTTCAGGCCACTCATTGTTATCTTCATTCATATTTGTCTCTGCAGGTATCCCTGTACTTTTGTACTTATTCTTCTCATGTTTACTAGCACGGCAGTTTCTGGACCAGTGTCCTTCCTTTCCACATTCAAAACATATGTCCCTCTTATCTTCAGGTTTAGAGGGATTATTCTTTTCTGGATTCTGAGGAGCGATCCACTTGTTTTTAAAGTGTGTGTCCTTCCTATGACCATAATAATCATCTCTTCGAGGATGATTCTGACGTCCACCTCTTTCAGGATGATTTCTACCTCTTCCAGGGTAGTTATTGCGCCCTCCTCTGCCGTGTCTTCCACCTCTCCTTCCTCTGCCTCTACCTCTACCTCTACCTTGGTAGAAATCATTGGCATTTGCTTCTGGCAATGCCAATGATCCAGTGGGTCTAGAATTATGATTCTTTACCAGTAGGGTATTATGTTCTTCAGCGATCAGGAGAACCTCTATGAGTTACGAGTACTTCTGGTACTTCATCCCCCTGTATTGTTGTTGTAAAATAATGTTATTTGGGTGGAAGGTAGAGAGTGTTTTATCGATCATCTAAGCATTATCTATTTTCTCCTCACAGAGCTTCAGCTTGCTGACGATGTTGAGTAACTTTGAGTTGAACTCAGCCACAGTCTTGAAGTCCTGGAACCTGAGGGTGATCCATTCGCTCTTTGCTGCTGGCAAAGTGATCATCTTCTGGTGATCGTAGCGTTCCTTGAGTGCCTTCCAGAGATCTGCTGGATCTACTATGTTCATATATTCATTCTTTAGATCTTCGTGTATGTGGTGTCTAAGGAAGATGAGGGCTTTAGCTTTTTCATCTGGTTTCAATCCATTCTTCTCTTCTAGAGTTTTCTCTAAGTTCTTCGCTTGTAGATGTAGCAAACTATCGACTCGCCAATTCAGAAAATTGCTTCCATTGACATTTAATGCATGGAAGTCTAATTTTGTAATGTTCGACATCTGAAGATTTAATGAATATTAACATTAATTACTATGATTACCATATTCAACATGTGAGTATGTAGAGACATATTATAAAAAACAATTTGACATATCTAGTACAAAGCCTATTAATACTGGGTATTAATAGGGTCCTTTAGAAACCACTTGCCAAGGTAGAGCGGGTTCTATGGAACCGTCATGCGCCTTGCCAAGCTTTTCTAAAAGGTTCTAATTAACTAAAGTACATTTAAAAAAAAGAAAATAACAACTTATGCACATGAAATATGTAAGAAAACACAAGATATAAATGCATCGTAAAGTCTGTTACAATTAAGGACAATTTAGTCCTTATTTGTAAAACATATATTACATAATGGTCCCTTAGGGGCTAAACAGTTAAATATATAAATAATATATGTGAAATAGCAAAATCTGACCGTACCGATGCGTCCGGAATAGTTCGGATACCCAAGATCCATATATGGATCGAACAATTTGGCTATAGATCGGGCTTACAAAAGAATATTTAAATGAACGGTGTATATCAAAACATTCAATCAAATATTATGCAGTCGAGTCGGGTTTACTGTATAGCAGTCGGGTCTGCTTTAATGCAGTCAGGTCAGTATAAATATAAATAGGGTCGGGTCTGTGTAAATCACAGTCGAGTCGGTACTGTATGCTATTGGATTTTAAACCGATTAAACCAAAACTAAAAATAACCGGGTAAAATGATTTGCGGGTCGGGTTTTAGAACCCAACACAGAAGTTACTGTTCATCGTCTTCTCCGCGTCGAAACCGGAGAAAAACCCTATGAACCACACCGCCGCCACCCCGTGCGCAGGCCACCGCCGTTCGCGCTCGTGCTGCCGGCGCTCGAGCATGGCTCCGGCAGCCGCTCGCGCGCAGCTTCCGCAGCACTGCCGGTCGCCGCCGGTCGTGCTGGGTTCGTAGCCTTGTTCACGTGATCAGAGCCGAAGTTGGGGTGGACGAGAGCCGGAGCGTACGGGAGCCGGAGCCGGAGTTGAGGAATCTCTTCTTTCTCTCTTTGAGCTCTCTCCTCTTTGCCTTCTCTCTCTCTCTAGCTAGTCATGCCGGGCTCGGATCGTTCGTTCTTTGCGATCGGCCAAAGCTCCGTCTCCTCTCTGCGATGGGGTCGGCCGGGTCGTGCTCTCTGCTTCACGTATCGTGCTGATAACGTGTTGCGAAAAGCGTATCTTATTATTCATTTACCCCCCTATATATAGGCATAATTGGAGGTTGGGATAGAGACGGGGAAATCTCCTATCCCATGAATCTAGGGGTATTTATCCGGTGGGCATCCATATCCGATGCAACCACCGTTTCATAACATATTTTTTGTTTTGGTTAATGAAATAATAACCCATAAAGAAATATTTTTTGCTTTTTTGTTGGGCTGGTCGCGGGGGGGGTGTGCAATGGTCGCAAGGGAGGCAGGGAAGTGGGATCGCAGACAATGGGTTTGGAGGATGTTAGTCGAAAGCGGAGGAGGGTTAGGGGTATCGGTGTTGCGATGGTCGTCGGTGAGGAGGGTTGGAGGAGGGACCGAAGGCCATGGGTGACTGGACGAGGGGCTGTCGTGAAGGAGAGAGGTGATCGGACCGTCGTCTTGACTGAAGAAGGGGTTATCGTGCGAGTGATAAGTCGTCGGAGGAAGAGAACCCTGGGGCTCTGATACGTACCATGATAAGGGAGAGACGGCTAGTGTTTTGGGGAGAACCAAAATAATAATATATCTCATTAAGAGACTAAGCCCAATATATATGTACAACAATGCACAATGAACCCGACCCGTTTATACATCTATACATATGTTAACAATTTAAAATTAGCTAACAATATGCGTCGATATGTAAGGTTTGGATAATTTGAAGAAGTTATACGTAAATATTTATTTAATATTGATTTATATATATAAATAAAAGAAGATTGCATGGTTCAAATTAGAAAAAAAAAATTCTATATACACACCGAACTTGTAGGGGAGGGTTTCACCCAAAAATTATACCCACAATCTAGCGCCCACCACGGGTTCCTCTCGAAAAAGGTGGTCTTACCCATCATCTGAGGCTAAATATCTGACGGTTATGGTGGGAATGACGAGCAGCCACGTTAGTCGACACTATGGCTGACATGATCAACTTCGGAGAAGAAAACCTTGTTGGTTCAAATACTCCAACGTATGCCCCTCTCATGATCATGATCAAGGTGGGGGTTATCACTCTAGGACGCGTCCTAGTCGATAGGGGGAGTACGATGGATCTTCTCTACCTTTCGACTTGTGTTATTTTTAGGCCATGCCCAAAGGACCTCCTCCCCTCAGATATCTACTTAACCAGAGTCGAAGGCGAGACGATCTTCAACTATGGGAAAGTTATAATTCCTGTAAGAACGAGACCAACGACCTCTAGAGTTTGCTTCATCGTCGTAGGCACTTCCTGTAGTGTAAATGCCATATTGGGGCGGAAATGGCTCAAGCAAACCAAAGTTGTGGTGTCTGCATACTATCAAATAGTTAATTTGGACCCCATGGGAGCGAGTCACTAAACCACAAAGAAGCATCGACTACGACAATCGAGCATCCTTGGTTGAGGGAATGAAGGTCTCTTGAGTTACCCAGCCCAGAGAGAAGCCAAGGAAGGACTCATCAACAAACCTCCATCCTTGGAACCCCTGTACTAGGTAAACCTATGTGACGCTTTGAACCCCAAGCTCACCTATATTGGGTCCAGGCTCACGGAAGAGGATGCGTCGAAGCTGATCAAATTTCTACACGATCTGTAGCATGTATTTGCATGGAGTCATGATGAGCTTCCAGACATCGATGCTGCTATTGTCTGCTACTGACTCAGTATCAAGGAAGGATCCTTACCAATCTGGCGAAAGCCTCGCCATATCGATCTCCCCCCTCAAGGTGGACGGTGTGAAAGAGGAACTTGACAAGCTCTTGAAGGTCTGATTCATAAGACCTATTTTTTATCCCCGATTAGATAGCCAACATAGTGGTTGTCCCAAAAAAGAATGGCAAGATATGAGTTTGTGTGGATTTTTCTGACCACAACTCAGTATGCCCAAAGGATAGCCACCAGTATTACTCGTCGACATTGGCACGACAGTAGTGTTGGTTGGTAGCTACCAACACTATTGTAGGTACTTAGAGTTTCAATGCGGGGAAGATGGATTTGTGTGTGTGTGAGAGAGAGTGAGTGAGAGAGAGAGAGAGCGAAAGAGAGAGAGAGAGAGAGAGAGAGAGAGAGAGAGAGAGAGAGAGAGATCTGAAAAGGGAGTAGCGGGGCAAGTCTGGGACTGTTGCAAAGGTAGATAGGAGCAAAGGGCGATAGGGATAGTGATATTTTTTGTTACCGTCGTTGCAAATACTGCTCACCAAAATGGGTTTGGTGTAAGAAAAACTTAGGGACCGTCATTACTTTCATATGTGCATTTAGATGAACCAAAAAAACTCCTCATTGGAACAACCCCTACTCCTTTTGTGGAGGAAGTGGTTTCCTTTCCAAATACCTTCAGCCTAAGAGAATCATCGAAAGAATCCCCGACTGGGTCCCTTCCTTATTGCAGAGAACCAGATGCTAGAAAAGCTTCACCAAAAGACTCTCTAGCTGGCTCCTTGTCCTATATGTTTGCCAACCTGCTCGCTTGATGGGGCGAGCTTTTTTTTTTTACTTGCTAGTCGATGGTCCTCGATCACTAGCCGTTTCAGGCACATGTTGTAGCCCCCATGTGTCATTCCTCCTATTTTCACTACAACAGAAACCACATTTTTTCGGCAGCATAATCTGCGAACAACTTTTTAATGGTTAGTTTTTTTAAAAAAAAATAGACAAATGTATAATCTGCTGCCAATCCGCTATAGGGTAAATGTGGCGGCTGTGACATCCGACCCAAATACATAAAATATTGGCGTCTTTGCTTGTGCTTGCACGAGTATGTACTTCTCAGAAGGTCACCCATCCTAGTACTACTCTCGCCCAAGGATGCTTAACAATGGAGTTCTTACGGGATCCGTAGCGGTGCATTGTTTTAAAACGCATCTTTTATGTTTGGGAGGAAAAATTATATAAGTAGCTCAAGATCTTCTTCTCTCCAGGTGATGTGGGGCTAACTCGTGGCTTTGGACATCTCACTTCACCTCACCTTATCCATTTTGGCATTACAGCCTTAAGAATCTTGGCAGTTTGCTTTGGATCTTAGTCGTCACAATCCACCCCTCTTAAGGGTCACGTGTCCACATGTACGGTTAGAACTCCCCCTATCGTGAGGAGAATCGGCTCTGATATCATTTTGTTACATCTGCCCCAAACACACCATATATTGTCTGTTTTGCCCGTGCCTGCACAAGGACTCCCCAGGAGATCACTCATTCTAGTACTATTCTTGCCATGGCACGCTTAACTACAAAGTTCTTACGGGATCCGTAGCGGTGCATGGTTTTAAAACATGTCTTCTATGTTAGAAAGAAAAATTATATAAATAGTTCCCACAAATCCGTCAACTCCCCAACTAAATGCTGTAAATATACATCAATTTCGTTTCCAAGAGTACAGGGCAAGGTATAATCATAGACAATATAAAATTAGTCTGTTTTAGGCACACCTATGGTGGCAAACTATATAGAATGAGGACGACTAGCCATGTGCTATAAGAAACGCTTATGTTCCCGAAAGGATTCATCCCGTCACTTGCTAGACCAAGTCTGACGTTCTGTGAATCAGAAGATTATTGCTCATGGAGCTGATCAAAATTCTTTCATGCCGCTCAGTATGTTGGATGCCTCATTACACCATCATTAACGCGTTGATCACGATACCATCGCATATCTTAAATAGTTTTTCCTGATATAAATAGTCGTTGTAGTCTTGGTTTCAATGGAAAATAACGTAGGGATTTGTGGGTAGTTTTTTCTGATATAAACAGTCGTTGTAGTCTCGTATATCTAGAATTTTTTGCCATTTTTTTTTTCATCTGAATCGACCATATATTGGACAATGGGTATTTGAGGCATTACCCTTCCAGTACAGTATGCGATCATTTTTGCATACATCTATTTTAATGTAATTAAGTCCAAGGTCACGAATTATCTTCTGACACTGGTTGTAATATAGAGGCAGTGTGTGGCCATCAGGGAGAGCATCGGTAAGCAGCTTAAGTAGCATCTTAAATGATTTAATGCTCCAACCATTTAGATATTTTATATGTAGTAGTTTAATGATGAATGATAACGTCGTGAATTTATTACACCCAGGATATAGCTTCTGCGATGCACTATTAAGAATTCGAGTATACATATCTATATCTGTATCTGTCCGATCCTGAACATGTACAACGGGTTCATCATTCATGTCATCTTCAAATACACTTGGCAATTTGAAGACATCATCTATTAGCCTATGCATGTTATCCGTTTCAGTTTTAGTAAGATTTTGAGGTGAAATATAAGTTTTCTCTGACATCTTCCATGTTCTATAACCTGGTTCTATACCAAATTGAAACAAATCGTCAATTACATCATCTCGTGGTTGATATTGAGCAGTTCTGTGGCGTTTACAAGGACAACGAATCATATCCCCCCAGTGTCTCTCTGCTAAATAGATAGTCGACAAAATGATTGACCCCGTTCCTATAATCCAAACTGGATCTATTACTATCAACCCATCTCATATCCATAGCGTAAGGTACCTTCAAATAGCATAGAAACAAGTATAAACATTATATGCATGAATATTAATCGTAATTAAATTCTAACAATTACGATGAACATGAAGGAGGAATTTGGGATCCATTGAAAGGACTTTGAGTTAAGATTAATAACAATCAGATTACATTATGTGATACATCAGCTAATTTTAACATATACTTAATCATCGATTTTAGTAAAATCTACACATGCAGTTGGTATTGTATACTATATTTTTTAATCATCTATACGTGTGGTTGGTATCTTGTAGCATATTTTTGAATCAAATTGACATTACTAATGCATACTTTCTATTAACATCTATAGGGCGATAGGTTCTATATCATCCAGAAGAATTTTATCATCTATCATTTAGCTTATTCTTATATATCCATAGAGCGAAAATACAATAGGCCAGGCCTAATTAATTAAAATTCATTAGATTTTGAAACAAGTTATTTGGCCAAGTAGGTACCGAGTTGCAATAAAAGTCAAGCAAGAAAAAAAATCATTTTCTAATATATGAGGTTTGCTTCCCCTTCTGCCGAACAAAGCATGCATCATATGATGTGCAAAGATTTTTTATGTTTTATATAAAGAACAAATTAAATAACCACATAAGGCTCTCAAACACCCGGTATATGTAGGGTCAGTCAGAAGAGGGATCGACAGCGATAGAACTCCATCATGACCAATGGTAACATCGGTTGTCGGGACACCTCGTCGACAAGGGGTGGTAGAGGATTTTGGACCTATGGTTTAGGCAAACCTCGAGATGATTGTGCAGGGGAGGATCTCGTGTGCATGCAAAAATATTTGGAAAATGTGCAACAAATTCACGCGGGTTGTTAATCCGGATCCGGAGGCAAAAAATCCAAATCTGGCGGCCTTGATTTGCGGCAGACTCCAGTTGACCGCCAATTCTGGCCTCATTTATGGCAAAGTCTAGATGGCCGCCGAATTCCACCTTCAAATGAGGTGGGGCAAACCTGGCCATCGGAATTGTGGGGAAGGATTTCGTGGCCGTCGTATTTGACCCTCCTCCAACAGTCGATTAAAGGTTTGACCCTTCGGGATGTGGCGCGCTTCAAAGCGCTAAGTTGTGACTTGCTAGGCTATCACACAAACACTGTAAGGTAGGGAGAGAGTTGACACTAGATGTGGTGACGAAGTTCGACCGAGGCCTACGTCTCCGTACGGTAAGATGCAACCTTTGAATCCACTATCTCTGAGTAAACAGTAGAGCTACTCTCGACAGGCCAATGAGTGCTTTTTATAAGTAATCAGAGGATGGAAAAGAAGTCTGAAAACCAGAAAGCTCAGGGAGCTCTGAAAAGCAAAAAGTGGGTTTCTAGTCTGGAATTTTGGATCTGTAATCATTTACAGGATTTGTTATTTATAGAGCTTTAGTTTATCTAGGAAATATTCTAGGAATATTTCCAAGAATATCCGGGGTTAGATAAATATCCTAGGGGATTTACCATACCCCAGATAGTGTAAGTGGGCTCCATGCAGAACTGCGGGTCCCACCATCATACTCGTGGACCCCAGGCAGGGCTGCGGGTCCTACCGTTGCATTCATGGGCCCTAGGCAGGGCTGTAGGTCCTATCATTGGACTCGTGGGCCCCAGACAGGTCTGCGGGTCCCACCGTTGAGCGTTACCCATATTTTGAACCCACAGTTACCCCCTCCCAGCTAGATAGGTGCTAACCTAGCTGGCTGGGATTTCTTGGTGCAAAGCCGGTCGCTCGTCTGCTGACCCTCTGTCCGGGGTTAGCTGTCGTCTGTTTGTCGACCCACTATGTGAGGCCGATCGTTGGACCCGCCAACTCCCTGTGCCAGGGGTGGGCTGGGTGTACATCTGCCGACTCGTTGCGCTGGGCCGATCATTGTCTGTCTACAGACCCCCTATCCGGGGCCAACTGCTATCTATCTGCTGACCTGTTGCGCAGGACTGACCGTTGCGCCCGCCGACCTCCTGCGAGGGGTTGACTGGGTGTGCGTCTGCCTACCCGTTGCGCGGGGGCCGACCGTCGTTTGTCTATCGACCCCCTTGTCCGGGGTCGATTGCTCTCTGTCTACCGACCCGTTGCGTGGGGCCGACTGCGTGTGTGTTACCTCCTCCTAATTGGGTAGGTGTTAACCTGGTTGACTGGGGTCACAAAAATAGCCATATGCAGAATGGTTTGGGCCAAAAAACCTGGGGAGCTTTGGTCCAAAAATATTAGGGGTAGGGGGTTCTGTGCAAAAAGTCGGGGCATGGGGGTTCTATCTAAAAATTCAAGGGCAGGGGGGTTCTGTGTAAAAAGTAGGGGGCAGGGGGGTTTTTGTGTAAAAAATCATGGGGAAGAGGGTTGGTAAAAAAAAAACAGGGCAGGGGGTTTGGTCAAATATTCTGGGAGGAAAGGGTTTTTATGCAAAAATCCCTGGACTGTGTTTTTAGTCAAAATTGGCAGCCAGTGGGATTTAGGAAAATATCACAGGGTTGGGGGGTTTTGTGCAAAAGGGGAAAGCTGGGGTCGGTTGCAGGGTCTGATGAACAAGGGAGGGGGGGAGGTGGCCGGGCGGCGGCGGCTCGGGTGGCGGTTGCGGGGTGCGATGGAGGGGGCGATTTGCGGGCAGCGGCGACGGCTGGTCGCGGGGAGGGACGACAACTGGGGGGGTCGGGCTGTGGTAGCGGTGCCGGCGAAGGGGGTCGGGCGTCGGGGGCGAGGTGGCGCGATAGGGTGTGGACGGAGCGGGGCGGCGCGGGTTCGGGTTCGGGGGCAGCGACGGCGGCCGGGCGTGGGAAAGGGATAGCAGCCGGGGGGGAAGGGGGTGTTAGGCTGTGGTGGCTCGGGTGGGGTTAATCGGAGCGGTGGTAGGTGGTGGCCGGGCGGCGGGAGGTTGCGACGGGGCGGTGGCCGAAGGCGACACCGGGAGTGGCTGGAGGGGGGGGGGGGGGGGGGGGGGGGGGGGGGGGGGGGGGGGGGTCTTTTTTGGTGTAGGTGTTGAGGGAGGGTGGTCTTGCAGGGGGGGGGTCTTGTAAGAGGGGTATTGCCGCTCTGCCTCCTTCAACCTGACAGCTCTGTTGGAAGTCGGAACAATACCTTTTTTTTCTTCTTTTTTTTAAACCCGAGAGAAGGGGGGCTGCGCAGTTGAGACCATAGGGGGTTGGCGAGCCGAACCAAGCCGAGTCAAGTTGAATCGAGCCGAGCTTTGGCCTATTTGAGCTTGTCTTGACTAGTAACTGAACAAGCTCGAACGAGTTCTTATCGACGCTCATGAACAGCGAGTCTGCCGACGTGTTGTTCGGTGACGGGCATCGCGTTTGCCGACACATTGTCCGACGACGGGTGTCGCACCTGTCACCGAGTTGTCCGGCGTCGGCCGTCGTGTCTATCGCCTCGTACTTTGTCGGGCGCCGAGGCGACGACAGCAGCCTCGGGCTTTGCCGAGCGCCGAGCCGGCGACGACAGCCTCGGGTTTTGCCGAGCACCGAGGCGGCGATGGCGACCTCGGATTTTGTCTTCGAATGCAGAGGTAGAGGTATCCTCGGGCCAAGACGGTACTGACGTCTCGAGCTTCGTCAGGTGCCGAGGCGGCGAAGCCTGCTGGTTCGGACTTTGTCTTCGAATGTCGTGGTGAAGGTCGCATTGAGCCGAGACGATGCCAACGTCTCGTGCTTCGTCAGGTGCCGAGGCGGCAAAGCTTGCTTCGGACTTTGTCTTCAATGCCGAGGCAGCAAAGCTTGCTTCAGACTTTGTCTTTAATGCCGAGACGTAGGTCACCACGGGCCGAGACGGTGCTGACTTATCGGGCTTCATCAGGTGCCTAGGCGGCGAAGCCTGCTTCGGACTTTGTCTTCGAATGCCGAGGTGAAGGTCACCTCGGGCCAAGACGGTGCCAACGTCTCGGGCTTCGTCAGGTGCTGAGGCGGCAAAGCTTGCTTTGGACTTTGTCTGGGAGTGCCAAGACGGTGCGGAGCACCTCAGACTCTGCTTTCGAATGCCAAGGTTATAAGGTGATGTCGACGTCTCGGGCTTTGTCAGGTACCGAGGTGACGAAGGCTGCCTCGGACTTTATCTTCGAATGCCAACGCGAAGGTCGCCTCAGGTAGAGACGGTGCTGACGTTTTGGGTTCGTCAGGTAGCGAGGCGGCGAATCCTACTTCGGACTTTGTCTTCGAATGCCAAGGAGAAGGTCGCTTCGAGCCGAGACGGTGCCAACGTCTTGGGCTTCGTCAAGTGCTGATGCAGCAAAGCTTGCTTCGGACTTTGTCTGCGAGTGCCGAGACGGTACGAAGCACCTCGGACTCCGCTTTTGAATGCCAAGGTTGTCACCTTGGGCCGAGATGATTTCAACGTCTCAGGCTTCATCAGGTGCCTAGGCGACGAAGGCTACCTTGGACTTTGTCTTCGAATACCAAAGCGAAGGTCGCCTCAGGCCAAGACGGTGCCGACGTCTCAGGCTTTGTCTTTGAATGCCAAGGGCAAGCCCTTGGGATTGTTAATCGATGGGGGTTAGAATTCGGAGTACTTAGCGTAGCGCCCTTGTATCGGTTGGACTTAGGCGAAGCGCCGTTTTAGTCGAACCTATATATCGGGACACGTAGCTTTGTACCGTTGTTGGTTAGTTGGTCGAGTCACAACGCGAACCGAACTAACTCTGGCGAAGCACTAGTGCATGTGTCCTTACGTGACAACGAGAGTGTATGCGATACCAATGATTCGGAGTACTCAGCGTAGTGCCGTTGTATTGGTTGGACTTAGGCGAAGCGCCGTTTAAGTCGAACCTACATATCGGGACACGTAGCTTTGTACTATTATAGGTTAGTTAGTCGTGTCGCAACGCGAACCGAAGTAACTATGGCGAGGCACTAGTGCATGTGTCCTTACGTGACAACGGGAGCATATACGACGCCAATGATTTAGAGTACTCAACTTAGCACCCTTGTATCGGTTGGACTTAGGCAAAGCACCGTTGCAGTCAAACCTACGTATCAGGATACATAGCTTTGTACCGTTGCAGGTTAGTCGACCGTGTCGCAATTCAAACCGAACTAACTGTGGTGAGGCACTAGTGCATGTGTCCTTACGTGACAACAGGAGCATGTGCAATGCCAATGTTTTGGAGTACTCGGCGTAGTGCCCTTGTATCGGTTGGACTTAGGCGAAGCACCGTTTCAGTCGAACCTATGTATCGGGACACATAACTTGTACTGTTGCGGGTTAGTCAGCCGTGTCGCAACACAAACCAAACTAACTGTGGTGAGGCACTAGTGCATGTGTCCTTACGTGACAACGGGAGCACGTGCGGCGCCAATGATTCGGAGTACTCAGCGTAGCGCCCTTGTATCGGTTGGAGTTAGGCGAAGCACCATTTCAGTCGAACCTAAGTATCAAGACACGTAACTTTGTACCGTTGTAGGTTAGTTGGCCGTATCGTAACGCGAACCGAACTAACTATGGTGAGGCACTAGTGCATGTGTCCTTACGTGACAACCGAAGCATATGCAACGCCAATGATTTGGAGTACTCAGCGTAGTGCCCTTGTATCGGTTGGACTTAGACGAATCACCGTTTCAGTCGAACCTACGTATCGGGATACGTAGCTTTGTACCGTTGCAAGTTAGTCGGCCGTATAGCAACGGAAATTGAACTAATTGTGGTATTTAGTAGAAGTTGAGCTAGAATTTGATAGTCTTCGATATAACTTGAAATAGTTGTCATTTAATTGATAACTCGGAAGATGTTACATTATGGATTTCAGATGAGCGACATTCCGAGTTGTTGACAGTCGACGGTGGCCTTCCACTCTGATCAGTGGATGGGCTGCTTCCCCTTAGTATTCATGGTCTTTTGAGGCTCTATGGGTTTATCGCCTGCCTACCTCGGCCTCTTGGAGGCTCCATCTTTGTCAGTCTGAGCGTTGCGAGCTTGAGCTGTTGGTCTCGTTGGTTCATTATCAGAAAGGCATTTCTTGAAGTTACGTTTCTTGCGAGCGACTTGATCATCCTCCACCTCGATCTCCTTTTGAATTTGATCAAATAGCACTCCAAGGGAGGCAGGAGGATTACGGATGAGGTCATTATATATATGGAGGTCAAAGCATAGGGCATTTTGGAATGCGAGCATGATGGCTTCATCGTTGAGGTGGTGTCCGGAAAGCGCAACATGCTCGTTCTGGAACCTTTGAGAGAATTCTCGGAGGGTTTCATCTGATCCCATCCTGAGCCAGTAAATGGAGTCCAACTTCTTTTCTGGCTTGAGGTTCAGCCGATAGTGTTGAACAAAGAGGTCTGCCAGATTCTCAAACCAACTTACGTAACCGGTCGGGAGGTTATGATACCAATCGAGCGATATGTCATCCAGGCTGCCAACAAAGGTGCAGCATAGAACCTGGTTGTCGCTATTATGTGGCGTCAATGCCTGCCTGAAGGTGAGGACATGCAGCATCGGATCTCCAGTCAGGCAGTTGAACTTGGGGCGAGCGGGAACTTTCCAGCTTCGAGGAAAGAGGGCTCGAAGAATGTGCTGATGAAGTGGCCCTTCGGAGGTGTGATTGTTCTGACGATCACCTCATTGGTTGGAGGGGCATCTCGGAGGAAGAGGAGGCAGAGAGGGCGTTGGAGTCCATCTCGTCGTCTGATGCCCGACTGGGGTTCGATCTCCATTGTAATATTGCCGAACTTTGGAACGATGCCCATTATTCTGAACACCCCTAACGATGCAGGGCTCGGAGGAAGACTTGGAGCCGAGAGACTTGGGATGGCGAGCACACTCATCGAGATGCTCCCAGACAGTCGACCTGGGAGGAATAAGTAAGGGGTCTCTCGATAGGGATTTAAGAGAATGTTGAGGGATGCCGACGACGGATCGTTTGGAAGGAGCGGGAGATCGGTAGATCGACCAGCAGACGTCTGCTCCGTCTTTGATGCCAGCGGCAGACCGTGGGAGGTTAGTTCCTGCTTCGACGATAATCTGTCGAAGGGAATCTCTCTCCACCATGATAGCAGTGTTCTGCTTCATGAGGGTGAGGAGTTGGAAGTCCTTTGCTGTGATTTGGTATGACGCTTGAGCATCAGCACTGGGAGGGACGTGCACTTTCCCCAAGCGCTGAGGAATTTGGTCGGCAAGTTAAGGTGACTGTCGAGATTGAGCCTAGGCGACACGATCAACCGATGGGTGACCCCTTGAATTAACAACGAGTTATTGTTCCGGGTGTTGGCTTGTTGCAAACCGATGACTCATTGAGCGAGTCGTTGGATGTTGAGCGTCTGGGTGCATGTTGCTTTCATCCGGCTGGTCCATCGGTTTCTTCACCATTTAGGTGTAGCGATGGAAACAAATAGATTGCTCGAGCGATCAGTAGCTGCTATCGAAGGAGT
This sequence comes from Chamaelirium japonicum, assembly GCA_947650365.1. Lineage (NCBI taxonomy): Eukaryota > Viridiplantae > Streptophyta > Magnoliopsida > Liliales > Melanthiaceae > Chamaelirium > Chamaelirium japonicum. The sequence continues at coordinate 28,373,968 of OX393555.1, forward strand.
TGGGAAGCTTGGAAGTTGCAAGTTGATAGAACGGATCCCACAGATGGTGCCAACTGATAAGGGAGGATTTTATGGTCGTCGTATTTGACCCTCCTCCAACAGTCAATTGAAGGTTTGACCCTTCGGGATGTGGCGTGCTTCGAAGCACTGAGCTGTGACTTGCTAGACTGTTACACAAGCACCGTAGGGTAGAGAGAGAGTTGACACTAGATGTGGTGACGAAGCTCGGCGAGGCCTACGTCTCCGTGCGGTAAGACAGAAAGTGGGTTTCTAGTCTGGAATTTTGGATCTGGAATCATTTACAGGGTTCGCTATTTATAGAGCTTTGGTTTATCTAGAGAATATTCTAGGAATATTCCCAAGAATATCCGGGGTTTGATAAATATCCTAGGGGATTTACCATACCCCAGATAGTGTAAGTGGGCCCCAAGCAGGACTGTAGGTCCTACCGTCATACTCGTGGATCCCAGACAGGGCTGCGGGTCCCACCGTTAGACTCATGGGCCTTAGGCAGGGCTACGGGTCCCACCGTTGGACTCGTAGGCCCCAGGCAGGGCTGCGGGTCCCATCGTTGGGCGTAGCCATATTTTGCACCCATAGGAATCCCACCTTCATCTTCGGTAGAGCGATGATGGTCACCGAATTCCACTTTCAATTGAGGCTGATTGAAGTTCTTCGCCGGATTCCCACCCTCAATTGCGACACATCCGAGATGGTCGTCGATTCCAGCTTCTTTTGTGGCGGAGCAGAGATGGCCGCCGATTCCACCGCAGTATATATCAACTTCTGTTGTAGTGTGACATGTTTGTTCTGGCACCCACAATAACACCAAATTGCCTTCCTTCACTCCCAACACCAGCCCCCCTCGTCCATGTCCTTCCCCCTCCCCTTCATAGACATTCCAGCCTGTCCATTCCCACCTCGTCGCCCTTCTGTCGCTCTCCTTCCTTGTCCTCTTTTTCCGCACCAGAACTCTAAGCTGTTGGCCTCCCTCCTCCTCCTTCCTTCTCATTTCTCTCGTGTCGGAACCTAAGTCGCTGGCCCTCCTCCCCCTTCCTCCTCTTCCCTCCTCAATTTTCCCATATGAACCCTAAGTCGCGGCCTCATAGACTTCTCGAGATCGAAACGGAGGGAGTGAATCTATTGGCACACCAAGTATTCCTTTTCACACACCAAATACTCTTCACACACAACCCCACACCATCCAGTTTTAAAAATTTATATATTTTTACCTCGCAATTTTTTTTTTATATATTTACTCACTACACACCTTTAATTTTAAAAAAAACATATACTAACATTTCTTTCCCAAATTACTCTACACACACCAAAACCCTAACACCCTACATCGTTCATCAACTGCTCCAATGATCTCCTCTCCGCAGCTCCACTCTCCGCCCTTTCTGAGCTCCCCCACCCAGGCACCATATATTCCTCCCTCCGTCGATTTTCTCTTCGTCAACACCCTACCTCCTCCATCAACCGCTTCGACGAGCTCCTCGATCTCCGCCCTCCACCCTCTGCCCCTCCCCGAGCTCCGCCACCCAAACGTCGTAGATCTTTCCCTTCGTCGATTTTCTCTCCGTCGTCGTCTATCGACATCCAAACCTTACATTCGGCCGACCAGAGTCGAACATTAATGTACGTTTGCCGATCATGGACGAACATGGTACAATACGTTTAGCTGCCCAAACATGGTACAATATGTTAAACCATAGTCAGCCGAACATACTATACCTTCTTCGGCTTTGATCGATCGAACATACTATACCTTTTTCGGCTCTAATCGATCGAACATATACCTTCTTCGGCTCTGGTCGGCCGAACATATGTCAAAACAAATTTTTTTTTTTTTTATCCTTCTATTTGGGGGTAATTTTGTAATAAAAAAACTTCAAAAGATTTTTGGGTAGTAGCAGGGGGACTGCTATTTATTCATAAAAGAGACGCTATTTACAGGCTTTACCAACCACTGTAGACTCATAGAAAAATCAAACAAGAAAAGAAAAACAGATTAAGCACTATAGCACCAAAACCCCCCAGATGTTACTCTTTAAAACCATCCGACCCATGGAGATCAGTCCACCTCCTCGATCTTCGGTCCAGCACCACCAGAACCAGAAACCCCGCCGCCGCCGGCATTGCCGTACTCGGCTCCACCATTCATCCCCGCTACACCCCCGCCTCCCTCCTGATACATCCTTGAGATGATCGGGTTGCACACCTCCTCCAGCTCCTTCATCTTGTGCTCCAGCTCCTCCACCTCCGCCAGCTGGTTCCCCTCCAGCCACCCGATCGCCTCCTCCACCGCCCTCTCGATCCGCTCCCTGTCGCCCGGCGCCAGCCTCCCCTTGATTTTCTCGTCCTTCACCGTGTTCCGCATGTTGTACGCGTAGTTCTCCAGCGCGTTCTTCGCCTCCACCCGCCGCTTCACGTCCTCGTCCTCCGACTTGTACTTCTCCGCCTCCCGCACCATCTTCTCGATCTCCTCCTTGCTCAGCCGCCCCTTCTCGTTCGTGATCGTGATCTTGTTCTTCACCCCCGCCGTCTTGTCCTCCGCCGACACGTTCAGGATGCCGTTCGCGTCGATGTCGAACGTCACGTTCACCTGCGGCACCCCCCTCGGCGCCGGCAGGATCCCCGCCAGCTCGAACTTGCCCAGCAGGTTGTTGTCCTTTGTCCTCGCCCGCTCCCCCTCGTACACCTGGATGAGCACTCCGGGCTGGTTGTCAGAGTACGTGGAGAAGATCTGCTCCTTCTTGGTTGGGATGGTGGTGTTCCTGGGGATGAGGGTGGTCATGACGCCACCGGCGGTCTCGAGGCCGAGGCTGAGGGGGGTGACGTCGAGGAGGAGGAGCTCCTGCACCTTCTCGCTGCCCTCGCCGGTGAGGATGGCGGCCTGGATGGCGGCCCCGTAAGCGACGGCCTCGTCGGGGTTGATGCTCTTGCAGAGCTCCTTCCCGTTGAAGAAGTCCTGGAGGAGCTGCTGGACCTTGGGGATCCGGGTGGAGCCGCCGACGAGGACGACGTCGTGGACGCGGCCCTTGTCGATCTTGGAGTCGCGGAGGACCTTCTCGACGGGCTCGATGCAGCGGCGGAAGAGGTCCATGCAGAGCTCCTCGAACCGGGCGCGGGTGATGGTGGCGTAGAAGTCGATCCCCTCGTAGAGGGAGTCGATCTCGATGGTGGTCTGCGTGGTGGAGGAGAGGGCCCGTTTGGCGCGCTCGCAGGCGTTCTTGAGCCGCCGGATGGCGCGGGGGTTGCCGCTGATATCCTTCTTGTGCTTGCGCCGGAACTCCGAGATGAAGTGGTGGACGAGGCGGTTGTCGAAGTCCTCGCCGCCGAGGTGGGTGTCGCCGGCGGTGGCCTTGACCTCGAAGATCCCCTCCTCGATGCTGAGGAGGGAGACGTCGAAGGTGCCGCCGCCGAGGTCGAAGATGAGGACGTTGCGCTCGCCGGAGCCCCGGTCTGTCCTCTTGTCGAGGCCGTAGGCGATGGCGGCCGCGGTGGGCTCGTTGATCATGCGGATGACGTTGAGGCCGGCGATGACGCCGGCATCCTTGGTGGCCTGGCGCTGGGAGTCGTTGAAGTAGGCGGGGACGGTGACGACGGCGTCCTTGATGGAGACGCCGAGGAAGGCCTCCGCGACCTCCCGCATCTTGGCGAGGATCATGGACGAGATCTCCTCGGGGTTGAAGCGCTTCTCCTCCCCTTTGTAGCGGACGACGACGAGCGGCTTGTCGCCGGGGCCGGGGGCCACCTTGAATGGCCAGAGCTTCATGTCGTTCTGGACCGACGGGTCGGAGAAGCGGCGGCCGATGAGGCGCTTGACGTCGAAGACGGTGTTCTCGGGGTTGAGGGCGACCTGGTTCTTGGCGGCGTCGCCGACCAGCCGCTCGGTGTCGGTGAACGACACGTAGGAGGGGGTGGTGCGGTTGCCCTGGTCGTTGGGGACGATCTCCACCCTGTCGTTCAGCCACACCCCCACGCAGCTGTAGGTGGTGCCGAGGTCGATGCCGATCGCCTTGCTCTTCGCCATTACTGGAGAGCTCCGGAGCTAGGGTTTCACGAACGGGGTTCGAGTATGGAGGAGCTGGGTGGCTGGAGGGGTCATTTATAGGTGGCCGGTGGGGGTTGTACGAGAGTTCGGAAGTTCAGTGGAAGGGCGGAGGTCACTGTTCGATGAGAGAGATACCCCTGTAGTTGGACTTATTTACGGGTGTGTGCCTGGTTCGACGGTGTTGGTGGCGAATGTGAGAGGGGTCGGTGGAGGGTAGGATGGGAATAGAGAAAAGGGGGCGGCGGTCGGGGGGGGCTTGGGTGCGTTCCGGAAGTCACTGGGGGCGGCGGGCGGTTGGATGGGATAGGGGGATCCGGCGATGCGGTGGCGCGACACTTTTGCGACAGGGCGGATGGGGTTTTAGTGGACACGTGGCGTTTGGTAGTGTTGGAAGCCTCGAGATGATACCTTCGGAGGAGGTTCTGATATCATAATGTTTTTATTTTTTTGGCTGGACCGGCCTGCAGTAGGATTGGAGAGAGCGCTCAAAGAGATCGGGAGTTCGAAAGAGGGGGGAGGGGGAGGCTGCATCTGCTATTTATTAATTCCATAATCCAATGTGAACATGACATCAGCAGTCAGGATTTGCACATCTAAAGATGGTGATGGTCCCAAAGAGAGATCACCGACTCGACGGCAGCGGCCAGACCAAGCGGAGGCCGAAAGGGTGGAGCGGCGGGCTCACCGGAAGAAATAAGTCGTTTTCGAGATACATAAGGAAACCGTCCCGGCTTTCCGTCAAGGGCTTCAAGTTTAAAGAGGAGGAGCTGGCACTGGGAGCACTACCACCATAATTGAGAACCCCCCGAACGAATTGAGGGAGGGGTAACTTCTGGAGCTGCTCGGCGAGCGCCGCCGCATGGAGACACTGAAGCAACAAGGAGGCTCGCCCTGACCATCACGATCAGCTCGTGTATGGAAGAGGCTGTCTGTGGCTGGTGCTCACAGCCTGCTCGTAGCTGACCCTGACAGCATGCGACCAGCTCGCACGCGGAAGAGGTCGCATGCGGGCTGGTGCTCGTAGCTCACCCGGAGCTCGCCTTGACCGCACAACCAGATCGTCAACAAAGGAGGCTGCTTGTGGCTGGTGCTCACCACCCTTCCGGAGCTGACCCTGGCCGCGTGCGACTAGCTTGCACACGGAAGAGGTCGCCCCGCGGCTGGTGCCCGTAGCCCGCCCAGAGCTTACAATAGCGGTTCGTGACTCACGGCACGTCCAGAGCTGACCCTGGACGCATGCGACCAGCTCGCATGCATAAGAGGTCGCCCACAACTGGTGCTTCTAGCCCGCCCGGAGCTCGCCCCGACCATCGCAGCATCGTCCACGAGGCCTCATTCATGAGGTACTGTGGGTCAAAGTTCTCGACACAGCTTGCCAGGGAGCTAACTCTAGCGCACGCGATTGGCTCGCTCGCGGAAGAGATCGCTTCTGGCAGAATTCAAAGAACACTTCGAAAGACTCAACACCCATAGCTCGCTCAGGAGTTCGCCCAATCATGCAACAATCGAAGAGTTCGCCTATTTGACAATAGGAAGAAGTAGGCGGAGCAACTGGATGGAGAAGAGGTTCTGAAAGCACCCCCCATGACCAGGAGCGCCCGATCATGCAACGGCCAAAGAGTCCGCATGTTGATAGTAGGAGAGGTTCTGAAGGTCCCCCCTGACCAAGAGCTCACCCTCTTTCCCACAGAGGTTGCCCAAGTTAGGGGGTACCGAGCCGACAGGTGTCACCACCCCCGTGGAACTACGTGGACAACTGCGAGCCACATGAGCTAGTCAGAGTCGATCTAGAACTTCCTAGACTGGAGCATTCCAAAATCTCCACCTAGCGCGGACAAGACCAGCGCTTCCCCCCTTACCACCACCTTGGTAGGCTAAACGACAAAGGTCATTAAAGACCCATGGGGGCTAATACATGGGGGCGTAGAAGGTATGGGAAGAAGCTGCCATGTGTTCAACTCTGGCGGTCTGCAGAAGTCTATAACGGTACAACCCCCGGCTCCAAAGTACAGGTTCGAAACTCAAAAACCCTGATCCTTTCCTACTACTACAACTCTCCCTTGCCCAACCCTGGACCGACTTGAGCGTCGGAGGGTCTGCGCTCCAAAGGGAGCCAGTCGTTCTCACGCTTTCTTTGTCTTGTAGGACGACCGCACGAGCAAGCGAAAATTATCCCCCAATATTTGGCATTGTCTGTGGGTTCTTTCGACTGGTTCCTTTGAGAACGCCCACGACCACGCTGTCGAAAGCCGTGCTTCTGGAGGATACCGTGATGGCTCCAGCCACACGGGGACAGAGATGGGCAAAAGCCCGCGCCAGGTCTACGCGAAGTGGGCCGCATGCTCAAGCCTCCCAACCCCCTTTCCCGCTCAGTGACCAACTCCTTTTGGAGATGTTGGCCACTCAGCAGGCCATGATGGAATAACTGGCTCGACTGCGCCAGGTTCCAACAACAAGCAGAAGAACTAATCTCTTCCCCGGGCTTGACCCACGAAGGGAAGGATCGGTGATTCCACCCCAATGTCCGGGAGTGTCGGCAGGGGTCGTTCCCCCTGCACGACCTTCCTCGGTCCCAAAGTCGCATCAACCTATATTGGCACCCACGCGGTGGGCATCCTAGCAGAAGCCCCCGGTAGGAGATGCAGTGACGCGCGCGGTGAGAGGGACTACTCTCAAACGACTGCAATGACTCATTACCCAACACTCCAGCAACAAGCCGACCACGCCAACGGCCCCTCCTCGCTGACGAAGCCGAAGTGCGGACTTGGATAAATCATAGGCGAGGTCTCGAGGGCAAGATCGCAACCCATGCCACCGGTGCAAAAAGGAGCCCCTGGGAGAGTTTCCTCGCACGAAAGTTCGAGAAATGACGACCTCTCATCGACCTACCCCGGCATCGAGGCAGCTGCCGGAGAGGAGACATAGCGATCGCCAGGATATCGCCCTCGAGCACTACCACGGCGAGGGTGAGAATCGGCCTAGAGGGAGCGTGCATGACTGCTTAGGGCCTGTGCAGCCGCCTATGGAAAATTATCCCGGGTGCTGGCAGTCACTTAGCATACCCGTTGACCTCTTGGAAGACCTCACCGCCCACAGAGGTGTTAGAATTGGTGAGGTCTATAGCTCGTAAAAACCTATAGTTTAGCTATGCATGGTTGATAGTATAGGATTGCATATTGGTACGTATCTTAGTACGTGTTCTGATTACAGAACAGATAGCCATGGTTACATAGTAATCCACTTGAGTGGGAGACTTAAGGGACTGGTCCCATGTAACCTAAATAAGTCCGCAGCTCTGATTAGGGTTGGTCACCCTATCAGGATAAGCTGTTGGGATGACAAAGCATGGGTGTCTCCACCACGGTCATTACCAGGCACAGTGTCTGTGGTTGAACAGAACCAACATGATGCATAGATCGGTGAGCAGACACCGGTGCACTAAACTGTGTTTCTGCTTAGGGTAAAACGGTCATAAACCCTAAGGAACCATGTTTGGTGGACTAACCAGTTATGTGGTGCTTTGGCACACCAATGTGTGAGGATTCGGATGTAGTGATCCAAAACCACGGTGTACTGGGTTACCCAGCTGGCGTTGCATCAGCGTGTCACTCCTGTAGGCTATCCACACCCCTAACAGGAGGTGCGTTCTTTGGTCTGACCAATATCGTATTAAACCCTAGCCAGGTGGTCATCAATTGGACTGGTGACGGATTCGGTTGCTCGTCAAAGTAATCAGAGGTACGATGTATGTGGTCAACCTAGAAGGAACCGAGTCATATGAGCACTCGAGTCTGATGGTATTCTCCACCGCTCGAGTTGCATCATGGCACCAGATGGAGGGACAACGAGTTTACTATACTAAGCGGAGAGCAGGGGTATGAGGGAGAACATAGTAAATCCGGGGGAATTGGAGTGTAGCCTGCGTTGCACTCTGGGTGGCCACGCAGGTTAACTCGGACTCAGAGGATTGATGGTACACTCGGGTAATATGTCGATCGAGTCTAAGTTGGAAGCCATGAACCCTGGTCGCTGAAGGTTCCACCTTATCGACATTATGTATGGTTCTTATACCATCTCCTCGAAACACGAAACATAGTTAGAGGAAGCGAGAAGTCCAAGCCTATGCTCTATGAGTGCTTTGCAGTAGTGCACGGTAGATGCGTAGCTACGTGTGTGCACTAAGGGGAAACCCTAAGTTAGTGCAGAGACGCATGTAGCAATTCCTTGCCATAAGTGGACTTTGCCACATGGGTGCGATGCACCGGGACATGTTGCGGGTTGACTAGTTGACTTCACTAGGGGCACCCTATGAGAATCTCAGAGAATAGTGAAATCACTGGTGCACTTCAATTATGTGTGCCTTGCAAAGTCTCGTACACGAGGAACGACCAACTAGTAACATAAGGGCGTTTTGGTCATACCATGCGCCACTATGTACTAAGGGGGCCGGCCCTAAGTGTTGAGAGACTGGTCAAGGCCAACCCCATTGGTTTCAGGAGGTTATTGCCTCCAATGAATGGGCCGGTGATGAGGCACATAAAATGGGCTGGTTTTGACCGTTTTCAAAACCAAGGAAAAGATAGAGATAAAAAAAAAGATATATAGGGAGAGGTTTGAATCAGTCAAACTTATCCGTACTATCCTTATCCATATGGATAGGCCGACCCTATATAAGGAAAAGGGGAGAGGGGGGTCAGCTATGGCATGGGGAAACCCTAGCCGCCCCCTCTCCTCTCTTCTCTTCTCCTCTCTCGTCTCTCTCTCCCTCGCTTACGCCATTAGATGGCGACTCGTCTTCCTCATGTGGTGGTTCATAGAAGGAGAAGGCTTGTCGAATGGAGGCACTCAGAGATCCATCGATGAGGTGCCGTGCATCGTGTGAGATCGGGTGAACTAGAAGGCATCCCCTGCAACCTTTTGCTGTCCAGAATCTACATAGAAAATCAGTATTATTTCTATGATTATGGGAGCTATAGAAGTCCAAACTAGGTGAAACTTATTGTAAAAGTTGCATCTTTAAGTTAGCTACCTGAAGTCCAAATTTCAGCCCAATTCGAGTTCAGAGCAGAAAGTTATGGCTGTCGTACCGAAGCTATATCGAGCAGATCCGAGCCCGTCTCTATCGACAAAGAAGAAACTTGTCGCGGTGAAAGAATCCGCACGCAGGTATGATCTCTAACATATAGATCTAACATAGATAGAACATGCATACATGCTAGATTGTTCTTTCGCATTAGATCGTCGTTAGGGGTTCGCGTAGTTGCCATGCTAGATTCATACACGCACGTGTAGATCGTTTTGATGAAAATTTTGATATGTAATGCACACCGCTCCCGGTCTTCGGACCTTCATTTTGCTTCCGCTGCGGGTCTCTACCATGGATTTATCTCCAACAATGGGTATCAGAGCTCGCTAGTGGTGTACATTTCATATTGTTTATGAAACCATCATGTGCGCGCATGAATAGTATGTGCCACCATCGGGGTTCTATGAGTAGATCATGCATAGTATATATTGTATGTTCTATGAATTGTTCTTGCAGGGCGCCGCTTCTAAAATTATTCTAGATATGTGATTGTTTGCTACCGGGGTCGGACCCCGTGTTAGCGAGTATTGTCTGGATGTGTTTTATTTTGTGTGTGGATATGTTTTAGAGCCATAGTTGGGCAAGAGGTGGAGGTTGACCACCCTTGATTCCCAAGCTTGTTGTTAGCTTTGTTTTCCTTTTCATTCTAGGAAATTGTGTACGAGCGAGCACTTGCTCGAAGCATACTAGAGCTTTTTCAGTTACAGATTGAAGAGGAGGACTTGCCGTAGAGATCCACTACCGGAAGGACGAGCGGAACCTTGGAGGACGATGGTGATCCGGCGAAGTATACACGATGACTGCAAAGGGCGAAAGCGTCAGTAGATCGTATACAGAGGCTTGCACCGGATCGAGGAATCTTGCGAAGAAGACAGAGAGCCTGCACTGTGCCAGTAGGTTCAGGGGTCGGACCCTGAACTTGATTCAGTTGTGTGGTTGTTTTTTTTTCAGTAGTTCTTTATGTTTCAGTAGAGAACCCCGATGCGATAATTTAATTACCAGTGTGTTAGAGGGATGCTCTTTTCCCTCGGGTCCAAGCGACTTTATTAGGATAGGATTCTATTAGTGATGCCTATTATTTAATTGACTATTGATGATAGTATGAATTTCTCATATTTGGTTATGCCACCATTAGGTCAATACCCGATTAGTCGGGTGTGCCTATTTGGCCAGCATCGAAACCTAGAATGAGTTGAAATTCTACTATGACATCATTCATCAAATTTATAAGCGAGGCGCCATGGTAGTAGAAGACCTTTCTTGTCAGTCTGACCTTAGGCTAGGCTCCAGAGCATTAGCGTGATAGTTAGGTTTGCAGAGCATCGATGTTCTTGGGATATGTAATGTGACCCTTGAGTGGAGAAATCCACTCGAGGCAGAGACTATGATATTCCGAGATCGATTAATGCTTCTTGAAAGGCTTGAAACGCTAGTGGGAGCACGGTATGACCAGGGTCTAGTGTATAGGTTGTCATGACCTTAGTGTACACTCATACTTGCATAAAATAACCCTCAAATTTAACAAGGGATGCAAGAGAGGACTTTTAGAGATCCCCTGGCCTCCACGGCCAATCACTTCGTGCTCGGGTGGGAGGGCATAACTCAACAACCCCCTCGGGTAAGAGCTGTGTTTTTTCATGCCAAGCAACTTAGTGATCTCTCTTAGGATATGGCGATTACGGCGCCAAGGGTTCAGGCTTTTACTCACCCTCGTGGAGGCCGTTTGAACTTCCATTCCGTAGTTGCTTAGGCTCGTGGTTAAGCATCTGAAGTACACATGAGGTATTCATTGTGAAGACAATGGTGATCACGTGGTACTGGCCAAAAGATAACCATGGTTCATCAAAGCCCTTAGTTGGCAGATTTGGATAGGGTCAAGGGAAAGACCTGTGTAAGCGGAAGACCTGCACACTGCCCCCTCGGACAGGTGTAGCCGATTCCGAGATCTTACATACATGGTTAAATTAATCCATAGAGGTGTCTTCGCTGTGAGGGTAGCGTTGACATTTGGATATAATTAGCTTATTTTAAAAATCCATAAAATAAGTTTTCCTGTATTCTTTTTTATTCAATCATATAGTTCCCCTATTCGCTATCCCATAAGAGAACCAGTTATCGGGTCTCTAACTACGTAGAGCGGAAGCGCTTTCTTTAGCTTATACATAGGGTAGTAAACATACATTGGCTTCCAATCTTAATATCCCTGTACCAGACCTAACAGATCCTAATATCACTAGGGCGCTAATTAGGGCATATGATGACTAGCGAGAGTCTAAAGAGATGTGCAAAGTGCTAGGTTATAGCAGACTTGAGGACAACTCTTTAGAAGCAAGTCAGAGATATACCGGGTCTTCTAAAATAAAGTTTTACTTGCATTAGATGTCAAAGAGGTGAGGTTTATAGACTCATCTCTTTTTTATCAAGATACTCGTCGGTACCGAGATGTCTAAGGGTATGCCTGTTCGGGAACACATCTATGAGTTCCAGATCGAACTAGATTCCAAAGATATGGTGCCAGATGACGAGGTGGTGGAAGACGTCTGTCTTGCATCCTTGTCTGGAACCTTTGAAGGCATTGTCAGAGTCTTTAGCTTTAACAAGCTAGAGATGACAAACAAGCTAGAGATTTCTAAGAGACAAAGGATAGGATCAAGATTAAAGGCAATGTCTTTAGTGCTTAACTTAGGTCTTCTTTAGAAGAACCTAAGGGAGTAACTTATCAGAGATCGAAAAACTATTCTAGTGCAGAAACTAATATGGACTCCTAAGTCTGGTAACACTAAGGACGGAAGTGTTTACGCTTTGGCGAGTATAGGGGGTATTTGAAGATTGATTATGGCCTCAGGGTGTTAGGAGTTGAGTCACTATCTAGTAGCAGTTCTTATGCTTCTTGAAATATAGACTTCGGGTCTACAGAGACTCAAAGAAAGCAGAAGGCTACTTTTATAGTGAAGTAATCCTAACATAGGTACTGATGCCATAAGCCGCTGCGAAAGCTGTTAGATATGATTGTCTTAGTTTTTTCGAAATACGGATTTTGATATTTAGAGATTCAGTTTTGTTTTCTCCTTGGTAAATAAAGTTTTAAGGTTTAGATAGCACCGTAGGTGTGTATCTTAAACTGAATAGATAGCTTCATTACTAGAGAAATAGATCAGAATAATCTCTTTGTATTTAATCCTAATTTGAAAAAATAGATTTCATCACAGCTGCAGCGTCTAATTGAAATTCATCTAAATCCTTTAGAGAATCTATTCCATTTGTGACCCCTCTGATTTAGATATTATGCCTCAGATAAATTCAGAGGTAATAGAAGGCCGAGTTTCTGTTCAGATATTCATCGGAGATCCTTCTAACCTATGAGTGTAATCTGGAAGGCAGAATAACTAAAAGAGCCACAAAGGTATTGGTGTTAGTTAATTTTGACGTTTATGGTTCCAAGAGCGTCCAGACGATAGGAGTCTTTTCGATTTAATCGAAGGAACAAGAACCTATTGGATGGGTTCCATAGGATCCTGAGGGAGCATGGGATTATCTCCCAGTTAAATGCTCCAAGGATGACACGTCAGAATGAAGCCTCCGAGAGAAGGAATCGGGCCCTGTTTGACATGGCCCGTAGTATGATGAATATTGCCAAGTGTACTACCCACCTTTTGGTGGGGTTGTACCTTAAATCAGTAGCTTAGATCTGAAATTATCTCTCATCTAGATCAGTGCCTCAGACCTATAAAGAGCTATAGTCTAAGCGAAAGCTGACATTATAGAGTCTCGAGATATAGGGTTGTCCTATACTTGTGCAAAAAGACAAGGGGGATGATATGGAGATGTAGTTCCATGTATATCTGTTTGTAGGTTACCCTTAGGAGGCATAAGGTGGACTATTCTATGATCTTGAGGTTTGGAAGGTAATCGTTTCTACGAACACCATCTACCTAGACCAAGATTATATTATAGACCATAAGTTTATCGGTAAGGTAGTTCTGGGTGAACTACTGGGTACTGGTAGAAAGTGCGCATCTGAAAAATATATTGGGAGTAGATGATACAAGAAACTAATAAACCAGACACTATAGAAACAATTCACTTTTATACCACCACCACCTCGTCGTTGTGGGACCATCAGAGCTCCTGAAAGAGACTATAGAGAAACTTCGATAGTTAATCCAGAGTTTCAGGAAAATGATCCCTAGAGCTACGAAGAAGTAGTGGGAGCTTCTGACAGCTCTGACTGACAAAAAACCATGGAGGCAAATTTGCATCAATATCCCTTGGAACAGTCTTGACACTTATAGCACTATCACCCTTCAAGGTGTATGAGGTGTATAAAAAGAGCACCCGGTTAAGACTTAAGTAGCTAGATTAGTTACCAAAGGAGAAGGGATTGACTATGTCAAAACCATATCACTGGTAGCTATGCTTAAGTCTATTTTGGATCCTCTTAATCCATCGCAGCCCATTATAGTTGGGAGATCTAGCTGATGGATGTCAAGACAGTTATTCCCTAACGGGAATTTGGAAAGGACATATGGATGATGTAGCCCCAGGGTTTGTGTCAGTAGGTCAAGAAGATATGGAATGCAAGTTACAAAGGGCCATTTATAGACTGATGCAAGTATCCAGGTTAGAATATCTATTTTGATCAAGGAAATCCGCTCACACGGATTTGATTAGAATGATGATAAACCAAGTGGGTACAAGAAAGGTGAAAAAACTATAAGGATGTACTTAGTACTTTATGTTAACGATATTCTACAGATTAAAAATGACGTAAGAATATTATTTACAGTAACGATTTGTTATCATCATAATTCGATATAAAAGATCCTAGTGAAGCGAGTTATGCTCTAGGAATCAAGGTAACTCGAGATAACCATAGCAAGGTTCTCTTGCTGTCACAGGCTACGTATAAAGATAAGATTCTAGCCAGATTCGTTTTACGAGGCTAGATATCTATTGCGCAGAAGGATTCATGGGTCGGTTTCAGTCGAACCCGAGTCCAGATCACTGGACTAAAGTAAAGCGTATACTTAGAAGTCATCATCAAGTGAGGATTGTGAGTTAGCTTGCACTTCACAGGTCCTGATATCGATTGGATGCACAGGGTCTGACTTTGGTGTCAGATGTGCATTCCAGAGAATCGATTTCAGGAATTATTTTTATCTTGGGATTAGAAGCGGTAGTTGGCAGAGTGTGAAGCAAGTGCATCACAGACTCCACCACAAAGACTGAGCACGTTGTTGCGTGCGAGGTAGTCTACCAGGTGGTATGTCCTAGGAAGTTCTTAAAGAACTTGGGACCCATACCAGAGGCTCAGTTATCTGTTGTTGTAATAGAAGAGCGGTAAGCAAGGTCCAAGGAGACTAGGCACCACAATGCGGGGAAACCCATCAAGTACAAACTCCACTTGATTTGACAGTTATAGGAGGAAATGCAGGTAGCGGTACTGAGGTGGAATCTACAGACAATGTTGCCAATTCCTTTAGGAAATTTCTACAAAGGCTTTTGGGCAACATATAGAAGCTACAGAGCTCAACACCGTTATTCCTCGTTAGACCGAGTGGGAGATTGTTAGAATTGGTGAGATCTACAGCTTGTAAAAACCTATAGTTTAGCTATATATGGTTGATAGTATAGGATTGCATATTGGTACTGTAATACCCCAGTATTTTATGGATTAATTCAACCCGTATAACACTGGGGTGTTAGAAGTAAAAACTTGATATAGATAAATTTCATCAAACATGGAAATTAACTGAGCCACTTTATTCAAAAACATAAGTGTTTGATACATTTCTTGAAAAATAAAAGCCTAAGGCTTAATTTAAACATCAAAGCTTCATAATTCTGCTCCTGTATCCTCGTAGTATGGTGTGTAGAGTGGATCTTTGATCCCCTCCGGTTCGTCCTCTATTCGTACTTCCTCCTCTCTTTGACCTGTAGGGTCAGTCTCTGTAGGGACCACAACACCTGTAGGGGGTGCGTCTAATCCACTGACTCACCTATTAAACCTAGTTCATTCAAGGTAAGATATATGTCCTAAAATAACAGTGAATATGACTATGAACAGTAATTAAAAAGTCATTGATCACCCGATTCCCTTTTAGGCTCAAATCAGGGTAGGAATCACAATCATACCCGGGCACTTTTTGTCTGACACAAGGCTAGTCCCACACCTAGGTTTCTTTTTGGCCTCTGCCAGGGCTAGCCCCACACCCAGGTTATTTTTTGGCCTCAGACAGGGCTAGACCCACACCCAGGATACTTTTTGGCCTCAGCCAGGGCTAGCCCCACACCCAGGATTATCTTTTTGGCCCGCAGCCAGGGATAGCCCCACACCCAGGATTTATCTTTTAGGCCTACAAACCAGGGACAGCCCCATACCCAATTGAGATGATCAACACATCTTAAAAATTAATAAATCCATAATATACTACCATTATTTCAATGACAAACACTTATCAAGAATTAACTAGGTTTAGTCCCCTACCTGAGGTGTTGTAGAATCTTTCACCTGATGTAGATGACCTAGTAAGCTCATGACCTGAATTATAGTGTTCTCTTTTGTTAGTTTTATATTCCATTTCCTAAGGATCAGATGGAATCAAATTCCAATATGGATTCCTTAGGTTTTTAAACTAATGCATTTATCTTATAGCGGTATTTTGGTCATTTCTAAAATACTTTGAATTTATACCCATTTTGTAAAGTTTTTCATTTTAAAACCGTGGCCGCAGACGGAACTCAATTCAGAGTTCGTTTGCTCCCGGTATGGCCAAAATAGCCGGTATTGTCGGAATTTAAATGGGTGGTCTACCTTTAGTAAAAAGGTCAGGTTGCTCTCATCAATAACTGTGCAGTTGAACAAAGGTAGAGTCATTTTATCACAGTTTATTTGGGCTTATTGGGCTTCGGCCCACGGTGTTCAATGGCCTTAATGGGCTTCGGCCCAGACTATGTTTAATGGGCTTAATGGCTTTAATGGGCTTCGGCCCAGAGGTTTAATGGGTTAATGGGCTTAGGCCCAGAGGCTGAATGGCTAATGGGCTTCGGCCCAGAGGCTTAAGGGTTTTATTGTATAGGTGGTTCTGAATCATAACCACAATCATGTGGTTGCAGACGGAATTCAATTCCGAGTTTAAATAAAAAGGTTATGACCATTTTACCTTAGGGGTAAAATGGTAATTTTATTTTTTTATTGTCGGTTCTGGTATTTTATGATTTCAGTAGGTGTATTTTGTTATTATGAGTCCAAGGTCCCTGACGGGGCTTAATTCCGAGTCCGTATGGGTATGATATGGTCAATACAGTTTACCTTGATAATCTATATATTTATTACTAGGTGATTCTTAACAGAAATTATAAACTGTTCTATTGGTTAGAGTGAGCCTTCTTAGGTTGTTGTTTAGAGAGGTCATGGGTTTTAAAATGAAGTCTAGCCTTTTTGCACCAATCATTTTATAACGGGTTAAAACCCGAATTAAATGGGTTTAAATTCCATACCTGACCCGACAACCCGGGGTGGTGTGAGGCGGCGGCGGGCTATCGGAGGTGGCGGCGGCGGTCGGAGGTGGTGGTGGCCGGCGACGGTCGGAGGTGGTGGCGGCGTCCGGAGGTGGTAGCCGGAGGTAGTGGTAGCCGGTGGAGGTGGTGGCCGGTGGTGGACGGCCGGCGACGGGTGGTGGCTGGCGGCGTACGGCCGGCGAGAGGCGGTGGCGGCGGCGGTCGGTGGCGGATTCCGACTAGGGAAAAGGTTTTAGGTGGTGGGTGGCACGGATACCGAGATGGGCTTGGGTGAAGAACTCTTGTTGAGGGAGGGGGTTTATATAGGCCTTTCGGAAATACCAAAAGTCTCAAGGTCTTAATTGCAAAACGGTCATTTACTGTTTCAGCTGCGCGACTGCTCTCGTCCAATCGGAAACGAAGGGTCGTCGGTTACTGTTTCCGCTGCGCGACTGTTCCCGTCTTATCGGAAACGAAGGGTCGTTAGTTGAGATGTCTTTTGGTCTTCCCATCTTTACTATAATAATTATCTTCCTTGTATTTAGATAGAAAAGCACTAAGGGTCTTCTGGTTAGAGAGAAAAGTTTAAAATTTTACCAAATGGGTCTATAGTTCGAATCCTTATTTTGGCTATATGTATATATTTTTTTCTTTAAATTTTTAAATGCTCTAAATGAGTCCAAAACGTAAAAGTTTGTATAGGTTTTTTGATCGTTTCAACGAGACGGACACAATGGTGCAGTCTGATTTTTATTTTGAATTTTTATCAAAAATTCTTATAATGACTTTTAAACTATTAATTTATTTTGGGATGTTACAGGTACGTACCTTAGTACGTGTTCTGAT
The DNA here is from genome assembly GCA_947650365.1 of Chamaelirium japonicum. NCBI lineage: Eukaryota > Viridiplantae > Streptophyta > Magnoliopsida > Liliales > Melanthiaceae > Chamaelirium > Chamaelirium japonicum. The sequence goes on from OX393555.1 coordinate 28,391,460, forward strand.
TACAGAACAGAGAGCCATGGCTACATGGTAATCCACTTGAGTGAGAGACTCAAGGGACTGGTCCCATATAACCTAAATGAGTTCGCAGCTCTGATTTGGATTGGTCGCCCTATCAGGATAAGCTATTGGGATGACAAAGTGTGGGTGTCTCCACCACGATCATTACCAGGCACAGTGTCTATGGCCGAACGGAACCAACACGGTACATAGATCGGTGAGCAGACACCGGTGTACTAAACCGTGTTTTTGCTTAGGGTAAAACGGTCATAAACCCTGAGGAACCATGTCTGGCGGACTAACCAGTTGTGTGGTGCTTTGGCACACCAATGTGTGGGATCCGGATGCAGTGATCCAAAATCACGGTGTACTGGGTTACCCGGCTGGTGTTGCATCAGTGTGTCACTCCTGCAGGCTATCCACACCCCTAACGGGAGGTGCATTCCTTGGTCTGACTTATGTCGTATTAAACCCTGGCCAGGTGGTCATCAGTTGGACTGGTGACGGATTCGGTTGCTCGTCAGAGTAATCAGAGGTATGATGTATGTGGTCAACCTGGAAGGAACCGAGTCATATGAGCACTCGAGTCTGACGGTATTCTCTACCGCTTGAGTTACATCATGGCACCAGATGGAGGGACAACGAGTTTACCATACTAAGCGCAAAGTAGGGGTATGTGGGAGAATATAGTAAGTCCGGGAGAATTGGAGTGCAGCCTGCATCGCACTCTGGGTGGCCACGCAGGTTAACTCGGACTCAGATGATCGATGGTACACTCGGGTAGTGTGTCGATTGAGTCTAAGTTGGAAGCCATGAACCCTGGTCCCTGAATGTTCCACGTTATCGACATTATGTACGGTTCTTATACCATCTCCTCAAAATAAGGAACGTAGTTAGAGGAAGCGAGAAGTCCAAGACTATGCTCCGTGAGTGCTTTGCACTAGTGCACGGTAGATGCGTAGCTACGTGTGTGCACTAAGGGGAAACCCTAGGTTAGTGCAGAGATGCATGTAGCAATTCCTTGCCATAAATGGACTTTGCTACATGGGTGCGATGCACCAGGACATGTTGCGAATTGTCTAGTTGACTTTATTAGGGGCACCCTACGGGAACCTCAGAGAATAGTGAAATCACCGATGCACTTCACTTATGTGTGCCTTGCAAAGTCTCATACACGAGGTACGACCAACTAGTGATATAAGGGCGTTTTGGTCATACCATGCGTCACTATGTACTAAGGGGGCCGACCCTAATTGTTGAGAGACTGGTCAAGGCTGACCCCATTGGTTTCAGGAGGTTGTTGCCTCTGATGAATGGGCCGGTGATGAGGCACAGAAAATGGGCTGGTTTTGATTATTTTCAAAACCAAGGAAATGATAGAGATAAAAGAAGAGATATATAGGGAGAGGTTTGAATCAGTCAAACTTATCCGTACTATCCTTATCCATATGGATAGGCCGGCCCTATATAAGGGAAAGGGGAGAGGGGGGTCGGCCAAGGATGCAAGCCCTAGGGGCCGGCCATGGCATGGGGAAACCCTAGCCGCCCCCTCTCCTCTCTTCTCTTCTCCTCTCTCTTCTCTCTCTCCTTCGCTTGCGCCATTAGATGGTGACTTATCTTCCTCGTGTGGTGTTTCGTAGAAGGAGAAGGCTCGTCAGATGAAGGCACTCAGAGATCCATCGATGAGGTGCTGTGCATCGTGTGAGGTCAGGTGAACTAGAAGGCATCTCCCGCAACCTTTTGCTGTCCAGAATCTGTACCAAAAATCAGTGTTGTTTCTATGATTCCAGGAGCTACAGATGTCCAAACGAGGTGAAACTAGTTGCAAAAGTTGCGTCTTGACGTTGGCTACCTGCAGTCCAATTTTCAATCTAATCCGAGTTTAAATCAGAAATTTATAGCCTTCGTACCAAATCTATATCGAGCAGATCCGAGCCCGTCTCCATCGACAAAGAAGAAACTTGTCGCGGTGAAAGAATCCGCACGCAGGTTTGATCTCTAACATATAGATCTAACATAGATAGAACATGTATACATGCTAGATTGTTCTTTCGCGTTAGATCATCGTTAGGGGTTCGCGTAGTTGCCATGCTAGATTCATACACGCACGTGTAGATCGTTTTGATGAAAATTTTGATATGTAATGCACACCGCTTCCGGTTTTCAGACCTTCACTTTGCTTCTGCTGCGGGCCTCTTGTTGGAAACTAATCCGGGTCAGAGGCTCGCAGCGGAAGCGATTTGGCGGTCGAAAGACCGTTCATGGTGCACGTTACACGATTTAAATTTTTCACAGAAACTAATCTACATATGTGTGTATGTGTATGCACGAGAATCGAAAACCCCTAACGGCAATCTAGCGTAATGATTAACTAGCATGGATGCAAATCATAATGCTCGCTAGATCTATATGTTAGATTACACATACCTTTCGTACGGATCTTTTAACCGCGGAGGATTGTCTTCTTTGTCGATGGAGACGGAAGATCGTTCGCGAAGATGCCGACGGTACGAATGGAGATGTTGCCTTCTTGTTCACCCGATCTCACACGATGCACGGAACGTCGCTCTCGGATCTCTGAGTGCCTCCGAAGAACGACCCTTCTCCTTCTTCAGAACTCCACGCGAGGAAGACGAAGTAGCAAGCGGGAAACGGGAGATGAAACGGGAGAGAACTCGAGAGATGAGAGAGAGGGGGGTTCGGTTTTTCTTGTACATGGGGCCGGCGCCCCATAGGGCTTTATAGGGCCGGCCAACACCCCTTGGATAAGGATCCAAGGGGATATTAACCCCCTCTCATTATCTCTCCATTATCTCCCTTTTATCTCTCCGCGTATTTATCCGTTTTCCCACTTTTTAGGGCTCGATATTAACCGATTTATCGCCCCATCCCTATCCATATGGCCAGCCCTATAGATGAGGGATTCTTATCCCTACATCATAGGGCCGGCCCTAGTGAGGTGTCCCACCACTAGGTTCGGCCAACAGTGAGGTCCGGCAGAGTGAGGTTTTTACCAAAACGCCCCGACGCCTCATTTTGACCATTTCTAGCGTGCGATACCTAACGGCCATTACTTAAGTGATATCTACTAGTTACTTACTATTAACTGAGGCCACCGGAGGGTGCCTCTAGCATAGTCAACTAGTCAACTCGCAACATACCCCGGTGCATCGCACCTATGCAGCGAAGTTCACTTATGGCTAGGGATTACTACATACGACTCTGTACTAATCCCGGGCTCAACCCTTAGTACTCGTATGTAGTTACGCATCTACCGTGCTCTAGTGCCAAGCACACACGGAGCGTATACTTCTTTCTTCCTCCTGCTTATGGTGTTCCGAGGAGACGGTTCAAGAACCGTACATAATGTTGATAAGGTGGAACCATCAGGGACCGGGGTTCATGGCTTCCAACTCAAGCTCGATCGACACACTACCCGAGTGTACCATCGATCCTCTGAGCTCGAGTTAACCTGCGTAGCCACCCAGAGTGCGACGCAGGCTGCACTCCAATTCACCCAGACTTAATATGTTCTCCATCATACCCCTGCTCTCCGCTCAGTAGTGGTAAACCCGCTGTCCCTCCACTTGATGCCATGATTCACTTCGAGCGGTGAAGACTACCGTCAGACTCGAATGATCATATGACTTGGTTCCTTCCAGGTTGACCTATACATCGTACCTCTGATTACCCCGTCGAGTAATCGAACCCGGTCAACAGTCAAACTGATGACCACCAGGCCTGGGTTTGGTACAGTGTAAGTCACACCAAGGAACGCACCTCCCATCAGGGGTGTGGATGGCCTGCAGGAGTGACACGCTAATGCAACGCCAGCCGGGTAACCCAGTACACCGTGGTTTTGGATCACTGCATATGGACCCTCACACATTGGTGCGCCAAAGCACCACGCAACTGGTTAGTCCATCAGTCGTGGTTCCTCAGGGTTTAGGACTGTTTTACCCTAAGCAGAAACACGGCTTAGTGTACCAGTGTCTGCTCACTGATCTGTACACCGTGTTAGTTCCGTTCAGCCACAGACACTGTGCCTGGTGATGACCATGGTGAAGACATCCCATGAACTGTCATCGCCAACAGCTTAACATGATGAGGCGACCAACCTGATCATAGCTGCGAACTTATTTAGGTTATACGGGACCAATCCACTCAGTCTTCAACTCAGTGGACTACCATATAACCATGGCTCTCTGTTCTCAAAAGAACACGTAACTATGTTACGCACCTATATGCATCTCATATATTAATAACTATCAATCTTTATTAGACCAAAAACATAAAGTTTTACAAGCTTAGAACACATCAATCCTAACAATCTCCCACTTGGTCTAGCGAAGCAAAACGGTTTTGACTCCCATCGCGTCCACATGTCGCTCGAATGCCTTGGTAGGTATTGCCTTTGTGAAAGGATCAGCAACATTATCTGTAGATGCAATCTGTGTCACCGCTACTCGCCCTTGCTTTTGAAACTGCCGAATCAAGTGGAACTTGCGCTCGATGTGCTTCCCCTTTTGGTGATGTCTTGGCTCCTTTGCTTGTGCTACCGCCCCACTATTGTCGCAGTAAAGCACAATAGGTAACTGGGCCTCTGGTACGCACCCCAAATCCGTAAGGAATTTCTTGAGCCATACCGCCTCTTTGGCTGCCTCGCACGCTGCAACGTACTCAGTCTCTGTGGTAGAGTCTGCGATGCATTTCTGCTTCACACTCTGCCAACTAACCGCTCCTCCTCCTAGCATAAACACAAAACCTGATGTCGACTTCCTGGATTCCAAATCTGACATAAAGTCAGAATCTGTATATCCAATCGGCGTCAGTTCTTGTCCAGTGTAAACCAACTCATAGTCCCTTGTTCTACGAAGGTACTTGAGTATACACTTCACAGCTGTCCAGTGATCTGGACCCGGATTCGACTGAAACCGACCCATCATGCCTACTGCGAAACAGATATCTGGCCTTGTACAATGCATAGCATACATTAGACTACCCAATGCCGAGGCATAAGGTATCTTCTGCATTTCTGCTCTCTCCTCAGGTGTCTTAGGACATTGATCCTTAGACAGTTTTATGCCATGTCTAAATGGCACAAAACCCTTCTTGGAGTTTTGCATGTCAAATCTAGCCATAACCTTATCTATATACGCAGCCTGTGACAGCGAGAGAATCCTGTTCTGGCGATCACGTGTTACCTTGATCCCCAAAACATAACTCGCTTCACCTAGGTCTTTCATATCGAACTGTGTTGACAACCAGACCTTTACCGTTGACAATGTTCCTACATCATTTCCAATGAGCAGAATATCGTCTACGTAAAGTATCAAATATACTACTGTGGTCTTATCAGTCCTCTTGTATACACATGGTTCATCCTCGTTTTGAGTAAATCCATATGACTGGATTGCCTGATCAAAACGGATGTTCTAACTTCTAGATGCTTGCTTTAGTCCATAAATGGACTTCTGCAACTTGCAAACTAGATGTTCCTGACCCTCTGACTCAAAGCCTGGTGGCTGAATCATATAAATGTCTTCTTCCAAATTTCCATTAAGGAATACTGTCTTGACATCCATTTGCCAGATCTCCCAGTCATAATGGGCTGCAATGGATAGGAGGATCCGAATAGACTTTATCATAGCTACCGGCGAGAAGGTTTCGTCAAAGTCGATCCCTTCTCTCTGGGTGTAACCCTTGGCAACTAATCTAGCTTTATAAGTCTCTATTGTACCATCGGATCCTCTCTTCTTCTTATACACCCACTTACACCCAATAGGTTTAATATTGGATGATGGTGTAACAAGAGTCCAGACTGCGTTATGGGACATTGATTCAATTTCTACCTCCATAGCCTTTTGCCAGTCAGAGCTGTCAGAAGCTCCCACTGCCTCATCGTAGCTCAGTGGGTCATCCTCCTGACACTCTGGATCAACCAATAAGGTTTCTCCATAGTATCTGTCAGGAGCTCTGATGTTTCTCCCACTGCGACGAGGTGGTGGTGGTGTTACAGGATTAACAGGTTCTACAGTATCTGGTATATTATTATCTGTAATGTCAGTTCCCACTATGCTTTTGGATGCGCTATCTGAACTAGTACCCAGCAGTTCATCCAGAACTACCTTACTAGTAGGTTTGTGGTCCACAATATAATCCTGTTCTAGGAAATAGGCGTTCGTAGAAACGATCACTTTCTTTTCCTCAGGATCATAAAATAGACCACCTTTGGTCTCCTTGGAATACCCTACAAATAAGCATACTCTGGTTTTAGTTTCCATCTTTTCCCTCTTATCCCTTCGCACATGTGCAGGGCATCCCCATATTCTGAAATGCTGTATCAATGGCTTTCGCTTTGACCACAGTTCTCTAGGGGTCAGAGGCACTGACTTAGACGGAACGTGATTCAGAATATAAACTGCTGTTTGTAGGGCATATCCCCAAAAGGTCATTGGTAAACTGGCGTAACTCATCATGCTACGAACCATGTCCAACAAGGTTCGATTCCTTCTCTCGGAAACTCCATTCTGTTGTGGGGTACCTGGAGCAGTTAACTGGGTTTTTATCCCATGCTCCACCATATACCCTAGGAACTCGTCAGATAGGTATTCACCTCCTCGATCAGATCGAAGGGTTTTTATATATTTACCTGTCTGCTTTTCTACTTCAGCCCTGAACTCTTTGAACATGTCAAAGGATTCCGACTTCCGATGCATCAGGTAAATGTAACCATATCTTGAGTAATCATCAATGAATGTGATGAAATACTCATGGCCTCCTATCGCCTTGACGTTCATGGGTCCACATACATCCGAATGGATTAACTCTAATACCTCAGTGGCTCTTACTCCTTTGCCTTTAAAGTACCTCTTGGTCATCTTGCCTTCCAGGCAGGATTCACAGGTGGGAAGGATCTCCGTAGGATCTGTTTCCAGAAGCCCGGCCTTCACCATTCTATGGATCCTATCTAAGGCAATATGCCCAAGTCGTAAGTGCCACAGGTGGGTTAAATTTTCCGATGGATTCTTACGCTTAGATGAATTAACATTAAATGCTGAAGTTATTATGTTATCCTTTTCAAATTTAGGACTCACAACATAGAGATGATTCTGAACCATTCCTCTTATTATAAAAGTTCCATTCAGTTTAAACGACACACCAGAAGCATCAAAATAAACTGAATAACCTTCATTAACTAAAGAAGAAACAGAAATTAAGTTACGTCACAAGGACGGTACATAAAAGACATCTCTAAGTGTCAAAGTCTTATTATTCGAAAAACTAAGATTAACATCTCCAATAGCTTCAGCAGCAGCCACGGCCTCAGTTCCCATGCTCAGGGTCACTTCTCCATCAAGCAATCTTCTGCTTTCCCGAAACCCCTGAAGAGAGTTACAGGCATGGTTAGTGGATCCAGAATCCACAATCCAACTAGCAAAAGTACTATTACTTGAAAGAAATGATTCAACAACTAAGAGTTGTAGATTACCTTCACCAGCATTCTGAGGCTTCTTGCAGTCCTTCTTCCAATGACCCTTCTGGCCACACCGGAAGCACTTCGTGCCCGATTTCTTTGATTCTCCAGATCCAGAGGCTCCAGCAGAGTCCTGTACAGGCAATGACTTAGGTTTCCTTTTATGTTTCTTGCCCTGAGGTTTACCAGGCTTCTTGAAGGATCTGCGTTGCACGTGAAGTGCTTCGCCCTTCTGCTTGAAGCCATCCTCAGCTGCCTGGAGAGCTCCCAGAAGCTCTGCATTTGTCATAGCCAACTTGTTCAAATTAAAGTTGGTGACAAAGCCTTCAAAGGCTCCAGACAGTGACGAGAGGAAGATGTCTGTCATCACCTCGCCTTCTAGCACAATGTCCATGGTAGCTAGTTCGTTCTGGAACCCAAACATTTTCATCATGTGTTCCCGAACCAGCGTCCCATTGGACATCTTAGTGCCGACGAGTTTCTTGATGGTAAGGTATCGCGTAACGCGATTGTGACCTTCAAACATCTCCTTCAAATACAACATCATGTCAGAAGCGTCGGGCATCTCCTCGACTTGCTTCTGCAGAGTTGTTTGCAAGGATGCTATAATATAGCATTTACATATCTCATTGGATTCCTTCCAGTCAGTGAATGCCTTTAACTGTGCCTCTGTGGCATTGGGTCCTGGCAAATCTGGCTCAGGGTCATTAAGGGCTGTCATATGTTTACCAATCCTTAGGACCAGGTACAGGTTGCGCTTCCAGTCCTCATAGTTGGGACCGGTAAGTTTGTGGTCATTTAGGATAGCGGACAGGGGGTCTAACTTAGTCATCTGAAAATAAAGATTGAATAATGAGTATGCATTAAAAACTTATTTTATGGATTTTTAAAACAAGCTAATTATATCCATATGTCGACGCTACCCTCAAGCGAAGTCATTACCATGGATTAATTAACCATGTATGTAAGATCTCGGAATCGACTGTACCTGCCCTAGGGGGCATCATACAGCGTCAATCCGCTCACACGGGCCTTTTCCTTGACCCTATCCAAATCTGCCAACTAAGGGCTGTGATGGACCATGGTTATCTTTCGGCCAGTACCACGTGATCACCGTTGTCTTCGCAATGAATACCTCACGTGTACTTAGGATGCTTACCCACGAGCCTAAGCAATTACGACACGGGAGTTCATGCGGCCCCCACTAGGGTGGGATGAAAAGCCCTTCTCTCCTGGCCCCGTAATCGCCATATCCACAGGGAGGTCATTAAGTAATTTGGCATGGAAACACACAGCTCCCACCCTAGGGGGTGTGAAGTTATGCATCCCCACCCAAACACAAAACGACTGGCCGTGGAGGCCAGAGGATCTTATAAAAGTCCTCTCTTGCATCCCTTATAAATCTGAGGGTTATTTTGCGAGTATGAATTTATGCAAATGCAAAGGTAGCGACCTCCTAAATACTAGACCCTGGTCACACCATGCTCCCACTAGCGTTCAAACCTTTCGCCTAGCATTAATCACTCTCGGAATATCATAGTCCCTGCCTCAAGTGGATTTCTCCATTCAAGGGTCACATTACATATTCCAAGAGTATCGATGCTTTGCAAAATTGGTTATCACGCTAATGCTCTGGAGCTAATCCTAGAGTCAGACTCACTGGAAAGGACTCCCATTAGTCATGGCGCCTCGCTTATAGATTTGACAATTGATGTTCAATGGATCTCCATCTCATCTTTGATTTCGATGCTGGCCAAATAGGCACACCCGACTAGTCGGGTGCTCTCCTAATGGTGGCATAACCATATGTGATGGGATCCCACTAACATCAAAAGTCAACTAAATAATAGGCGTCATCTAGCGGGATCCTAACCTCAAACAGTCGCTTGGACCGGAGGGGAAAGGCATCCCTCTGAAAACTGATAATCATATTATCTCATCGGGGTTCGATATGAAGCATAAAGAACTAATTAAAGAAAGCAACCATAAAAACTGAATTAAGTTCAGGGTCCGACCCCTGAACCTAATTAGCACAGCGCAGGCCTCTAGCTTTCTTCGCAAGGTTCCTCGGTCCGGCTCCTCCGTCGCGCTTGCGAACACTTTGCCGGATCGTCTTCATCCTCCAGGGTTCCGCTTCCGCTCCCGATGGTGGATTTCTTTGGCACGTCTTTCTTCTCGATCTGTAACTGAAAAAGTCTAGTACGCTACGAGCAAGTGCTCGGTCGTACACAATTTCCTAGAAAGAAAAGAAAACACACCTTGAAAAAAAAAAGGCCATGGGAAACCGAGGATGGACAAACCCCATCGCTCGCCCAATCTATGGCTCAATTACATATCCACACACAGAAAGCAAATCCAGACAATTGCTAACTCGGGGTCCGACCCCCGGTAGCAAGCACAAAGCATAGATCTAGATTTTTTATAGCGGCGCCCTGCAAGAATGATTAATAGAACAAGCACAATCTATATATATGCATGATCTAAGCGTAAGAACCCCGATGATCTCACGCATTCATCATGCGCACACATGTTAGTTTCATGAAAAAACGTGAAACGCACACCACTAATGCGGCTCTGATACCAATTGTTGGAAACTAATCCGGGTCAGAGGCTCGTAGCGGAAGCGATTTGGCGGTCGAAAGACCGTTCATAGTGCACGTTACACGATTTAAATTTTTCACAGAAACTAATCTACATATGTGTGTATGTGTATGCACGAGAATCGAAAACCCCTAACGGCAATCTAGCGTAATGATTAACTAGCATGGATGCAAATCATAATGCTCGCTAGATCTATATGTTAGATTACACATACCTTTCGTACGGATCTTTTAACCGCGGAGGATTGTCTTCTTTGTCGATGGAGACGGAAGATCGTTCGCGAAGATGCCGACGGTACGAATGGAGATGTTGCCTTCTTGTTCACCCGATCTCACACGATGCACGGAACGTCGCTCTCGGATCTCTGAGTGCCTCCGAAGAACGACCCTTCTCCTTCTTCAGAACTCCACGCGAGGAAGACGAAGTAGCAAGCGGGAAACGGGAGATGAAACGGGAGAGAACTCGAGAGATGAGAGAGAGGGGGGTTCGGTTTTTCTTGTACATGGGGCCGGCGCCCCATAGGGCTTTATAGGGCCGGCCAACACCCCTTGGATAAGGATCCAAGGGGATATTAACCCCCTCTCATTATCTCTCCATTATCTCCCTTTTATCTCTCCGCGTATTTATCCGTTTTCCCACTTTTTAGGGCTCGATATTAACCGATTTATCGCCCCATCCCTATCCATATGGCCGGCCCTATAGATGAGGGATTCTTATCCCTACATCATAGGGCCGGCCCTAGTGAGGTGTCCCACCACTAGGTTCGGCCAACAGTGAGGTCCGGCAGAGTGAGGTTTTTACCAAAACGCCCCGACGCCTCATTTTGACCATTTCTAGCGTGCGATACCTAACGGCCATTACTTAAGTGATATCTACTAGTTACTTACTATTAACTGAGGCCACCGGAGGGTGCCTCTAGCATAGTCAACTAGTCAACTCGCAACATACCCCGGTGCATCGCACCTATGCAGCGAAGTTCACTTATGGCTAGGGATTACTACATACGACTCTGTACTAATCCCGGGCTCAACCCTTAGTACTCGTATGTAGTTACGCATCTACCGTGCTCTAGTGCCAAGCACACACGGAGCGTATACTTCTTTCTTCCTCCTGCTTATGGTGTTCCGAGGAGACGGTTCAAGAACCGTACATAATGTTGATAAGGTGGAACCATCAGGGACCGGGGTTCATGGCTTCCAACTCAAGCTCGATCGACACACTACCCGAGTGTACCATCGATCCTCTGAGCTCGAGTTAACCTGCGTAGCCACCCAGAGTGCGACGCAGGCTGCACTCCAATTCACCCAGACTTACTATGTTCTCCATCATACCCCTGCTCTCCGCTCAGTAGTGGTAAACCCGCTGTCCCTCCACTTGATGCCATGATTCACTTCGAGCGGTGAAGACTACCGTCAGACTCGAATGATCATATGACTTGGTTCCTTCCAGGTTGACCTATAAATCGTACCTCTGATTACCCCGTCGAGTAATCGAACCCGGTCAACAGTCAAACTGATGACCACCAGGCCTGGGTTTGGTACAGTGTAAGTCACACCAAGGAACGCACCTCCCATCAGGGGTGTGGATGGCCTGCAGGAGTGACACGCTAATGCAACGCCAGCCGGGTAACCCAGTACACCGTGGTTTTGGATCACTGCATATGGACCCTCACACATTGGTGCGCCAAAGCACCACGCAACTGGTTAGTCCATCAGTCGTGGTTCCTCAGGGTTTAGGACCGTTTTACCCTAAGCAGAAACACGGCTTAGTGTACCAGTGTCTGCTCACTGATCTGTACACCGTGTTAGTTCCGTTCAGCCACAGACACTGTGCCTGGTGATGACCATGGTGAAGACATCCCATGAACTGTCATCGCCAACAGCTTAACATGATGAGGCGACCAACCTGATCATAGCTGCGAACTTATTTAGGTTATACGGGACCAATCCACTCAGTCTTCAACTCAGTGGACTACCATATAACCATGGCTCTCTGTTCTCAAAAGAACACGTAACTATATTACGCACCTATATGCATCTCATATATTAATAACTATCAATCTTTATTAGACCAAAAACATAAAGTTTTACAAGCTTAGAACACATCAATCCTAACACCTCTACCATTGATTTATCTCCAACAAGAGGAAGCTCACCTTTCACGAACGAGGTTCACCAAGGGGGTTTCCCTCAGCACTGGACCCCGCCGAAGTTCGTGCTATTCGGCGGATCCCAAGATCCCGTGGATCATGTCCTGGCGTACCAAAAATTGCTATTCTTCTGAGACCAAGACCACATCTTGTGCCACGCGTTCCCTAGAGGCCTATCTGGGTCAGCCCTAAACTGGTTCCATAAGTTGCCCTCCCTGTCCATTTCGAACTTCCCCGCCCTGTCTGGGCTGTTCTTGGAGCAGTACCACTGCAATTGGTAACCCCCGAAGACGATCGAATCATTGTTCACCCTGACCATGGGGGCTCGGGAGACCCTTCGATGCTTCTCGACGCAATTTCCGAGTGCCTACCTCGCACTGGAGGACTCAATTGGGCAAGATTGCACGGCTGTAAGTGCCTTCCAGAGCGTGCTTCTCGAAGGAAACAAGTTCCACGATGCACTTGTCATCTCCGACCCCCGCACAATGGTCGAGCTCTTCTCCCTTGTCCAGTAGCACATCAAGCTCGTAGATTTGGTGCTCAACCGAAAGGGGAAGACTATCGAGCAGCGACCTCCCCCTATTTTACGACCTCTCGTCGTTAAAGCTGTAGAAATGCGCGAGGTGCCCCCGGCGATGCCTACCGCCAACCCACCAGCAACTTCGGCTGTGCAGCCCCTGGAGGCACCAATTGCGGCAACCGGAAGACCAGCAAACTGGAACCTTCCTCCTGGTCCAGAGAGCGGGACTTCACCATGATGACCCTCTCTCCTGGGCTGATACTGCATCGAGTCTAGAATGAGCCCTTCGTCCAGTACCCCCCTCCTTTTCAGTAGTGCGAATCCGGTTCCACTGACAATACCCATCGATGTGCATTCCATAGAAGTGTCGGGCACCACACCAATCGATATCGAGCTCTGAGGAATCACTTGGACGACCTTGTCACCCTGGGTCATTTAGACTAGTTCATTTTGCCGCCAAGGTGATTCGAGGTCGTCCCTGCATGAGTCCCTAGAAAGGAGATCGTCCGGGACCAACGGAGCCTGCACTACCGCCACCTCCCTCGGGCGGGCCAATGATCTGCCACACCATCACCGGATGCCTGGGCGAGTTGAGATCCAGCAATGAAGTCCGAAGGCAAGTAAGGGAGGTGGAACTGACACAAAAGGTGCACTCTATCTCCCTACTTCCTACTTTGTTTCAAACCCCGAGGCTGGAAGCCCGCCACTTCCTATGGTTCTCAGAGGAGGATATGGTCGGGGTCGCTACCACACATAACGATCCCCTCGTCATATGCCTCATGATGGCCAATATAGAGGTGCAATGCATCTTGGTAGATTCCAGAAGTGCCATGGACATTCTCTTCTTATCGACTTTCCAGCGAATGGGATTGCGACAAGTCAATTTGTCTCCAGCAACGGGCTCCCCGAGTGGCTGCACCGGTGAGGTCACTAAAGTAGTAGGAAAGATTACCCTGACTGTGACGGCGGGTCCCGAAGTTCGACAAGCCCGCTTCACCGTGGTCGATGGGCAGTCCGCTTTCAATGCCATCCTTGGGCGACCTTGGCTAAGGCAGATGAACGTTGTGTCCTCGCCCAACCACCAGGCCCTCAAATTCCCCACTCCCACGGGGGTTATGATCATCCGAGGTGATCAGGCCGCTGCCACTAGATGCAAGCAAGACGTCCATCACCTCGCTACCATTGGTGCTTCTGAGGCCAAAAGACCGACGCCCTCTTAGCAGTTTGTTGCCTCCCTGCGCGAGCTTCCTGGCAATCCAATAATAACCTCCCAACCTTGTGAGACACCCACTTCACCCTCGTGGATAGACAACGTGGGTGGGAGCAGCGTTAGTCAAGAACATGGTGCGGGTGGCTAGTCAAGAACATGGTGCGGGTGGCCGCCTGGTAGATGCTGCAAAGGGAAAGTCCTTTGTCGCAGAGCCTATCCAAGAGATAGATATCAAAGATGATGAGATTCAAAGGGTTATCCACCTGGGGACGTCATTGACCGAAGCCGAGGTCTATGCCCTGACAAGGAATACCGGGATGTGTTTGCATGGAGCTTTGCCGACATGCCCAGGATCGACCCTGAGATCGCCTGCCACCAACTACACACCCTGCGCGACTTCCCTCCGGTCAAACAGAAAGCTCGGTATATTTCAGCCGCAAAAGCCGTCACAGTAGCGACAAAGGTTGAAAAGCTAGAGCGAGCTGGCTTCATCAGAGAGGCGCATTTCCCTGAGTAGATATCCAATATCATGGCGGTGCCGAAGAAGAGCGGAGCCATCCGGGTGTGCATAGACTTCTCCGACCTCAACAAAGCATGCCCGAAGGATGGATTTCCCCTCCCCAGGATCAGAGCTCTGGTAGATGCGATCGTCGGGTTTCAGGCTCTCTCATTTATGGACAGGTACTCTGGATATAATCAGATACCTCTCCATGCCGACGACCAAGAGAAGACCGCTTTCTACTCCGGAGCGGGGTACCAGAAGCTGTTATGCTATCGGGTGATGCCTTTCGGACTCAAGAACGCCGGGGAACCTACCAAAGGTTAGTCACTCACATATTCAAATATCAGATCGGCAAAAATATCGAGGTCTATGTAGACGACCTCTTGGTGAAGAGCCAGGAGCGGGAGGGGCATGTCGTCGACCTCAGAGAAGTGTTTGGCGTTCTGAGGAAATTCCAAATGAGGCTGAACCCGACGAAGTATGCATTTAGGGTCACCTCTGAAAAGTTCTTGGGATACCTGGTCACCCATCGTTGGATCAAGGTCGACCCCGAATAAATTAGAACGCTCATTGAGATACCCTTGTCGTGGATGCTGCAGGACGTCCAGAGATTGAGCGGACGAATCGCGGCATTGAATCGCTTCATTTCGAAGTCTTTCGACAGTTGTCGACCCTTATTCGAATTGCTTCGAAAAGGAACCGGCATTCATTGGGATGAAAGGTGTGAGCTCGTATTTAAGAAAGTCAAAGATTACATGGTCAGTCCCCCCATTTTGGCCACACCCAAAGTGGGAGACGCGCTTGGTGTCTATCTCTTTGTCACCAAGAATGCAGTGAGCGAGGTCCTTATTTTGGAAGAGGCGAAGCTCGAGAGGCCCGTGTACTTCGTGAGTCACACCATGCTCCCTATCGAGCTTCGGTATCGACCGATCGAGAAGGTCGCTCTGGCCTTGGTCTTAATCGCGAGGAAACGCCATCCATACTTCTCGACGCATTCCATCAAAGTCATCAAGGAGCACCCCTTGAAGAACGCTCTCTCAAAACCTTCGATAGTCGGACGACTTTATTATTGGTCCGCCGAGCTCGCTGCCTACGGACTAGAGTATGTTCCGCAAACCTCAATCAAGGGGCAAGCTCTTGCCGATTTCTTGGTGGACTTCCCCCTGGAAGAGCCAATCCCGACCCTGGAGGATGAGCCAACCGAGGCACACCCCGAGAAGGCGAGGTTTCTGGGTGAACCAGGTGAATCCAGCCATGCCAAGCTAGCATCTACTGAAGATTGGGAGTTCTTCGTCGATGGTTCATCCAATGCCTCTAGAGCAAGGATCGGGGTTCTGCTGACTACCAAAGAGGTAGTCCTTGAGAAGTCCATTCGGCTTGATTTTGCAGCCACCAACAATAAAGCAGAATACAAGGCGCTCTTGGCTGGCCTGGAGCTCGCCGAAGAGATTAGCGTCAGAAACCTGAAAGTCTTTAGTGATTCTCAATTAATTGTTTGCCAAGTCAACAACGACTATGCTTCCCGAGATACGTGAATGGCGAGCTACACGGACCTAGTGAAGGGTAAGGCTATAAAGTTTGAGAGGATTTCGTTTAAGTAAATCCCCCGATCTGACAATAAGCGGGCAGATGCCTTGGCCAATACAGCCTCCCTGCTAGGAGGTCTTGAAGTCTGCAGATAGTTATTGAAGTGCAAGACCACCCTCGGATCCAACTTGGTGATAGCACAGTAAACCAAACCTCATCTGAGGTATTGCCCGTCGGTTGGACAACGCCAATTATTCACTACCTCAAAAAAGGCGAGCTCCTCGACGATAGAGAAGAAGTCCGACGAATAGAGGATCGTGCTGGTCGATATCTTATTCGCTGGGACCGCCTCTTCAGAAAGTCCTTCGGCGGGTCCAATCTCAGGTGTGTGGAACCCCCAGAAATAGGTGAAGTGCTAGATCGCATTCACTCCAGAGAGTCCGGTAACCACTTCGGCGGGCGATCTCTAACCGAGAAGGTGAGGAGGCAGGGATACTGGTGGTCCACACTCGTACAAGACGCCCTGAAGGTCACCCAAAGGTGTGTACAATACCAGAAGCACACCATCGTCAACTACTTACCCACAGAAGAGCTGCACCCCCTGGTAAGCCCCTGGCCTTTCCAGTAACGGGGGCTCGACATAGTGGGGCATTTACCCATATCGACACAACAAAGAAATTTTATCTTGGTAGCCACGGACTACTTCACCAAATGGGTGGAAGCAATCCCGCTGGCCAAGATCGGCGAAAAGCAAATGAAGGACTTCCTTTGGAAGAATATTTTTTGTAGATTCGGTCTACCCTGAGTACTAATTATCGACAATTCGACAATTATTTGATCAAGAGCTTATGTACCGACTATAGAGTCAACCCGAGATTCTCCTCTCCGAGGTACCCCCAGAGCAACGGGTAGACTGAGGCTACGAACCGAGTTATCTTGGATAACCTTAGGAAGATATTGGAAGGGAAGAAAGGACTGTGAGAGAAAGAGCTCGATGGAGTGCTGTGGGCCTATCGGACTACGCCACGTCGCTCTACAAACGAATCACCATTCTGCCTTACCTACGGGTATGAGGCCGTCTTGCCCGTGGAAGCCAAGCTGCCAACAGAGCATAGGCTCGTCGCTGCTGAGGTCGACAACGATGATCTGCTCATCGACTCTCTTGACCAACTCGAAGAGCAGAGGGAGCATGCCAACCTGCACCTCGCCGGATATAGATAAGAGATAAAGCGCGCCTACGATAAGAGAGTTCGCCATCGGGTATTCAAGTCTGGCGACCCGGTGATGCGAAAGGTGTTCGCTAACATACAAGAACCTAATGCCAAAAAGCTTACGGCGAACTGGGAAGGCCCCTATATAGTGCACGAAGCAAGAGGAGGATCCGGGGCCTACCGGTTGATGACCGCGGACGACGACCTCCTGGAGCGACCTTGGAACACCCTTCATCTTCGAAAGTATTATGCATAATGCATAGGCGCCCTCCTGTAAATAATGTTATAAGAATAAAAATGATTTGAGTTTGACATGAATCACTTCTTAGAGTATGTGCTCGGTGAAGGTCGTTATGGGATCGCACATGGCTAAGCTCGCAGGCAGAGCAACCACGGAATAGCTTGTACGCAGTCAGTTCACACGCTGCACCCTCAAGGTATAGTCTGCCGTCGTGCGGACATAAAGCAAGATCGGGGTTCTCAATGTTAGAATTGGTGAGGTCTACAGCTCGTAAAAATCAATAGTTAAGCTATGTATGATTGATAGTATAAGATTACATCTTGGTACGTACCTTAGCACGTGTTCTGATTACAGAACAGAGAGCTATGGCTACATGGTAATCCACTTGAGTCTGAGACTCAAGGGACTGGTCCCATGTAACCTAAATACGTTTGCAGCTCTGATTAGGGTTGGTCGCCCTATAAGGATAAGCTGTTGGAATGACAAAACGTGGGTGTCTCTACCACGATCATTACCAGGCATAGTGTCTGTGGCCGAACGGAACCAACACAGTGCACAGATCAGTGAGCAGACACCGGTGTACTAAGCCGTGTTTCTGTTTAGGGTAAAACGATCCTAAATCCTAAAAAACCATGTTTGGTGAACTAACCAGTTACGTGGTGCTTTGGCACACCAATGTGTGAGGATCCGGATGCAGTGATTCAAAACCACGGTGTACTGGGTTACCCGGCTGGCGTTGCATCAGCTTGTCACTCCTACATACCATCCACACCCCTAACGGGAGGTGTGTTCCTTGGTCTAACCTACATCGTATTAAA
Source organism: Chamaelirium japonicum (assembly GCA_947650365.1). Lineage (NCBI taxonomy): Eukaryota > Viridiplantae > Streptophyta > Magnoliopsida > Liliales > Melanthiaceae > Chamaelirium > Chamaelirium japonicum. The sequence goes on from OX393555.1 coordinate 28,409,713, forward strand.
CCCTAGTTAGGTGGTCATCTGTTGGACTGGTGATGGATCTGGTTCCTCATCAGAGTAATCAGAGGAACGATGTATATGGTCAACCTGGAAGGAACCGAGTCATATGAGCACTCGAGTCTGACAGTATTCTCCACCGCTCGAGTTGAGTCATGGCACCAGATGGAGGGACAGCGGGTTTACCATACTAAACGGAGAGTAGGGGTATGAGAAAAAACATAGTAAGTACAGGGGAATTGGAGTGCAGCCTGCGTCGCACTCTGGGTGGCCACGCAGGTTAACTCGCTCAGACTCAGAGGATCGATGGTACACTTGGGTAGTATGTCGATCGAGTCTGAGTTGGAAGCTATGAACCCTGGTCCCTGACGGTTTTACCTTATCCACATTATGTACGGTCCTAGTACCATCTCCTTGAAACACAGGATGCAGTAAGAGGAAGCGAGTAGTTCAAACCTACGCTCCGTGAGTGCTTCGCACTAGTGCACGGTAGATGCATAGCTACGTATGTGCACTAAGGGAAAACCCTAGGTTAGTGCAGAGACACATGTAGTTATCCCTTGCCATAAGTGAACTTTGCTACATAGGTGCGATGCATCGGGACATGTTACGAGTTGACTCGTTGACTTTACTAGGGGCACCCTCCGGTGACCTCCGTTAATAGTAAAGTAACTTGTCAAGATCACTTAAGGAAGAGTCGCTAAGTCTCGCACACTAGAAATGATCAATTTGAGGCATAAGGGTGTTTTGGTAAAAACACGCACTGCCAAGCCTCACTAGTGGCCGACCCTAGCTGTGGGAGACCCATTCATGGCCGGCCCCTATATTCTAGGGGTAAAAATCCCCAGTGATAGGGCTGGCCATAAGGATAAACATAGGGGTTTTGAATTAGTCAAAACAAGCCCTAAAAGTGGGAAAAACGGATAAAGAGATGGAGAGATAAAGGGAGATTTTTGGGGGATAAACTTATCCCCTTGGAGCCTTATCCAAGGGGATAGGCTGGCCTTATAAAAGGGGCTATAGGGGGCCGGCCATAGATGATGGAAAAATCGAACCCCCCTCCCTAGCTTTCTTCTCCTCTCATCTGTCATTTCTCTCCCTTGCTTGCGCCATTAGATGGCGACTTGTCTTCCTCACGTAGGGTTTCATAGAAGGAGAAGGCTCATCAGATAGAGGCACTCAGATATCCATCAACGAGGCACCGTGCATCATACGAGATCGGATGAACTAGAAGGCATCTCCCGCAAGCTTTTGCTGTCCAGAATCTGCATAAAAAATCAGTGATGTTTTTGTGATTTCAGGTGTTACAGAAGTTCAAACGAGGTAAAACTTATTGCAAACGTTGCATCTTGAAATTCTATACCTACAGTCCAAAATTCAGACTAATTAGAGTTTAGAGCAGAAAGTTATGGCCATCGCACCAAAGCTATATCAAGCAGATCCGAGCCCGTCTCCATCGACAAAGAAGAAACTTGTCGCGGTAAAAGAATCTGCACGTAGGTATGATCTCTAACATGTAGATCTAGCATAAATCGAACATGCATGCATGCTAGATTGTTCTTTCACTTTAGATCAACGTTAGGGGTTCGCGTAGTTGCCATGCTAGATTCATACACGCACGTGTAGATCGTTTCGATGAAAATTTTGATATGTAACGCACACCGCTCCCGGTTTTCGGACCTACTATTTGCTTCCACTGCGGGCCTCTACCATGGATTTATTTCCAACAATTGGTATCAGAGCACGTTAGTGGTGTGCGTTTTATATTTTTCATGAAACTATCATGTGCGCGTATGAATAGTATGTGCTGCCATCGGGGTTCTACGAGTAGATCATGCATAGTATATATTGTGTGTTCTATGACTTGTTCTTGCTGGGTACTGCTTCTAAAATATTCTGGATATGTGATTGCTTGCTACCGGGGGTCGGTCCCCGTGCTAGCAAATTGTCTGGATGTATTTTCTTCTGTGTGTGGATAGATTTTAGAGCCATAGTCGGGTAAGTGGTGGAGGTTGACCACCCTTGATTCCCAGGCTTTTTGCTAGACTTGTTTTCCTTTTCTTTCTAGAAAATTGTATACGAGCGAGCACTTGCTCGAATCGTACTAGAGCTTTTTTGGTTACAGATTGAAGAGGAGGACTTGCTGCGGAGATCCACCACCGGGAGGACGAGCAGAATCTTGGAGGACGATGGCGATTCGGCGAAGCGTACACGATAATGGCAAAGGGCTGAAAGCATCAGGAGATCGTATATAGAGGCTTGCACCAGATCAAGGAACCTTGCGAAGGAGACAGAGAGCCTGCGCTGTGCTAGTCAGGTTCAGGGGTCGGACCTTGAACTTGATTCAATTGTGTGGTTGTTTCTTTCAGTATTTCTTTATATTTCTGTAGAGAACCCCGATGCGATAATTTAATTATCAGTGTATTAGAGGGATGCCCTTTTCCCTCAGGTCCAAGCAACCTTATTAGGATAGGATTCTACTAGTGACACCTATTATTTAATTGACCCTTGATGATAGCATGAATTCCTTATATTTGGTTATGCCATCATTAGGTCAACACCCGATTAGTCGGGTGTGCCTATTTGGCCAGCATCGAAACCTAGAATGAGTTGGAATTCTACTATGGCATCATTCGTCAAATTTATAAGCGAGGCGCTATGGTAGTGGAAGACCTTTTCTATCAGTCTGACCTTAGGCTAGGCTTCAGAGAATTAACGTGATAGCTAGATTTGCAGAGCATCGATGTTCTTGGGATATGTAATGTGACCCTTGAGTAGAGAAATCCACTCGAGGCAGGGACTATGATATTCCGAGATCGATTAATGCTTTGCGAAAGGCTTGAAACGCTAGTGGGAGCACGGTATAACCAGGGTCTAGTGTATAGGTTGTCGTGACCTTAGTATACACTCATACTTGCATAAAATAACCCTCAACTATAATGAGGGATGTGTAAGAGAGCTCGTCAAGATCCTTTGGCTTCCACAACGAACTGTTTTGTGTCTGGGTGGACGGGCGTAGCTCGATACTCCCTAGGGTGAGGGTTATATTTTTCCATGCTAGATAACTTAGCGGTCTCCTTCAGGATATGACGGTTACAGGGCCAGGAGAGAAGGGCTTTTTTCCCACCCTAGTGCGGGTCGCATGAACTCCCATGCCGTAATTGCTTAGGCTTGTGGGTAAGCATCCGAAGTAAACGTGAGGTATTTATTGATCAGACAATTAGGATCACGTGGCACTAGCCAAAAGAAAAACCATAGTCCATCAAAGTCCTTAGTTGGCAGATTTGGATAGGGTCAAGAAAAGGCCCGTGTAAGCGGATTGACGCTGCATGATGCCCCCTAGGGCAGGTGCAGTCGATTCCGAGATCTTATATACATGGTTAATTAATCTATAGAGATGGCTTTGCTTGAGGGTAGCGTTTATATTTGAATATAATTAGCTTATTTTTAAAATCCACAAAAAGAGTTTCCTGTATTCTTTCATTCAACCATATAGTTCCCCTATCCGATATCCCATAAAAGAACTAGTTATCGGGTCTCTAACTACATAGAGCAGAAGCGTTATTTTTAGCTTATGCTTAGGGTAGTAAACGTACGTTGGCTTGCAATCTAAATATCCCTGTACTAGACCTAACGGGTCCAGATGTCGCTAGGGCACTAACTAGGGCATATGACGACTAGCGAGAGTCTGAGGAGATGTGCAAGTTCTCTGTCATAGCAGACTTGCGGACAACTCTTTAGAAGCAAGTCAAAGATATGCCGGGTCTTCTCAAGTAAAGTTTTACTTGTATTAGATGTCTAGAAGGCGAAGTCAGTCGACTCATCGCTTTTCCACCAAGATACTTGTCGGTACCAAGATGCCTGAGGGTATGCTTGTTCGGGAATATATACTTGAGTTCCAGATCGAACTAGATTCCAAAGACATAGTGCCAAATGACGAGGTGGTGGAAGACGTCTGTCTTGCATCCTTGTCTGGAACCTTCGAACGCGTTGTCAGAGACTTTAGCTTTAACAAGCTAGAGATGACAAACGTAGAACTTCTAAGGAGATTTTCAAGAGATAAAGGATGGGATCAAGATTAAAGGCAATGCCTTTAGTGCTTAACCTAGGTTTTCTTTAGAAGAACCTAAGGGAGTAACTTATCAGAGATCAAAAACTATTCTAGTACAGAAATTGGTATGGACTCCTAGATCTGGTAATGCTAAGGACGGAAGTGTTTCTACTTTGGCAAGTATAGGGGGTATTTGAAGATTGATTATGGCCTCAGAGTGTTAGGAGTTGAGTCACTATCTAGTAGCAGTTCTTATGCTTCTTGGAATGTAGACTTCGAATCTACAGAGATTCACAAAAAGCATAAGGCTACTTTAAAGTGAAGTAATCGTAACATAGGTACTGATGCCATAAGCCATTGTGGAAGCTGTTAGATATGATTGCCTTAGTTTTTCTGAAACACAGATTTTGATCTTTAGAGATTTAGTTATGTTTCCTCCTTGGTAAATGAAGTTTTTAGTTTTAGACAACACCGTAGGTATATATCTTAAACTAAATAGATAGCTTCATTACTAGAGGAATAGATCAGAATAATCTCTTTGTATTTAATCTTAATTCAAAAATAGATTTCATGACAGCTGCAGCGTCTAATTTAAATTCATCTAAATCCTTCGGAGAATCTATCCCATTTGTGACCCCTCTGATTTAGATATTTTGCCTTAGATAAATTTAGAGGTGACAGAAGGCCGAGTTTTTGTTTAAAGATTCATCGGAGATCCTTCTAACCTATGAGTGTAATCTGGAAGGCAGAATAACTAAAAGGGCCCCTAAGGTATTGGTGTTAGTTAATTTTGACGTCTATGGTTCCAAGAGCGTTCAGACGATAGAAAACTCTTCGATTTAATCGAAGGAATGAGTCACTATCGTACGAGTTCTATAGGATCCTGAGGGAGCATGAGATTATCTCCCGATTAAATGATCCAAGGATGACATGTCAGAATAAAGTCTCCGAGAAAAGGAATCGGACCCTGTTTGACATGGTTCGTAGTATGATAAATATTGTCAAGTGTACTACCCACCTTCTGGTGGAGTTGTACCTTAAAACAGTAGTTTATATCTGAAACTATCTCTCATTTAGATCAGTGCCTCAGACCTATAGAGAGCTATGGTCTAAGCGAAAGCTGACACTATAGGTCTCGAGATATAGGGTTGTCCTGCACTTGTGCAAAAGGACAAGAGGGATGAGATGGAGATGAAGTTCCAGGTATATCTGTTTATAGGTTATCCTAGGGAGGCATAAGGTGGACTATTCTATGATCTTGAGGTTTGGAAGGTAATCGTTTCTACGAATACCATCTACCTAGACCAGGATTATATTATAAACCATAAGTTTACCGATAAGATAGTTCTGGGTGAACTACTGGGTACTGGTAGAGAGTGCGCATCTGAAAACGTAGTGGGAGTAGATGATACACAAACTAGTATACCAGGTACTGTAGAAATGATTCACTTTTGTACCACCACCACCTCATCGTTGTGGGACCATCAGAGCTCCTGAAAGATACTATGGAGAAACTTCGATAGTTAATCCAAAGTTTCAGGAGGATGATCCCTAGAGCTGCGAAGAAGTAGTGGGAGCTTCCGACAACTCTGACTGACAAAAGACTATGGAGGCAAATTTGCATCAATGTCCCTTGAAAAAGACTTGACACTTATATCACTATCACCCTTCGGGGTGTAGGAGGTGTATTAGAAGAGCACCCGGTTAAGATTTAAGTAGCTAGATTAGTTGCCAAAGGAGAAGGGATTGACTATGTCGAAACCATCTCACTGGTAGCTATGCCTAAGTCTATTTCGGATCATCTTAATCTATCGTAGCCCATTATAGTTGGGAAATCTGGTTGATGGATGTCAAGACAGTTATTCCCTAACAGGAATTTGGAAAGGACATATGATGATGCAGCCCCAGGGTTTGTGTCAGTAGGTCAGAAAGATATGGAATGAAAGTTGCAAAGGTCTATTTATGGACTGAAGCAAGCATCCAGGTTGGAATATCTATTTTGATCATGAAAATCCACTCACACGGATTTGATTAAAATGATGATAAACCAAGTGGGTACAAGCAAGGTGAAAGAGCTACAATGGTATACGTAGTACTTTACGTTAACGATATCCTACTAATTGAAAATGATGTAAGAATATTGGTTACGGTAAAGGTTTGTAGTCATCACAATTCGATGTGATCGAAAGACCCTAGTGAGTCAAGTTATGCTCTGGGAATCAAGGTAACTCGAGATAACTAGAGTAAGATTCTCTTGCTGTCACAGGCTACGCATGAAGATAATATTCTAGCCAGATTCAGTTTACAAGGCTAGATATCTATTGCGCAACAGGATTCTGTTAGGATTGATGTGTTCTAAGCTTGTAAAACTTTATGTTTTAGTCTAATAAAGATTGATAGTTATTAATATATATGAGATGCATATAGGTGCGTAACATAGTTACGTGTTCTTTAGAGAACAAAGAGCCATGGTTATATGGTAGTCCACTGAGTTGAAGACTAAGTGGATTGGTCCCGTATAACCTAAATAAGTTCGCAGCTATGATCAGGTTGGTCGCCTCATCATGTTAAGCTGTTGGCGATGACAGTTCATGGGATGTCTTTACCATGGTCATCACCAGGCACAGTGTCTGTGGTTGAACGGAACTAACATGGTGTACAGATCAGTGAGCAGACACTGGTACACTAAGCCGTGTTTCTGCTTAGGGTAAAACGGTCCTAAACCCTGAGGAACCACGACTGATGGACTAACCAGTTGCGTGGTGCTTTGGCGCACCAATGTGTGAGGGTCCATATGCAGTGATCCAAAACCACGGTGTACTGGGTTACCCGGCTGGCGTTGCATTAGCGTGTCACTCCTGCAGGCCATCCACACCCCTGATGGGAGGTGCGTTCCTTGGTGTGACTTACACTGTACCAAACCCAGGCCTGGTGGTCATCAGTTTGACTGTTGACCGGGTTCGATTACTCGACGGGGTAATCAGAGGTACGATGTATAGGTCAACCTGGAAGGAACCAAGTCATATGATCATTCGAGTCTGACGGTAGTCTTCACCGCTCGAAGTGAATCATGGCATCAAGTGAAGGGACAGCGGGTTTACCACTACTAAGCGGAGAGCAAGGGTATGATGGAGAACATAGTAAGTCTAGGTGAATTGGAGTGCAGCCTGCGTCGCACTCTGGGTGGCTACGCATGTTAACTCGAGCTCAGAGGATCGATGGTACACTCGGGTAGTGTGTCGATCGAGCTTGAGTTGGAAGCCATGAACCTCGGTCCCTGATGGTTCCACCTTATCAACATTATGTACGGTTCTTGAACCGTCTCCTCGGAACACCATAAGCACTAGGAGGAAGAAAGAAGTATACGCTCCGTGTGTGCTTGGCACTAGAGCACGGTAGATGCGTAACTACATACGAGTACTAAGGGTTGAGCCCGAGACTAGTGTAGAGTCGCATGTAGTAATCCCTAGCCATAAGTGAACTTCGCTGCATAGGTGCGATGCACCGGGGTATGTTGCGAGTTGACTAGTTGACTTTGCTAGAGGCACCCTCATGTGGCCTCAGTTAATAGTAGGTAACTAGTAAAAGATCACTTAAGAAGTGGCCGCTAGGTATCGCACGCTAGAAATGGTCAAAATGAGGCATCGGGGCGTTTTGGTAAAAACCTCACTCTGCCGGACCTCACTGTTGGCCGACCCTAGTAGTGAGGCACCTTGCTAGGGCCGGCCCTATGATGTAGGGATAAGAATCCCTCATCTATAGGGCCGGCCATATAGATAGGGATGGGGCGATAAAAACGGATAAAGGCGAGCCCTAAAAAGTGGGAAAACGGATAAATACGCGGAGAGATAAAAAGGAGATAATGGAGAGATAATGAGAGGGGGTCATTATCCCCTTGGATAAGGATCCAAGGGGGTTGACCGGCCCTATAAAAGGACCTATGGGGTGCCGGCCCCATGTGCTAGAAAATCCGAACCCACCCTCCTCTCATCTCTCGAGTTCTCTCCCGTTTCATCTCCCGTTTCCCGCTTGCTACTTCGTCTTCCTCGCGTGGAGTTCTGAAGAAGGAGAAGGGTCGTTCTTCGGAGGCACTCAGAGATCCGAGAGCGATGTTTTCGTGCATCGTGTGAGATCGGGTAAACAAGAAGGCAACATCTCCATTCGTACCATCGGCATCTTCGCGAACGATCTTCCGTCTCCATCGACAAAGAAGACAATTCTCCGCGGTTAAAAGATCCGTACGAAAGGTATGTGTAATCTAACATATAGATCTAGCGAGCATTATGATTTGCATGCATGCTAGTTAATCATTACGCTAGATTGCCGTTAGGGGTTTTCGATTCTCGTGCATACACATGCATATATATGTAGATTAGTTTCTATGAAAGTTTAAATAGTGTAACGTGCACCATGAACGGTCTTTCGACCGCCAAATCGCTTCCGCTGCGAGCCTCTGACCCGGATTAACTTCCAACAATTGGTATCAGAGCCGTATTAGTGGTGTGCGTTTCACATTTTTTCATGAAACCAATATATGTGCGCATGATGAATGCGTGAGATCATCGGGGTTCTTACGCTTAGATCATGCATATGTATAGATTGTGCTTGTTCTATTAATCATTCTTGCAGGGCGCCACTATAAAAAATCTAGATCTATGCTTTGTGCTTGCTACCGGGGGTCGGACCCCGAGTTAGCAATTGTCTGGATTTGCTTTCTATGTGTGGATTTGTAATTGAGCCGTAGATTGGGCGAGTGATGGGGGTTGACCATCCTCGGTTTCCCATGGCTTTTTCCTAGGTGTATTTTCTCTTCTTTCTAGAAAATTGTGTATGAGCGAGTACTTGCTCGAAACGTACTAGAATTTTCGGTTACAGATCGAGAAGAAATATGTGCCAAAGAAATCCACCATCGGGAGCGAAAGCGGAACCCTGGAGGATGAAGACGATCCGGCAAAGTATTCACGAGCGCGACGGAGGAGCCGGACCGAGGAACCTTGCGAAGAAAGCTAGAGGCCTGCGCTGTGCTAATTAGGTTCAGGGGTCGGACCCTGAACTTAATTCAGTTTTAATGGTTGCTTTCTTTAATTAGTTCTTTATGCTTCATATCGAACCCCGATGAGATAATATGATTATCAGTTTTCAGAGGGATGCCTTTCCCCTCCGGTCCAAGCTACTGTTTGAGGTTAGGATCCCGCTAGATGACGCCTATTATTTAGTTGACTTTTGATGTTAGTGGGATCCCATCACATATGGTTATGCCACCATTAGGAGAGCACCCGACTAGTCGGGTGTGCCTATTTGGCCAGCATCGAAATCAAAGATGAGATGGAGATCCATTGAACATCAATTGTCAAATCTATAATCAAGGCGCCATGACTAGTGGGAGTCCTTTCCAGTGAGTCTGACTCTAGGATTAGCTCCAGAGCATTAGCGTGATAACCAATTTTGCAAAGCATCGATATTCTTGGAATATGTAATGTGACCCTTGAATGGAGAAATCCACTTGAGGCAAGGACTATGCTATTCCGAGAGCGATTAATGCTAGGCGAAGGGCTTGAACGCTAGTGGGAGCATGGTGTGACCAGGGTCTAGTATTTAGGAGGTCGCTACCTTTGCATTTGCATAAATTCATACTCGCAAAATAACCCTCAGAATTATAAGGGATGCAAGAGAGGACTTTTATAAGATCCTCTGGCCTCCACGGCCAGTCGTTTTGTGTTTGGATGGGGATGCATAACTTCACACCCCCTAGGGTGGGAGCTGTGTGTTTCCATGCCAAATTACTTAATGACCTCCCTGAGGATATGGCGATTACGGGGCCAGAAGAGAAGGGCTTTTCATCCCACCCTAGTGGGGGCCGCATGAACTCCCGTGTCGTAATTGCTTAGGCTCGTGGGTAAGCATCCTAAGTACACGTGAGGTATTCATTGCGAAGACAACGGTGATCACGTAGTACTGGCCGAAAGATAACCATGGTCCATCACAGCCCTTAGTTGGCAGATTTGGATAGGGTCAAGGAAAAGGCCCATGTAAGCGGATTGATGCTGTATGATGCTCCCTAGGGCAGGTACAATCGATTCCAAGATCTTACATATATGGTTAATTAATCCATGGTAATGACTTCGCTTGAGGGTAGCGTTGACATATGGATATAATTAGCTTGTTTTAAAAATCCATAAAATAAATTTTTATGCATACTCATTATTTAATCTTTATTTTCAGATGACTAAGTTAGACCCCCTGTCCGCTATCCTAAATGACCACAAACTTACCGGTCCCAACTATGAGTACTGGAAGCGCAACCTGTACCTGGTCCTAAGGATTGGTAAACACATGTCAGCCCTTAATGACCCTAAGCCAGATTTGCCAGGACCCAATGCCACAGAGGCACAGTTAAAGGCATTCACTGACTGGAAGGAATCTAATGAGATATGTAAATGCTATATTATAGCATCCTTGCAAACAACTCTGCAGAAGCAAGTCGAGGAGATGCCCGACGCTTCTGACATGATGTTGTATTTGAAGGAGATGTTTGAAGGTCACAATCGCGTTACGCGATACCTTACCATCAAGAAACTCATCGGCACTAAGATGTCCAATGGGATGCTGGTTCGGGAACACATGATGAAAATGTTTGGGTTCCAGAACGAACTAGCTACCATGGACATTGTGCTAGAAGGCGAGGTGATGACAGACATCTTCCTCTCGTCACTGTCTGGAGCCTTTGAAGGCTTTGTCACCAACTTTAATTTGAACAAGTTGGCTATGACAAATGCAGAGCTTCTGGGAGCTCTCCAGGCAGCTGAGGATGGCTTCAAGCAGAAAGGCGAAGCACTTCACGTGCAACGCAGATCCTTCAAGAAGCCTGGTAAACCTCAAGGCAAGAAACATAAAAAAAAACCTAAGTCACTGCCTGTGTAGGACTCTGCTGGAGCCTCTGGGTCTGGAGAATCAAAGAAACCGGGCACGAAGTGCTTCCGGTGTGGCTAGAAGGGTCATTGGAAGAAGGACTGCAAGAAGCCTTAGAATGCTGGTGAAGGTAATCTACAACTCTTAGTTGTTGAATCATTTCTTTCAAGTAATAGTACTTTTGCTAGTTGGATTGTGGATTCTGGATCCACTAACCATGCCTGTAACTCTCTTCAGGGGTTTCGGGAAAGCAGAAGATTGCTTGATGGAGAGGTGACTTTAAGCATGGGAACTAAGGCCGTGGCTGCTGCTGAAGCTATTGGAGACGTTAATCTTAGTTTTTCGAATAATAAGACTTTGACTCTTAGAGATGTCTTTTATGTACCGTCCTTGCGACGTAACTTAATTTATGTTTCTTCTTTAGTTAATGAAGGTTATTCAGTTTATTTTGATGCTTCTGGTGTGCCATTTAAACTGAATGGAACTTTTATAATAAGAGGAATGGTTCAGAATCATCTCTATGTTGTAAGTCCTAAATTTGAAAAAGATAACATAATAACTTCAGCATTTAATGTTAATTCATCTAAGCGTAAGAATCCTTCAGAAAATTTATCCCATCTGTGGCACTTACGACTTGGGCATATTGCCTTAGATAGGATCCATAGAATGGTGAAGGCCGGGCTTCTAGAAACAGATCCTACGGAGATCCTTCCCACCTGTGAATCCTGCCTGGAAGGCAAGATGACCAAGAGGTCTTTTAAAGGCAAAGGAGTAAGAGCTACTGAGGTGTTAGAGTTAATCCATTCGGATGTGTGTGGACCCATAAATGTCAAGGCGATAGGAGGCCATGAGTATTTCATCACATTCATTGACGATTACTCAAGATATGGTTACATTTACCTGATGCATCGGAAGTCGGAATCCTTTGACATGTTCAAAGAGTTCAGGGCTGAAGTAGAAAAGCAGACAGGTAAATATATAAAAACCCTTCGATCTGATCGAGGAGGTGAATACCTATCTGACGAGTTCCTAGGGTATATGGTGGAGCATGGGATAAAAACCCAGTTAACTGCTCCAGGTACCCCACAACAGAATGGAGTTTCCGAGAGAAGGAATCGAACCTTGTTGGACATGGTTCGTAGCATGATGAGTTACGCCAGTTTACCAATGACCTTTTGGGGATATGCCCTACAAACAGCAGTTTATATTCTGAATCACGTTCCGTCTAAGTCAGTGCCTCTGACCCCTAGAGAACTGTGGTCAAAGCGAAAGCCATTGATACAGCATTTCAGAATATGGGGATGCCCTGCACATGTGCGAAGGGATAAGAGGGAAAAGATGGAAACTAAAACCAGAGTATGCTTATTTGTAGGGTATTCCAAGGAGACCAAAGGTGGTCTATTTTATGATCCTGAGGAAAAGAAAGTGATCGTTTCTACGAACGCCTATTTCCTAGAACAGGATTATATTGTGGACCACAAACCTACTAGTAAGGTAGTTCTGGATGAACTGCTGGGTACTAGTTCAGATAGCGCATCCAAAAGCATAGTGGGAACTGACATTACAGATAATAATATACCAGATACTGTAGAACCTGTTAATCCTGTAACACCACCACCACCTCGTCGCAGTGGGAGAAACATCAGAGCTCCTGACAGATACTATGGAGAAACCTTATTGGTTGATCCAGAGGGTCAGGAGGATGACCCACTGAGCTACGATGAGGCAGTGGGAGCTTCTGACAGCTCTGACTGGCAAAAGGCTATGGAGGCAGAAATTGCATCAATGTCCCATAACGCTGTCTGGACTCTTGTTACACCATCATCCAATATTAAACCTATTGGGTGTAAGTGGGTGTATAAAAGGAAGAGAGGATCTGATGGAACAATTGAGACTTATAAAGCTAGATTAGTTGCCAAGGGTTATACCCAGAGAGAAGGAATCGACTTTGACGAAACCTTCTCGCCGGTAGCTATGATAAAGTCTATTCGGATCCTCCTATCCATTGCAGCCCATTATGACTGGGAGATCTGGCAAATGGATGTCAAGACAGCATTCCTTAACGGGAATTTGGAAGAAGACATTTATATGATGCAGCCACCAGGTTTTGAGTCAGAGGGTCAGGAACATCTAGTTTGCAAGTTACAGAAGTCCATTTATGGACTAAAGCAAGCATCTAGAAGTTGGAACATCCGTTTTGATCAGGCAATCCAGTCATATGAATTTACTCAAAACGAGAATGAACCATGTGTATACAAGAGGAGTGATAAGACTACAGTGATATATTTGATACTTTACGTAGATGATATTCTACTCATTGGGAATGATGTAGGAACATTGTCAACGGTAAAGGTCTGGTTGTCAACACAGTTCGATATGAAAGACCTAGGTGAAGCGAGTTATATTTTGGGGATCAAGGTAACATGTGATCGCCAGAACAGGATTCTCTCGCTGTCACAGGCTGCGTATATAGATAAGGTTATGGCTAGATTTGACATGCAAAACTCCAAGAAGGGTTTTGTGCCATTTAGACATGGCATAAAACTGTCTAAGGATCAATGTCCTAAGACACCTGAGGAGAGAGTAGAAATGCAGAAGATACCTTATGCTTCGATATTAGGTAGTCTAATATATGCTATGCATTGTACAAGGCCTGATATCTGTTTCGCAGTAGGAATGATGGGTCGGTTTCAGTCGAATCCGGGTCCAGATCACTGGACAGCTGTGAAGTGTATACTCAAGTACCTTCGTAGAACAAGGGACTATAAGTTGGTTTACACTGGACAAGAACTGACGCCGATTGGATATACAGATTCTGACTTTATGTCAGATTTGGAATCCTGGAAGTCGACATCAGGTTTTGTGTTTATGCTAGGAGGAGCAGCGGTTAGTTGGCAGAGTGTGAAGCAGAAATGCATCGCAGACTCTACCACTGAGTCTGAGTACGTTGCAGCGTGCGAGGCAGCCAAAGAGGCGGTATGGCTCAAGAAATTCCTTACGGATTTGGGGTGCGTACCAGAGGCCCAGTTACCTATTGTGCTTTACAGCGACAATAGTGGGGCGGTAGCACAAGCAAAGGAGCCAAGACATCACCAAAAGGGGAAGCACATTGAGCGCAAGTTCCACTTGATTCGGCAGTTTCAAAAGCAAGGGCGAGTAGCCATGACACAAATTGTATCTACAGATAATGTTGCTGATCCTTTCACAAAGGCAATACCTACCAAGGCATTCGAGCGACATGTGGACGCGATGGGAGTCAAAACCGTTTTGCTTCGCTAGACCAAGTGGGAGATTGTTAGGATTGATGTGTTCTAAGCTTGTAAAACTTTATGTTTTAGTCTAATAAAGATTGATAGTTATTAATATATCTGAGATGCATATAGGTGCATAACATAGTTACGTGTTCTTTAGAGAACAAAGAGCCATGGTTATATGGTAGTCCACTGAGTTGAAGACTAAGTGGATTGGTCCCGTATAACCTAAATAAGTTCGCAGCTATGATCAGGTTGGTCGCCTCATCATGTTAAGCTGTTGGCGATGACAGTTCATGGGATGTCTTCACCATGGTCATCACCAGGCACAGTGTCTGTGGCTGAACGGAACTAACACGGTGTACAGATCAGTGAGCAGACACTGGTACACTAAGCTGTGTTTTTGCTTAGGGTAAAACGGTCCTAAACCCTGAGGAACCATGACTGATGGACTAACCAGTTGCATGGTGCTTTGGCGTACCAATGTGTGAGGGTCCATATGCAGTGATCCAAAACCACAGTGTACTGGGTTACCCGGCTGGCGTTGCATTAGCGTGTCACTCCTGCAGGCCATCCACACCCCTGATGGGAGGTGCGTTCCTTGGTGTGACTTACACTGTACCAAACCCAGGCCTGGTGGTCATCAGTTTGACTGTTGACCGGGTTCGATTACTCGACGGGGTAATCAGAGGTACGATGTATAGGTCAACCTGGAAGGAACCAAGTCATATGATCATTCGAGTCTGATGGTAGTCTTCACCGCTCGAAGTGAATCATGGCATCAAGTGGAGGGACAGCGGGTTTACCACTACTAAGCGGAGAGCAGGGGTATGATGGAGAACATAGTAAGTCTGGGTGAATTAGAGTGCAGCCTGCGTCGCACTCTGGGTGGCTACGCAGGTTAACTTGAGCTCAGAGGATCGATGGTACACTCGGGTAGTGTGTCGATCGAGCTTGAGTTGGAAGCCATGAACCCCGGTCCCTGATGGTTCCACCTTATCAACATTATGTACGGTTCTTGAACCGTCTCCTCGAAACACCATAAGCACTAGGAGGAAGAAAGAAGTATACGCTCCGTGTGTGTTTGGCACTAGAGCACGGTAGATGCGTAACTACATACGAGTACTAAGGGTTGAGCCCGAGACTAGTGCAGAGTCGCATGTAGTAATCCCTAGCCATAAGTGAACTTCGCTGCATAGGTGCGATGCACCGGGGTATGTTGCGAGTTGACTAGTTGACTTTGCTAGAGGCACCCTCAGGTGGCCTCAGTTAATAGTAGGTAACTAGTAAAAGATCACTTAAGAATTGGCCGCTAGGTATCGCACGCTAGAAATGGTCAAAATGAGGCGTCGGGGCGTTTTGGTAAAAACCTCACTCTGCTAGGACCTCACTGTTGGCCGACCCTAGTAGTGAGGCACCTTGCTAGGGCCGGCCCTATGATGTAGGGATAAGAATCCCTCATCTATAGGGCCGACCATATAGATAGGGATGGGGCGATAAAAACGGATAAAGTCGAGCCCTAAAAAGTGGGAAAACGGATAAATACGCGGAGAGATAAAAAGGAGATAATGGAGAGATAATGAGAGGGGGTCATTATCCCCTTGGATCCTTATCCAAGGGGGTTGGCCGGCCCTATAAAAGGACCTATGGGGCGCCGGCCCCATGTGCTAGAAAATCCGAACCCACCCTCCTCTCATCTCTCGAGTTCTCTCCCGTTTCATCTCCCGTTTCCCGCTTGCTACTTCGTCTTCCTCGCGTGGAGTTCTGAAGAAGGAGAAGGGTCGTTCTTCGGAGGCACTCAGAGATCCGAGAGCGACGTTTTCGTGCATCGTGTGAGATCGGGTGAACAAGAAGGCAACATCTCCATTCGTACCATCGGTATCTTCGCGAACGATCTTCCGTCTCCATCGATAAAGAAGACAATTCTCCGCGGTTAAAAGATCCGTACGATAGGTATGTATAATCTAACATGTAGATCTAGCGAGCATTATGATACGCATGCATGCTAGTTAATCATTACGCTAGATTGCCGTTAGGGGTTTTCGATTCTCGTGCATACACATGCACACATATGTAGATTAGTTTCTATGAAAGTTTAAATAGTGTAACGTGCACCATGAACGATCTTTCGACTGCCAAATCGCTTCTGCTGCGAGCCTCTGACCCGGATTAACTTCCAACAGATTCATGGGTCAGTTTCAGTCGAACCCGGGTCCAGATCACTGGACTAAAGTGAAGGGTATACTCAAAAGTCCTTATCAAGTGAGGATTGTGAGTTAGCTTGTACTTCACAGGTCCTGATATCGATTAGACACACAGGGTCTGACTTTGGTATCAAATGTACGTTCCAGAGAATCGATTTCAGGAATTGTTTTTATCTTGAGATTAGAAGCGATAGTTGGTAGAGTGTGAAGCAAATGCATCACAGACTCCACTAGAAAGACTGGGCACGTTGTTGTGTGCGAGGTAGTCTACCAGGTGGTATGGCTTAGGAAGTTTTTAGAGAACTTGGGACATATACCAGAGGGTCAGTTATCTGTTGTTGCAACAGAAGAGCGGTAAGCAAGGTCTAAGGAGACTATGCACCACAATGAGGGAAAACCTATCAAGTACAAACTCCACTTGATCTGACAGTTATAGGAGGAAATGCAAGTAGCGGTACTGAGGTGGCATCTACAGATAATATTGCCAATTTCATTAAGGAATTCCTGCAAAGTCTTTTGGGCAGCATGTAGAAGCTACAGAGGTCAACATCGTTTTTTCTCGTTAGACCTAGTGGGATATTGTTAGAATTGGTGAGGCTACAGCTCGTAAAAACCAATAGTTAAACTATGTATGGTTAATAGTATAAGATTGCATCTTGGTACGTACCTTAGTACGTGTTCTGATTACAAAATAGAGAGTCATGGCTACATGGTAATCCACTTGAGTGGGAGACTCAAGGGACTGGTCCCATGTAACCTAAATACGTTCGTAGCTCTGATTAGGGTTGGTTGATCTATCAGGATAAACTGTTGGGATAACAAAGCGTGGGTGTCTCCACTACGGTCATTACCAGACATAGTGTCTGTGGTCGAACGAAATCAACACGGTGCGTAGATCGATAAGCAGACACTGGTGCACTAAGTCGTGTTTCTGCTTAGGATAAAATGGTCCAAAACCCTGAGGAACTATGTCTGGTGGACTAACCAGTTGTGTAGTGCTTTGGCACAAGAATGTGTGAGGATCCAGATGCAGTGATCCAAAACCACGGTGTACTGGGTTACCCGGCTGGCGTTGTATCAGCGTGTCACTCTTGCAGGCCATCCACACCCCTAACGGGAGGTGCGTTCCTTGGTCTAACCTACGTCGTATTAAACCCTGGCCAGGTGGTCACCAATTGGACTAGTGACGGATCCAGTTGCTCGTCAGAGTAATCGGAGGTACGATGTATATGGTTAACCTGGAAGGAACTGATTCATATGAGCACTCGAGTCTGATGGTATTCTCCACCACTCGAGTTGCATCATGGCACCAGATGGAAGGACAACGGGTTTACCATACTAAGCAGAGAGCAGGGGTATAAGGGAGAACATAGTAAGTCCGAGGGAATTGGAGTGCAGCCTATGTCGCACTCTTGGTGGCCACACAGGTTAACTCAGACTCAGAGGATCGATGGTATACTTGGGTAGTGTGTCGATCGAGTCTGAGTTGGAAGCCATGAACACTGGTTCTTGAAGGTTCCACCTTATCTATATTATGTACGGTCCTAGTACCATCTCCTCGAAACACAGGACGTAGTAAGAGGAAGCGAGTAGTTCAAACCTACGCTCCGTGAGTGCTTCGCACTAGTGCACGATAGATGCGTAGCTATGTGTGTGCACTAAGGGGAAACCCTAGGTTAGTGCAGAGACGCATGCAGTTATCCCTCGCCATAAGTGAACTTTGCTACATGGGTGCGATGCACCGGGACATGTTGCGAGTTGACTGGTTGAATTTACTAGGGGCATCCTCCGGTGACCTCAGTTAATAGTAAAGTAACTTGTCAAGATCACTTAAGGAAGAGTCGCTAAGTCTCGCACACTAGAAATGGTCAATTTAAGGCATAAGGGCATTTTGGTAAAAATGCGCACTGCCAAGCCTCACTAGTGGCCGACCCTAGCTGTGGGAGACCCATGCAAGGCCGGCCCCTATATTCTGGGGATGAGAATCACCAGTGATAGGGCCGTCCATAGGGATAAACATAGGGGTTTTGAATTGCTCAAAACAAGCCTTAAAAGTGGGGAAAACGGATAAAGAGATGGAGAGATAAAGAAAGATTTTTGGGGAGATTTTTGGGGGATGAACTTATCCCCTTAGAGCCTTATCCAATGGGATAGGCCGGCCTTATAAAAGGGGCTATAGGGGGCCGGCCATAGATGAGGGAAAAACCGAACCCCCTTCCCTAGATCTCTCCTTAGCTCTCTTCTCCTATCCTCTGTCGTTTCTCTCCCTCGCTTGCACCATTGGATGGCAACTCGTCTTCCTCGCGTAGGGTTTCGTAGAAGGAGAAGGCTCATCGAATGGAGGCACTCAGAGATCCATCGACGAGGTACCGTGTCACGCCCCAGAAATCTGAAGACCGATCCCTGGGGTGTGAGGTGAGAAAAAGATGGGATTTTGGGTCTGGTCAATTGATTACACCAATTTGGGTTCTCACAGGTCTTCTACGCTCTCTAATATGAAAAACAAGGAGGAGGGAGAAACAAGAGGGAAATCTTTTAAATTTGATTTTTTGAAAAATATTTTTATTAAAAAGCAAAGAAGAGAAATATCAATAGAGATAAGACATTATCTAATCAGCTCGACCTTCAAAAGTCCTATCCTCTCAGTATGAGTGACCTGTCGGTGCCACTACATACTGACAGGAGTCTATCTGAGGGAGCACGAGGCTCAAGCCTCCTACGGCTAGCCAAGTGGTTTTACCCACTACCTAACACTCAAGTGCACCAGTCTAGGGTTCCTATCTACAAGGTTAATCAATTTAGTCATTTACATGCACTTATATTTTCATCATGATCTATCCTAGGCTTGGGGCCTTGAGGAGAGGCCTACCCAAAAGAATTCAGCTGGAACCATTGCAACTACAACCATAGAATACTAACTAACTAATAAGAACTCTTATTCCAATACAATTACAATGTCTGAAGAGAAAAGACTACAAGATTAACATACTAAGCAGAAGGGTAACACTGCAACTCTAACTCTGCCTCTGGACTCCTACTGCTACTCCTGAGCCTCCAGACCTGCAACTGAGCCTACTCGTGGGAAAGAGTAGCCCCCAATAGGAAATTGGGAGATTAGCCAAATTAATGGCTAGTGACATCCTAATAGTCTATAATAATATGAGATGACCAATTGTAATAAATTAAGATATAATCTAGCAGTTCTAGTATGATCAAAGTTTGCAGAATGATACCTAAACCTATCAGTAGTCTATATTCACATGCAATTCCTACTGTCACTAGGTTATCTAACATAAAGTCCATTCAATGTTCTACAGCATTAAAGAACAATTTATATAAGACGTTCATCTAAAGTCACAAGATCATCATGTGAACAGTCATACAATTCTAAATTCATATACAGATAAAACACACACCATCAAAATGTGAACCCCGGATATTTTGTTCATCCTGCCCCCGGTCGGGCATTACTATAGGGCCTTTTATTTCGATGTAGAGGGCCAACTCTCTCGCCGTGCATCCACCAACACCATGCACTAGTCACCCAGATGATCATAAGGGGTTTCTCGTCTTTCACGGTAGAGCTCTACCGCCCAACTTGCTCTACTATGGGGACTTCAACTCCCCGGGACGGGGTTGCTAGGCCAATCCCTACTCGAGGGCACCTCCTATTGGCTTTACCACAACCCTTGCCCGTGACCCCTAACCTACTTAACTTCGGCTGTACGCGTAGGGTGGTTCACGGCCCTTGCGCGCACGGGGTCCCTACCCTTTAACCAGGTAGGTTCACATATAACATCTTTCAACATATACAATGAAGCTACAAAAGGTCTATTTAATGCTTATCAATTTCCAACAATTTACCCCTGGTCCCGTACTGCTCTCGCAACCCATGCGACATAATAAAACAATAAACTAAAACACTCATCCCAGTGACCCGTGTGCTAGGGTTGCCATACTCCTCTCAGGAGGGTGGGTCCCGATAATTATTAGTTATTCAATTTATTATTTAATTTAAGGGAATCCTAATTACGGTGTCCATACAATCAAAAGCAATCATTATTATTATTCTATTAATATTTTAAGCATGCGTCGCCGGACTCGCGACTCCGCATGCAAGGCGGGGTCCACTTGACCACATGCGACGATGCCCGACGGGGCCCGCATGCAGTGTCATGGACACCTACCCTTAGTCATTCTCATTTCCCACTATTAAAGACCACGCAAGGGTAGTAGATGTCACCTGGTTGTCGATCGCACATGACTCCTACTAGCTGCCTCTGATCCATCTCCGCTGGATCACCACGATCAAGGTCTGATAATAACCACAGCTCCGCATCACAACTCTATCGATTAAAACAAAAGAATCTACGATAAGGGTTCTATGCCAAGGATAGTCGGGCACCCTCGATAGGGGACCAACACTGAGTCGACAGCACGCAAATCCGTGCGACTGAAGAAATCGAACCTAAACAATATTAGGCCAAACAAGTAAACAGAAGCTAAACCTACTCATCAAATCGGGCTCGAAGAACCCTTTCCGATGGTTCCAATTTCACTGGAATCCGACTTCGGTCGGATAGTTTCGGGTCAAACCACGTAGAACCGGTGAAACCGATCGCATGGTTGGTTCACTAGGGTAGAAGAGGTTCTAGGGTTATATTCTGGGTTTAATAGGTGGGACTCAAAGTTCTGAGCACAATGCCGCTGGTTTCGTCCGAATCCGAGTTCGGACGATGAAACGGCGGTCAAACCACGGTACCGCGATAAGATTCGGTCCAAGAATAAAACAGGGTATTAAACAGTATAATTACTAAGATAAATTATGGCCAACAGGTAGTATTTTCCGAGCCGGTCGAAATGGCGCTGGTTTCGTCCAATTCCGAGTTCGGACGGAGAAATGGCAGTCGAACCAAAATCGTCTGGTTCACGGGTCTGGTTCAGGTGAACCAGACCGGTTCACTGAGTGGGTCGGGTCAGCAGTGGGTCTTGTTGGGTCGGGTCGGGTTCAGGGTTAAACGGGTCGGGTTCTGGGGTTAAATAAAAACCTGAAATTACTGAACTACCCCCCCCTCTCCTTCTTCTCCACGAGACCGAACCAGCGGCGCTGGTTCTTGCGCGCCGGCGGCCGACGGGAGGGGCGGCCTGGAGCGCCGGCGAGCGCTCGGCCGGCCTCTCCCGCGCCACCCCTACGGAGGAGGCGCGGTGGGAGGTGGCCGGAGCGCCCGTCGAAGCCCGAGGCTCGGCCGAAGGGGCTCGCATGGGGTTGCGGCCGGTGGTGGTGCGCCGGGGATCGTCGGGAGGGGCTCGGTTGCGGCGGCGGTGTCCGCCCGTGCGGGCCGCGGCAAGGGAGGAGGAAGGGGGGTCGTGGGGTTGGGTCACGGAGGAGGATGGGAGGGTGAGAGGGGGCTGACCTGCGGGTGTCTCGGCGTGCTCGCCGGTGCTCCGGCGAGGGCGGGTCGGCTGCTCCATCTCCCTCGATCTCTCCTCCTTCTCTCTCTGTCTCGCGTTCTCTCTCTTCTTCTCCCGTTCTCTCTATCTTCCTCTCGTTCTCTCTCTCTATTTCTCTCCTCCTTCTCTCTCTCTCTCCCGTTCTCTCTCTATCTCTCTCTCTCTCTACTACGTCCTTCTCTCTCTTCCGTTCTCTCTCTATTTCTCTCCCTCTCTCTCGGTTCATATATATAGGGGGGGGCTGTTGTGATAAGGGTTGGGGATAGGGTTGGTTAAGGCTTAGGGATAAGGATAAGAAAGATAGGGATATATCATCCCAATCCTGCCCGATAATTCTGATCCGAATTTCGAATTTAAATAAATGGGGAGGGAGGTCAAGAGACCTAAAATTATGCTAGGAGACCGGGAGGTAGGCTCTAGGGCTAGTCGGGCTCAGTCCCGAGCCCTGAACCGGGCTCGGTTGGAATCCGGGTGCGATTCGTCCATCAACCGGGCTGAAAAGAATAATAGGTCGTAACTATCAAACCGAAAGTCGGAATAGGGCCCGGGAGGATTCGTTGGAAAGTTCTCGTCAACGCGAACGCGTTAGCGCTAGGTACATAATTTTCTGAATTCTGGATCTCCCAAAAAGAAGGAAAGACTACAAAACATAAAATAGTAATAACTATTCACCCGGGTGTCGGATCGACCATAACTCAGGCTCATTGGAAGGCTCTCTTAGAGCCTCATCTAACGTATCTTGTTTCGTTACGATCCGATCACCCGATCTCTTGTGGAAAACAAAACGGCTACAACTATCGAGCAATTATCGTTTTTCTAGGGTTTACCTGCCGGGCTGCCGAAACTGGCTGCGCATACACCTGATCGTTGCACGGAACGCACCATCGTGACATGCTCGAAGTTACGGAGAATGTGAACGTAAAACGTCTCATAGGTTTACGATCCATTTATTGGAAAAAAGCCCAAAGAAAAAGTCTGGCTGTAAAAAGACGAAACTAGCCATTGAGGATTTCTATTATTCTCAAATCTAACACCACAGGTGTTACATACCGTGCATCGTGTGAGATCGGGTGAACTAGAAGGCATCTCCTGCAAGCTTTTGTTGTCCAGAATCTGTATAGAAAATCAGCAATGTTTCTTTGATATCGGGAGTTATCGAAGTCCAAACAAGGTGAAACTTATTGCAAAAGTTGCGTCTCAAATTTCTATACATGCAGTCCAAAATTCAGACCAATCAGAGTTAAGAGCAGAAAGTTCTGGCTGTCATACCGAAGCTATATCAAGCAGATCCGAGCCCGTCTCCATCGACAAAGAAGAAACTTGTCGCGGTGAAAGAATCCGCGCGCAGGTATGATCTCTAACATGTAGATCTAGCATAGATAGAACATGCATGCATGCTAGATTGTTCTTCCGTATTAGATCGATGTTAGGGGTTCGCGTAGTTGCCATGTTAGATTCATATACGCATGTGTAGATCGTTTCGATGAAAATTTTGATATGTAACGCACACCGCTCCCGGTCTTCGGACCTACTCTTTGCTTCCGCTGCAGGCCTCTGCCTTGGATTTATTTCCAACACTCAGTGGCCGTCCTAAATGACCTTGAGATCGCCTGGGTAGTCCGCTATTTATGGGACTTTTAAGCATGATCGGGGTCCTTCGCGTTCACATTCCATGATCGGAAGCATCCCGGGTGATCTAGGGGAATCTAAATGGGCGACCACCCATTCAGGTGACTTGAACATCCGTTGGTAACCCCTCGAACCTTGGACTTGGCAAAGTCACAGGAAGATGCGAGACTGCCAAGTCGAGCTAAGGGCATATCCAGTAATTAGGGTTTCAGAGAGTAATTAACCGGGCAGGGGGCAGCTAGCACTTGTTTTATTTTCCTCAAAATAAAATATTGAATCTCTGGGCTTAGGAAGTTTTTGAGTTATTAGATTTATCTATTTTTCCGAGCTCGGGGATCAAATTGAGTTTTATCGAGCATATCGCATCTTTTCGATTGTATCTCTTTTAGATCGAAGCTTTTTAGATGAATTAGCTGCCTCGTCCGGGGTAAGACCCTTGAGACCGCTGAACAACTTTGAAGACAAATTCATGGACAAAAAAAAAACAGCAACACAGAAATAGGCGAGCTAAAGCATATTTCATTCATTTCAAAATATGATTACATTAAGATGGATAGGCGGCCTCATGGCTTGCTTGTATCCGCCCCGCTGTCGTCCCCCCGGTGCCTCTTCTTCGACCTCTCGGTCTCATACTTTTCAGCAATAGCTGCGGCGCCTTTCTTGAGGAGATCGTTCAGCTAGGCTTGGAGGCGGCTCTGTTGGGCTTAGAGGCATTTGGCATGCACTTCCTTCATTGTGGAGATCTCTGCCTTCAAGGCAGCTACCTCGCTCTGGAGTTGGGCCGCCTCCTTCTGGGCGGCCTCCTCGGCTGCCCTTGCCTCCTCCTGCTCCGCCCTCACCTCCTCGAGCTGGGAGGCAGAGCGGAGTTGTGCCCCCTCGGTGATCGCCAGCCCCAATATCAGGGTAGCGACCCTCTGGCGCAGCTCCTCCGCCTCCGACCTTAGCTCCTTGGAGCAATCTGCCGCTGAAGCTGGTGAATGTGCTCATCCACCTTGCGTTAAGACCCCCACAGAGAATCGTCAAACAAGGCGACGAGGGTTCTCCCCGCGATGACGATCTCCTCGGCCAAGCTTGGCTTTTCTTCTTCGCCTAGGAGAAAGGTAGGGTGAGTAACCAGGGAATAGAATTATAAGGCTAAGAGCAAAGCGAGCGCGTTACCTCTGCGAGCTGGTCGCGGATCGCGATGAACGGAGCTTGGGCAAAGATGTTGCGGCTGAAGATCTGTCGCAGGTAGTGGGGCGCCCTTCTTTCCTCGGCCGAGGAATGGGCGGCCTCCCGATCAACTGGCCTGCTGGGGCCCAGGGAGGAGACCAAGTGGGGGTCCGGCACTGCAGTCGCTGGGGTTAGAGGGGGAGTGTCTGAAGCGTGGCCTTTCCTGCCCTTCAGACTAGGGTGGTTCGCCCCTCGACCTCGGGCTCCGGGCTCGAGGACTCCGAGCCGATTACCACCAAGGAGGGGGACTTGTATACCAAGTCCCCTAGGTCCCCCTGGGAGCCCATCGTGGCCAGGTCCGGCTGAGCAGGGGGCCTAAGCGGAACTGGACCGGGCTGAGAGGGGGGACAGGGATCGCAGCGGAGGTGGGAGCTTCCAGCTCGCTTCCCCTTGGGGCGTCTGCTCTGGGGTTTGGCGGTGGAACTCTGTACTGCTGGACCTCCCTCCCAGTAGCAATGGCGGGAGTTTCTACCTCACCTCCCCCCAGGTCGACGACACCTAGGGTTGGCAGTGGAACTCTGCCCAGCAGGGCCTCCGTCCCTGCCACCGAAATAGAGGAGGGCAGGACGGGGGGTCGCTCGCCTTGGGCAGCGGCGCTGGAGGTAGCTCGAAGTGGAGGAGGTGGGCTGTCGAGCTCCTCGTTGTCGGAGGTCATCCACTCGATCTTCGAGTCCTGCCCCGCCTCTTAGAGGGCCTTCTGCTGCTGCTGCTCCGCCTGCGCGCTCAAGAAAGCCTTGTGTGCCAGGCGGACTGGGTCGGCACCCCCAGCATCGATTTGGGGGCCAGGAGCAGAGGGCCGCTCATGCTTCTTCTTCTTCTTTTCCTGGACCTCTATCTCCAGGGTCATTACCGCTACGTAGAGCGGGACTAAAAGATCACCAGGGAAGTTTCCTATCAGTATGCGAGCCATCCCGGACTCGACATCCACCATGGTCAGCAAGAGCTTGACGTCCGGGTCATCGGGCTCAAGAAAATGTAACTTGCGTTTGATAACGGGAGGAGGAGCTGATTGCTGACCTGGGCTGGAGTCCTGGCGAGGAGGTGGCAGAGGTGGAGCAGTTTCTCCCTGGTCGAGCATCTCCAGGGTGTCGGGGTCGTCATAGCGTATGGGGGAGGCCTGCTTCCTTCCTGCCTTCTTCCAGGGGTTGTTGCCCTGGGCCCCTGCTCCCCTACCGACCCCTGACTTGAGTGGGGGAACAATCTTCTTCTTTTGGGAGATCTTCTGCTTTAGCATAATGGTGCCCATCTTCCCGTCCTTCAGTTGGAAGGAGAAGTCCGGAGCAAGTATTTTCTTGGGAGTCCGCCCTCCTAGGTAGTGAAGGATAGCCTCGTCGAGTGATCGTTCCCTTGCGGGATCGATACATTTCTTCTTCTCGGCCCGGTAGAAGGCGATCTCCCGGAAGACGGATTGAGTGGGCATACCCAGATGGGAGGGGACCCGACTGAAACGCCCTTGACACTCTCCCACGGCGACGAAGGGGTAGTCCTTCCAGTACCAATCCTTTCTTTCGATTATGGTGAAGGGGAGGACCTCGCCCGGCCTCCCGGCGAAGTAGAAGACCTCGTAGCCTACATTGCTGTAGACCGGCTCGAGCTTCAGGAACCACTTCTTGAGCATGTAGCTCAAGGGGATCCTCATCTTGAGGGCAGCCTCGAGCTGGGAGAGCCCAAACAGCACACCTCAGAAATTCCCGATCTCCCAGGCGAGGTGGCTAAGGGGGACCCTTAGCCCGGACCACAGCAGCCCCATGAAGACCACTTTGCCCTTGGGCGGTCTCCCCGAGAGCGGCATCTCAGTAATGAGGATCTGGTCAGGGAAGTTGATGGCCACCCTGATACTATCGCCCACAGATAGACTGACAGGGTCCTTGAGCCAGACCTCTGCCATCTCACGGTCTGAGGCTTCGCCTCCTTGAACGGGGATGACTGGAACGGAAGCAGAGGCAGAGGTCGCCATTTGAGGAAAGGGAAGGAGTGCTAGAGCGAGCTACAAGGGAGAGTTGTTTGGGCAGTAAAGAGGGGTAGAAATCCACACCCACCTTTTTTATAGACGCATTGAAGTCAGGTGAATCGATAGACATTTAATGGTTAAGCACGGTGAGCAAGGCGACACAGCGGCGGCCGAAGTGACTGATTTTGCCTCCCAGTCAGAGCACGCCGTGTGTCCACATGCGTGGGTGAAAACTGAGGCAGCACCAACGACGTCCCATCTGTCGGGCTCCTAGTCAGCCACTAAGTGACGCGTGGCATGACGAGCTTGAGATCTCATGATGAGATTCGGCACCTCAAGCCCTGGTCCTACGCTGTATTTAATGCGATACGACAGGCAGAGATACGGATCTGCGCAAGAGCAACCTCACCCTTAGGGTGCAGTTCACACGCGGAAGAGGGCGTCGTGGTCGGTGCTCATAGTCCACTCGAAGCTTGCCCTGACCGCAGTGACCAGATCGCCAGTAGAAGAAGCTACCTGTGGCTGGTGCATACAGCCCGCCCGGAACTGACCCTGACAGCATGCGACATGCTCGCACGCAGAAGAGTCAATCGCGGTTAGTGCTCATAGCCTGCCCGAAGCTTGTAGTAGCGGTTCGTGGCTCCCAGCCCGACCGGAGCTAACCCTGATCGTATGCGACCAACTCGCACGTTGCATCCCTTGGACAGAGCAGCATCTTCCTCGAGACCGCATTCATGAGGTACTGCGAGTCAAAGCTTTCAACGCAATTCTCTAACTAGACAAAATACCCTCATCGCCGCCAGTTCCCAATATTTCTTCAGGGAGCCGCTCTAAGTTGGGACAACCTTGCTAGACTCTTGAGCGAGCGGGGCTAAGTCTTAGCCACTCCCTCAGAAGGGGGTAATGATGGTCCCCGAGAGAGATCACCGGCTCGATGGCAACGGCCAGACCAAGTGGAAGCCGAAAGGGTAGAGCGGCGGGCTCACCGGAAGAAAGAAGTCGTTTTCGAGACATAGAAGGAATCAGCCCCAGCTCCCCGCCAAGGGCTTCAAGTTTAAAGAGGAGGAGCTGTCACTGGGAACATTACCATCATGATCAAGAACCCCTCGAACGAATCGAGGGAGGGGTAACGTCTGGAGCTGCTAGGTGAGCGCCGCCGTATGGAGACACTAAAACAACAAGGAGGTTCGCCCTGACCGTCGCGGTCAGCTCGTGCGTGGAAAAGGTTGCCTGTGGCTGGTGCTCACAACCCGCCCGGAGCTGACCCTGACCGCATGCGACCAGTTCGCACGCAAAATCGCCAGCAGCTGGTGCTCGTAGCCTGCTCGGAGCTTGTCCTTAATGCCGCAACCAGATCGCTAGTCGCACACGGAAGAAGTCGCCCCGTGGCTGGTGCCCATAACCCGCTCAAAGCTTACAATGGCAGTTCGTGACTCACGGCATGTCTGGAGCTGACCCTGGACACATGCGACCAGCTCAAACACGTAGGAGATCGCCCGCAACTGGTGCTCATAGCCCGCCCGGAGCTTACCCTGACCATCACAGCATCGTCCATGAGGCCTCATTCATGAGGTACTGTGAGTCAAAGTTCTCGACACTGCTCACCAAGGAGCTCGCTCTGGCTACACGCGATCGGTTCGCTTGCGGAAGAGATCGCTCCTAGTAGAATTCAAAGAAAACTTCAAAAGGCTCAACACCCACAGCTCGCTCAGGAGCTCGTCCAATCATGCAACAGTCGAAGAGTTTGCCTATTTGACAATAGTAAAAAGTAGGCGGAGCAACTGGATAGAGGAGAGGTTCTGAAAGTACTCCCCCATAACCAGGTGCTCGCCCGATCATGCAGCGACTAAAGAGTCCGCCTGTTGATAGTAGGAGAGGTAATAAGGTCCCCCCTGACCAGGAGATCGCCCTCTTTCCTATAGAGGTCGCCCACAAGACAAGATCGACGCATCCCCCTTTACCACCACTTGGCAGGCTAAACGACAAAAGCCATTAAAGACCCATGTGGGCTAACACATGGGGGTGTAGAAGGTGTGGGAAGAAGCCGCCACGTGTCCAACTCTGGCAGTCTGCAGAAAGTCTATAAAGGTACAACCCCCGGCTCCAAAGTACATGTTCGAAACTCAAAAACCATGATCCTTTCCTACTATTACAGCTCTCTCTTGCCTAAACCTGGACTGATTTGAGCATCGGAGGGTTTGTACTCCGAAGGGAGCTAGCCATTCTCACGCTTTCTCTGTCTTGCAGGACGACTGCACGAGCCAGTGAAAATTATCCCCTAACAGATGGCACAACCACGGTGTCCATATAGGGAGTCGAACACGAAACCTCTGTCCATCAGTAGTTTTGCAATGTGTCGCATGAAGACTTTCGCCAACAATCAATTGATTTGACTTTGACTTAGACATGAATATTGAGGAGTATAGAGAAACTAGAAGAGGGTAAAGAGTAGATAAGGATGTGGTATCAAAGTTCGGCCAAAGCCGACGTCTCAGTGCTATATGGAGTAACCTTAATTTACTATCTTAGAAATGTAAAGACGATCAGAGAAGAGGAGGAGACTCGAAAAGAAGACTCATGAGTGGCTTCTTGAAACTTATGTGTTATTCGTCAGAGCTTTGCAACCCTAATAACGTATAGTAGCTCTGGAATTAGAATTCATCTAGAAGTAGTTGAGTCTAGGGGAGGTTTTTGCGGGCCGTTTATCATTGGACAGTCATCGGGGGGCTCTAGGGGGGGCTAGTGGATCCCAAAGTACCTTCGTGGTCCCCAGGCAGAGTTGGTGTACCCCAGAATATTGTCGTGGGCCCTAGGCAAGGTTGGTGGGCTTATAAGCACCATTGTGGGTCTAGGGCTGGTGGGTCCTAAAGTGTTGTTCCAGGCCCCAGACAGGGCTCGCAGTCCTGGGCTCAAGTAAGGCTAGTGAGCCCCGAAGTGTTGTTGTAGGCCCCAGATAGGGATAGTGGGCTTGTAAGTGTTGTTGTGGGCCCCAGGCAAAGCTGGTAGACTCCGAAGTGTTGTTGCGTGCCTAGATAGGGCAAGTAGATCCGTAAGTGCAGTTATGGGCCTAAAGCTGAGCTAGTGGGCCCCGAATTGTTTTTGTGGGCCCCATGCATGGCTGGTGGGCCCTTAGCCAAAAATTGCTTCCACAGCTATCGTTAAGCATGTGTGGCCTCATCGGTAGAAAAAAGACCCTCTTGTGAAGCTATGTTTCAAACCATGGCGAGGGGGTTGGTATTCACGCCTTTGTAGTTGTAACTTGGTTTTTTTTTTAAAAATTTATAGATGTGCCTAACACACGACGATCACAACAAAGATAATGTTAGAAAAAGATTAAAAAAAATATAAATCGGATTTATTTATTTTAGGTTTTTGATGGGCTAAGTTAATTTCTAAGTTTTTGTAATCTTTTCGCCATTTATCGAAACTTTATTTTTGGCCATTTTTAAGCTATGTTAATGGGCTAGTTATCATAACCATTTTGTGCATTAACTCCTGCTTTTAAAGGGTTGATGTTACAAACCCTAAGGCCTATACAAAGAGCCTACAAACTTTTAGAATAGCATCTAATCTTCCTCCTCTTGAGCCTTTGTGTGAAGATTTTTCTATTTCATTTTGCATTTGTTGAAGGAAGATCGGGTTTGCATTCCCTGACGGAAAGTAAGTTGGAGTACATTGGGATCACTGTATCTCTAGGAGCATTTGCCGGAAGCTTCACACATGGAGGAAAAATCCGCTCTTAGGATAGTGCCTAGCGCGCTTTGATCCCATGCCATTTCTTTCCTACCCTAGATATGGTTTCATTTTATATTTTTATACATGTTTTCATACTGCAAGATATTTAGATACGAAAATAATCTTTATAGGAAATCCTTACTTTGATTCTCATATCTAACAATCTAAGAACGTGTTTGTGAGTATTAGATGTAGTGTGTTAGTATTCTATCAGTCCCACCTCGGCTGTGGTACTGTAAAGGTGTGCCTTCTCTCTCTCTATAAGGAGAGGTAGTCGATCTAATGTAATGACAATGAGATTGATGAGAAAATACAAGGAGTTTTTCTTCCCAAACCTATTCTCTCTCCCTCTCTCTTTGTAACATGGTATCAGAGCCAACTTTTCCAGCTTAGGGTTTCTGCAACATCGGGGAGGTCAGGTATAGTAATTATTTTTTATTCTCCTCCTCCTACAGCCCTTCCTCCTTGCGCCTAGCGTCGTCCTGCGCTTGGCCCCGTATGATCTGATCCAGCAGTCCGACTTGATCCCCTGCACCTCTGCTTTCGGCCCGTCTGGAGATCCGACCCTGCGCCGTCAGGCCCTGCCACTCCAGCCCGCTGTCTACCGTCCAACCCTGCGCTTGCTGTCCGTCGTCCTCTTTAGCTCCTCCCTCGCTATGGTCCTATGTCCTGCGCTCGTCGGATCAGGCCGTCGTCGCCAGCGCTCTAGATCTAGCCACTGACGTCACCTCTGACTGCTCCTGGCCCGCCGTCTGCGACGAACCCCGCCGCCCTACGCTCTGCGCCCAAGACAACCAGGCCGCCGCCCTTTGCTCGTCCAGATCGCGAGGCATCCTCCATCGTGATCATCTCTCTCTTTTCTTCATCAGCTCGAGGCAGCACGCAGCCACTTGTCGTCGGGCCGATCTTGCCACGATTGGTAACCCCTCGTCGGTGTAGATCATGTCGCCAGTGTGCCTCCAGATCCGGCCATATGCGCTTCAGATCACCGGACAGCCTCCCCTGCTGCACGCCCAGCCGCCCCTTCCAGTCACCCACCTCCTGCACGCCGATGTACTCCAGATCCGGCAACCTTCGCGATCTGGGAAGCTTGTCATCCCGCCGGCCATGCCCCTTGGCCGCTCATGCCCTCCCCCGCTGCACGCTGTCCGGCCCTATCTCCCGATCCCGCACCTGTCGGCCTGCCACTCGGCCTTGCATCCCGTGCGCCTCCCAGTGGAGCCCGAGGCCACCTGCCTCCGATTCGCGCTGGCCACCTGCTTCCCGCGTTGGCCACATCCCTCGCAACGCTGGCCTCCTCCTTGAGCCCCGGTCACCATGGAACCCCTGCCGCTGCTGCACGCCGTTGCTGCCGCCCGGATTTCTCTCCCTCTTTCCTTATCTCCTATTCCTCTCCTAAAAATCCAGTGATCCCATTTTGAGTTTGAGCCCGTGACTCTGCGCTGTGCCATACACCCGATCCGACCCGGCACGGCCTTTGCATCCGATCCGGCACACCCCGTGACTCTGCGCCGTGCCCTACACCCGATCCGACCCGGCACTGCCCTTGCACCCGATCCGGCCCTCTTTCACTTGGCCCTTTGCACCCGGCCTGGTCCTGCCCTTTGTGCCTAGTGTCCGGCCTCCTTTTTCCTAGATTCGTCCGTTATCCTCTCTAGCCCGACCCTACGTTGCGGCTTTGCGCTCGAGCTGCCGCTCCTCCTTCGGCTCCAGCTCGCGCCCGTCGCCCTTGCCTTGCACTCGAGCCTTGTGCCCTTGCGTTCTACTGGTCCGCCTACGCCTGCACTTGTGCTATTGCTTCCCGGTGGTTTTATTTTATTTTTATCTGCGCCCTGCGCCTTACCAATTCGCCTTGCGCCCTACCAGCCCGTCACGCCCTATTGGTCTGCCATGCGCCCTATCGGCCCCCCTTGCGCCCTACCGGCCTTCCTTCCTCTATGCCATACGTCCTGCCGGTTTTCCTTACACCCTACCGGCTTTCCTTCCTCTGTGCCATGCGCCCTTGCCGGTATGCCTCACGCTCTACCGGCCTGCCCGTCTCCTGCCGATTGAGATCTTCTCCCTCCTTTCGATCGTGCTTCTTTCCCTCCGGCATTCTTTCCTTATCCGGTTGCCTTTATCCTCTCTCTAATTGGTCGTATGGACCCTTTGATCTTCTCTCTTCGATCACACTTGTGCCGGTTTTCATATCCTTTTTCTCCCACTCTCTATTTGGTCGCATGGACCCTTGGATCTTCTCTCTCCGGTCATACTTGTGCCGGTTTTCAGATCCTTTTTCTCCCTCTCTCTACTGGGTCGCACGGACCCTTGGATCCTATCTCTCTCCGGTCATATTTGTGCCGGCTTTCGGATCCTCTCCCTTTTCTTGGTCATGTGACCCTTGGATCATCTCTCTCTCCGGTCACATTTGTGCCGACCTTCGAATCGTCTCTCTTTCCGGTCATATTTGTGATAGCTTTCGGATCCTCTCTCTCTCCAGTCACACTTGTGCCGGCTTCGAATCCTTTCTCTTACCGGTCACACTTGTGCCGACTTTCGAATCCTCTTCCTTTCCTTGGTCATGTGACCCTATCGAGCTACGACTCTACATTCTCTCATTCCTCTATTTCTCTTCTTTGTCTATGATGATTGAGATCTTCTAGGAGATTCAAGTGCTTGTTTTGATCTGGTGCTTGCCTCTTATAAGGTCTCACGCATCCACACCTTTTTTCTTAGCCGTTCTCTCTCCTTTCGGCCTCCTTTATTGTCGGCTTCCATCCCCGTCGGTTTCCTCCGCTCCGATCCTTAGTGATCATTGTCAATTCCCCCGGTTGACCTGCTTACAGGTTGGCCGGGTTTCCTCGGTTGTCCTACTTGTAGGTCAATCGGGTTTTTAGGACGACTTGCTTGCAGGTCGCCCTGTCACTATCTTTACTTTACAGCATAAAAAGGGGTTATTTGGTGTTTTTTTTTCTTTCTCCTTTCTTTTATTAAGTAAACTGATGTCAGTTTATACCTTACATCAGTTTGATGGGAGGAATTAGATGTAGTGTGTTAGTATTCTATTAGTCCCACCTCGGTTGTGGTAATGTAAAGGTGTGCGTTCTCTCTCTTCTCCCCAAACCTATTCTCTCTCCCTCTCTCTTCTTAATAGTGAGATTGAAAAATCATGTTTTATTTTGAGCATTAACAATCTAATACAAATTTTTTGTTTTTTTTTGAAAAAGTAGATTTTGAAAATATTTCTCTAACAATCTAAGATCTTGATTCGTCGATCTTTTATATGCTGTTTAAGAACGAATTTCTCATGCGGCCGGCATCGAACTAGCATGGGAAGCTCGCGAGTGTCATAGGATCGATTTGCATCTCTTAGAAGCCAAAATGCCTTGTGTTGTTCGTAAGGTCGTTCATACTTTATGTATTAGAATATCTTACTAGTCTCATCACCATTGGTGGTGCCTGTGTATTGATTAGGGGTGGCAATGGTCATGTCGGGTCGTGTTCGTGTCGTGTCCAAAACCTCTAGATCCGGACCTGACCCGTTTAACTAATCGTGTCTAGATTCTAAACCCGTACCCGGCCCGCTTATAAACTGGTAGATCCGATAAGACCCGTTAAATCCGTTTACCACACGGGGCTATTCAGTTTACCCGATCCGACCCGACCTGACCTGATAAGACCTGTTGTTACTACATACTACAGTATCAGATTGCGGGTAGACCCAACCTGACACGACCCGTTGAATTTTAAACGGGTCTTTCCGGGTCTACCGTACCCATTTATTAAACGGGTCTATTGTGTCAACCCCTTTACGACCCGAATCCGTTTAACCCAAACCCAGACCCCTTTATGTTTTCGTTATGCAAATCAAAGAATTTTTTTATGTAATTCAAAAATATGTTGAGTTTTTTTTCCATCTATTTGTGTGCACAAGCATTTCTAATTGGACAACTTGTCCAACCCGCCCATTATTTTGCAAATTGGGCAACCCGAGCAACCCGAACGATTAGAATGGGCAAAGCACGGGTTGGGCTTTCACGGGTTCCCCTCGTTGCACGGCCAAAACGGGTTAAGATTTGTGCAAATCGGGTTGGGCATGGGCAGACCCTTCAACCCACCCAAGTCCCACCCCTATCGTTTATCACTATGTTATAAATTTCGGTAGATCGAATAGTGATTTATTTTTACCAGGTTCAAACTATTTTTAAGAACGAAGTTGACAATCCTTTTATTATGTGATTTTCAAGATTCTGTTTAAGCAGTTTTTTTTTTTTCTGAAGAAACGTCCTTATGATCTAAGACATATTTAAATATGAGTTAAGGGTCTCTTTATGATTGTTATAGGCTTGAACCTGGACAATGCCCAGACAGACACACACACAGAGAAAGAGAGAGAGAGAGAAAGAGAGAGAGAGAGCCTTAAATTAAAACATCAACCACAGAAGATAGAACATATGAACATTTGAATAACCAACTTTGCAGATTTTGAGGTGAATTGTTAGGCTCTAATCCATCAACTTGTTCTCGAGCTTCAAAATTTATATATAAAAAAAAACTTAAAAGTTTTTTAAGAATTCTTTTTTGTTTTAAGAACCTTGAAGTTGGAGTTGCTGACGGTATGGATTAACCGCTGAAAGAAGTATGTTGCCTATAATTAAGAAAATACCCAAATATGAATTAATAAATTATATATAGAAAGAAAAAATAACAAAAATTGAGGGAAGGGGAAAGGATGGTGAATCAAAAGTTGCCTTCGTTGAATCATCCGGTGTTACAAATTCGGTTAAAGAGCTTCCTAGCGGTAGTGTACTCCATCACGATGTGCATCAAGAAACATGCATAAGAAATAAGGCACATTAGAGCTATAAAAAGATAAACAAAACTAAAAGAAATTTTATATTAAAAAATATTGTTATAGATCAGCATAATTCATCTCCATCAGAACAAAATTAAGAAAAGAAAAATGGATTAACATTTTTTTTTCAAAAATGATTTTTTCTCCAATAATCAAACCCAGTACCTCGAACAAAATTATCTAGCATTTTTTTACATGATATCAATGAAATCGAAAATCTCAAATGCCCATATACACTGAATGATTGCTAAATTTTCCATATGAGACTATTCTTTGTGAAATTTTATAAATTTGGAGCTCTAATAACTGTGCTAAAATAAATCTATTAGTCGAAACAACGCAACACGGGTTAGATCACACAATCTAAATAATAGCGAAAGTTATGAGTAGTGATCATGAGTTATAACGGTAACGAGCATATAAGCATATATAAGGTGGAAACCTTTAACATGGATAAAACCATCATCCAGTCAAAACCGGGCCTAGACCCTTCACACAGAGGGGTCGAGCTTTCTTTAGAAAATGAGGATAATGTTACAAGCAAACTAGACATGATTGCATTGAGATTACCCCTTAATCTTCTAGGTCCACGAACCGCGTCTTTATTGAAGTAGAGGCGGCGATCTCACTTTATAGGTGCTGAACTGAATTGACTATTGCACTTCCGTCGTCTTTCATTTTCTTCGTTTGTTCTACTCTCCGAAGAGGCCTCCCAAAGTGAGCGGTGTCATTAAGGGTGCTCAACGTGAACGTCATTACGGAGAGCTCTCGCAAGAGTCTTCCACATGATGGTGGGAGCACACAATATGTGCAAGTGAAGTGGGGGAAAATAAAAAGAAAAGAAAAAGGGCTTGGATATAAAGAGTAACTAGAATAGAAAGTGATCTTGCCCTCTTTCGAGATCTTCGATCAAGCTCCTAAACCTAGTATACTCAAGAGATTCAAACTTTAAGAAAACCCTTAAAGACTAATTCTAGATCTAGATGTTGGATGACATCATAGATCCTTAGCTAGCTTTGCACTCTCTAACTTGAATGAACACAAGGAGTTTGATGACTCTTGTTAAGCGTCCATTTGGTGTGAATTATCACTACACCAAAACAGTCTAAAAATTACATAAATAAATGACAGTCTTAGATCGTCCTTTAATAAATGACAAGCTAAATAATAAACGACGGTCGTAGACCGTCATTTATTCAGTGGAAAAGAAAAAAAAAAATAAAAAACTACACAAAGTAAATGACAGGCTAAGACCATCGTTTAATTTACCCTCAATTTCGAGATTAGGTCTCCCTCTCCCGATATCTCATTCGTCCCCCAACCTCTCTATCCCCTCTACTGCGAGGATTCTCCCCCCAATCTCTCTCCTTCACCCCCTCCCCCCCTCTTTGTGGTATTTGGCTGGTGACTGACGGTCGTGAGTATGGATCCGAGAAAGACGTCGCATAGGTAGGTCCTCCATCTCTCTTCTCTCCTTCTCTTTTCCCTTCCATTTCTTTCCTTTTCTGATTATGTTCTTCCTTCTCTATCTGTCACAGCAGAGCTCGGGACTTTCGATCTCCAACAATTGCCTCCTCACTGTACTCTCCGGCTCATCGGAATCTTCTCGTCGCTTCCTCCCGCGCTCCTCTGGCCAAACCCTAGGTAAGGGTCTCTCTCTCTCTCTCTCTCTCTCGTCAACCTAAACCTAAATCAAACCCTGGGCCGTTCGCATTCTCCCCACGCTCCTTAGTTCTATCTATGAGGTAACATGATTTTATCATTTTTGTCATATTTTTTTCCTTTATTCTAGGAAAATCATTTTGATCAGGCAAAGACTTTGAACACTGTTCAATTAGGTTTGTGGATTCATATTGACAAGTTTGTACATGATTGGTTTCAGATGATGTTTATCCAATTGGAGTTGATTTTACGGTAACTTAAGAGAACTAAGAAAGGTCAATTTTTTTTTCGATTTAGGTTTCTAATATTATATAATTGGACTATCCTACAAGTAATGGGTTGGTATACTCAATGAAGGTATCCTCTAAAAGATATATAAATGGATTAAGTAAATTAATATTGCCGTGCATTGAATCTTGATACATCATGGATGTTTTTTGATGCTATAAAATTGTATTACTATGGTAACTTTGAGCAGATATTATTCTATTTTTCTAATTTTTTAGTTAAACACAAATTCATCTCGAACATATTTGTAAGGAGATTCATTTACTCATCCATTAGTATTTGGTTCTTGATATTTATTATCAATTTTGTTATGCAAGTAGTGGTACATTTGAGCAATATCCGGAGTTTCTTTAGAACCCGTTTTATATTGCTGGTGAGTCATATGCTATGTTGTATGTTCTAACTCTTGCCTTCGAAGTTGCCAAAGGTGAAATTCATCAGGGTATTATTTTGATGAGATCGTTGATGCTATTTTATATTTGTTCATCATTCAATCTTTCTTATAGGGATTGAAGATGGTTTAAAGCCTAACCATAACTTTAAGGTATGATTTCATCACACGCACACCCACCCACACACAGTGCAAATATACATGTCCCTCTCAGAATATGGTAAGAAGAATATAAACTAGAGTTAATTTTAATTTAACTAATAACTTCACTTCAAAACCTATTTAGGGGTACTTGATTGGAAATGTAGTCACTGACATAGTATTTGATGGTGATGCATTTGTGCCATTAGCTCATGGTATGGGTCATATATCAAATGATCTGAATTAAAAAATGAGGTCACTTTTTTAATACTAGTACGCTTATGTTTGTCTCTTCATTTCATGATTATACTCACCCCTTGATTTATCTTGAGTTTTAAAGACTTACTGATTTTATATTCTTTTGTTCTAATTAATGATAGAGTAGATATTAATGCTCTTGCATGTTTTAAGTGACATAAACTAGATATTAGATTATCCATTTTTCATGTAGCTATTACTTTTATTCTGCTTGCACACTCCTTTATAGTAGTTCGATTTCTCTCATTTGCATCTGCTTGCTTGTTCTAATATTTGCCATAGTGCTTGATTTAGTTGCACACCTGAATTTATCTTGAGTGGTAGATATTGATCAGTCATAGATGATTCATAAGACTTTAATACAAGGGCAGGGCCTTGGGCTTATAGAGTGCCGAGGCGTTGGTTGCCTCAGACTTTGTCTTCAAGTGCCAAGGACAGGGTCTTGGGCTTGTAGAGTGTCGAGGCATTGATCGCCTCGGACTTTGTCTTCGAGTGCCAAGGGCAGAGCCTTGGGCTTATTCTCTTCGCTTTGGATGAGTATGATTGACAGCTTGGATCGACCTTGATTGCCAGGAGCCTTTTTTTTTTAGCCTTGAAAGGGCGTAATCGATGCTGCTTCAAGCTTTCAACTTTAACTGGCGGAATCAAGGGCCTAGATTGACCTGGGTTGCTAAGAGCCTTTTTATCAGATTTTAGCCTTAAAGGGGCATAGCCAAATTGCCTTTGAGCTTTTGACTTGAATAAGCGGAATCGAAGGTCTTTGGTTGACCTGGGTTGCCAGGAGCCTTTTTATCGGACTTTAGCCTCGAGAGGGCGTAGCCATATTGCCTTCAAGCTTCCAACTTGAACGGGCAAAATTGAAGGTGTTTAGTTGACCTGGGTTGTAAGAAGCCTTTTTATTGGGCTTTAGCCTTGAGAGGGCGTAGCCATATTGCCTTCAAGCTTTCGATTTGAACGGGCAGAATCGAAGATCTTTGGTTGACCTGGGTTGCTAGGAGCCTTTTTATCGGACTTTAATCTCGAGAGAGCGTAGTCGAATTGCCTTCGGGCTTCTGACTTGAACGGACGAAATTAAAGGTCTTTGGTTGAACTGGGTTGCCAGGAACCTTTTTATCGGACTTTAGCCTCGAGAGGGCGTAACCGAATTGCCTTCAAGCTTCCGATTTCTATATGCAAAATCGAAGGTCTTTGGTTGACTTGGTTTACCAGGAGCCTTTTTATCAAACTTTAGCCTCGAGAGGGCATAGCCGAATTACCTTCAAACTTTCAACTCAAATGGGCAGAATCGAAGGTCTTTGGTTGACCTGAGTTGCTATGAGCTTTTTTTATAACTTAAACTAGTGGAATCAAACTTTGAGATATTTGATTTCGAGAAAAATTGGCACTTTATTGATAACGCAAAGCTGCGGTTAAAATTTTCAAAATTTGCCCGACAGACAATATAATTATGCATCCACGTATTACATTGACTCTTTTCCTCCACTGCTACTGCCTTTACCCTTCCCATGACCTAGTTTCTTGTTAGCGAGGTAGCCATAGAGTTGTCCTCCTTAGATCAGGTCTTCGATGAAATCCTTCAATCGCCAGCAGGTTGAAGTTGGGTGCCCGTGGCTGTGATGGAATTCATAGTAGACCGTAGTGTCCTTGGTCTGCTCTGAGTTTGGAGGAAGTGGTTGCGGCCATTTGCAGAATAGCTCGTTTTGTATCTAAGCGAATATATTTTTGATCGAGGTGTTCAGTTCGGTGAATACTCTTTGCTTCCTCTAAGCTCTCATTTTTTCAGCTGGAGGGCTTTCGATTCTTCATTCCATCTCTTAGCCGGTCCCTTCTAGTCAGACGCAACGTTGGCATGCTTCTTGGGGTGTGCATCCTTTGGGGCTTCATCAGCTTTCTTGCATTGAAAATTGTGAGGCTCGTGCAATCTTCTGGCCTACTGATTATCCTCCACCTCTATCTCCCGCTGTACTCGATTGAACATAGCCTCCAAGGAGTCAGGAGGATTCTGGATGAAGTCGATATAGATGTGGAGTTCCGATCGGATAACATTTTGGAATGCTAGCATTATGGCCTCCTTATTATGAGAACACCCAATTAGCTCGGAATACTCGTTATGGAACCTTATCATGAAGCTCCTTAGGGACTCGTCAGAGCCCATCTTCAGTCGGTAGAGGGTGTCCAACTTCTTCACGGGTTTCAGGTTCAGCTGATAGTGATCCATGAAGAGTTCTGCCAACTCTTCAAATGTGGCCACCATACCAGTAGGCAACTTATGGTACCAGTCGAGGGTAGGTCCCTCGAGGCTTCCCGCGAACATACGACAGAGAACGTGATTCTCATACTTGTATGACGTCATGGCTTGCTTGAAGGCCAGCATATGGAGAGTAGGGTCTCCCTTGATGCAGTTAAACTTTGGCAGGCTCGGTGTTCGCCAACCCACAGGAAATGGGGTTGTAAGCACCTCGAGATACAAAGGCCCTGCCGAGGTGATTAACTGCCTACGCTCTTGATGGCGATGTCCCACATCGGTGGTATGCCTTAGTCGGTTGAGCAGCTCGCGGGCATCTGTTGCTTTCGTGCACGAGGGGATAGAACGCCTAGTGGACCATATTGACTGAAGCGATCCTTCTCGGTGATGGCTTAGCTCACCGTCGACGTCAAGGCGATCCCATACCGTTTCCCTTGGTGCTTGCGTGGATACCTGATGTAACGCCTGTGGTGTTAGATTTGGGAATAATAAAAGTCCTCATTGGGCATTTTTGTCATTTTTAGTTAGATTTTTTATCTGGGCTTATTCTGAAAGAATAAGTCGTAAACCCATGAAGTATTTTACGTTTACTTTCTCTATGGCTTCGAATACGTCGCAATGGTATGTCCCATGCAGTAATCGGGTGTATGCGCAGCTAGTTTCGGTAGTTCGATAGTTATACCCTAGAATATCAATAAATTAGCTAACCTTTGACATTGTTTTAACTATCATGAAAGTTTGCGTAATTGGATTGTAGTAAGGCTAGATATGTTGGGTGGGGCTCTGAGAGAGCTTTTCAACGAGCCTGAGCTAGGGTCGATCCGACATCTGGGTGATGAGTTATTGTTATTTTAAATTTTGGAGTATTTTCTTTTTTTTGGGAGATCTAAAAGTCAAAAAAATATATACCAAGTGCCGACGCATTTATGTCGACGAGACCTTTCCAACGAATCCTTTCAGGCCCTATTCTGACATTCGGTTTGTAAGTTATGACTAATTATCATTTTTAACCCGGTAGGTATACGAATCGCACCCGGGTTCCAACCGAGCCCACTTCAGGG
This sequence comes from Chamaelirium japonicum, assembly GCA_947650365.1. Classification (NCBI taxonomy): domain Eukaryota; kingdom Viridiplantae; phylum Streptophyta; class Magnoliopsida; order Liliales; family Melanthiaceae; genus Chamaelirium; species Chamaelirium japonicum. The sequence continues at coordinate 28,450,980 of OX393555.1, forward strand.
CGTGGGACCGAGCCTGACCAACCCTAGGACTGGACTTCGAGCCTCCTAGATGGCTTTAGGCCTCATAAGTATCCCTCCCCAAGGTTTTAAAAGTTGAATTTCATATGAGAATGATCGAGCAAGATTTGGAGTAATAAGCCCAAAATCTTCTATTCCTTTATTTATTTCTCTTTATTAGGAATTAAAAGCCTTAACAACCGAATAGCCTTAACAACCAGATCTCTCTCTGTGTGATTTAAAATTTTAATTTCGGATGGGGAGAATAGGGAGGATTTATGGTGATAAAATCGAATCTCTTCTTCCTTTATTCCCTGACTCTCTCATTTTTATTAGGAATTAAAGGGGCTGACAACTTGTTTCCCCAACCATCTTTATTACCATAACAACACCCACTTTAGCACCATAATAGCAGCTCCGTTCCTTTCTTATTGTGAACCAAGAAAGAAAGAGAACGGAAGAGAGAACAACATAGTACATATATTAAAATATAAGAAGAGAGAAAGAGAGAGAGAGAGAGAGAGAGAGAGAGAGAGAGAGAGAGAGAGAAAGAGGGGAAGAAGAGCAGTGAGAACAAAGGAAAGAACTAGAGAGAGAAGAGTCGTGGACCCGCCTCCTCCCCTGACTCTGGCGAGCACCGAACCAAGGTTAGCCATTTTCCCTCTCCTCTTTTACGCGACCTAACCCATGCGGCCACCCCTTGTCTTCCCTCACCTGCGACCAATCCGGGTGGAGACATCACCAGAGGCCATCTTAGGCATCCCCGGCAACCTCACAGAAAACACCACCTCCATCACCACACTTCCTCAATTCCTTGGCCGCAGCCAAACCCGGATTGGGACCACACTGCGGCCATCTCCAATGCCACTCATGGCCACGTCAATTGCAGGAGGTGAAAATCCATACACGTTCTCAGCAGCTCACAGTCGGAAAATAAGTGACATGGCAATGGGTTCCAAGAGAACCCATTCCTCTGTTTTATGTTTGATGGAGAAGAAAGGGACTTGGAAGAAAATTTTTGAATTGTTGTTAAGTTGGGATTATTTGAACCCAAACTCATTAATAACTTAAACCAGACCCGCAAACCGACAGATTTTGGTTTGGCCGCCATTTCTTCGTCTGAACTCGGAATCGGACGAAACCAGCGCCATTACGACCGGTTCGGAAAGTTTTATATATTAGCCATATTTTTGTACAGTAACTATACTATTTACTATCCCATTTTATCCATGAGCCCGATTTAGTCGGTGCATCTTGGTTTGATAGTCATTTTCCTATTCGATCTTAGAATTGGACGAAATCGGTGGCATTATGTTCAGATCTTCGATACAGATATATTAAACCTAGTTTAGGATCCTAAGGACCCTTCTACCATGTTGAACCAACCGTGGGCCAGTTTTTACCGGTTCAACCCTAAAACCTCCGACCAAAGTCAGATTCGAGAAAGACCGGATCCAATGGGTCCCTCATCCCTAGACCAAACTATTTAGATCCTTGGTTTAAATAATCTATAATGGTAATAACTTATATATTTTAAACTATGGTTGTTAGTTTCTCCTTCAACAGTACACCGAACCGATAAGCGGGAGGAGCATGGACAACCGAGTTACTTTCTAGGTGAACATGATTAATTCTATTCTGGTTAGAGTAGATTGTAGTTGTATATGTAAAATAATTAATAAAACCATATGTGGCATAGTATGTCCAATGCATGTAGGTGGGAAACCGGTACTGCATGTGGGAGGTGGGCATACTATCCCTTGACTTTGAATAATCATGTAATATTTTTTGATAGCTGTAACGATGATTAGCTCAACCTAGATTTACACTAGGATGCATGCAAACAAGTAAATACTCGTACTGATTAATTATTGATATTCTGTTGAATGACTGTGTTTGGGGACCATGGGTCTCATAGTACAGTTCAGTTGCTACTGAGCAACGAAGGTTGGTGGTCTCAGTGGAGAGACCGATGCTTGTACTTCCTCAGTCGAGGTTCTCTTCCCAGAGGGAAGACTCACTACTCACGGGCATGGGTAGGGGATCCGAGTGCACAGGATGGGAGGTAAACCACCGTTTGTGCATAATCCGAATAAAGTAAGTACGATCACAGGGTTAGACATGCGGTAAAGCCGAGTGGCCTAGTAGTCTACCCCTGGGTAATGACCCTGAAGAAGCAAGTTGGGCAGGAGTGCCCCTTGGTGAAAGACCAAGCCCCCTTATGGCCATATGGGTATTTATGGCTCTCCAAGTATGCTTGGACCCAGGTTTTTGTTGGCAGACTCAGTTAGAAAACTGTCGGTTCACTTTAGGAGTAAGTAGAACTAACATTTGGTGATTAGTGCATACTTTTAAATCTGGATGATTACTCGTCTTACATTTACTAGTTATAGTTGTAATATAGTAGAACTGTCATATTAGCTAGTTGAACTGCCATACTTGCAAAAATAGGTATTTATGTGTTATCGCCCACGTAGACTTCTAGGAGGACGGGATACAACTATGGTTTACCCTAGTTAATTTAGGGTTAACTGTTCACTGGGTTTACTTTTGTAAACTCACCCCGTTGTTGCATACTCTTTCAGGTACCGTAGAGCCTTCACAAGTGCTTCCTAGAGGAGTTTAGCGGTTAAGAGAGAAGGACACTAGAGATATTATTTTTTGTAGTATTTCCAATTGATTATGTAATAACTATGGACCTATGTTTTAGATGCTCTGAATAATCCCAGAATCAGTAATGTTTCCCTGGTAAGCTTCTCCTCATAGCTTTATGCCCGATAGGTCTTTCCACAAGGCCAAGCTATTGGTAGGCTTCTTCTCAAAGTCATCCCCAGTCAACTAGTAAATAGTTAATGATAAATTAGTAATAAATAACTAAATAATAAAATCAACCTCGCAACCTTATAACATTGGCTTACCCTTGTAACCCCATCACCCCCGGGTTAGACTGGATTACCCTTGTAGTCGGATCCGGGGTGTGACACCTGATGCCTCTTGATATGTGGCACGTGTGGTTCTTCAAAATGATGACTCACAGCTAGGCGAGTCTTCAATGGGTCTTCATCAGTGGCTAGAGAGTTATGGGCCACAACCTCCACTCTTTCAGCCGCCTTCTTTAGGGAATCTCTCGCTTTCTCAAGGGCTGTATTTTTCTTGAGAAGGTTTTGTAACTGGAAATTAGCAGCCGAAATTTGGTATGTAGCTGGACCGTTGTCCCCTTGGGTTGCATGCTCTTTGCCAGATCGTTGACTCGGGGATGACGGGTTCTGTCGATTACTGCGGCCTTCCGGATGGCTTCCTTGTGCCCCCAGTTGTTCATGAACATGTCTTCAATTGGTTGCCACAGAGAGTTTATGCTCGTCTTTGATCAGCACATCGATCGTTTATCCAGTTAGTAATCGCCTTCGGAGGGTTAGCGCTAGCCTTCACTATCGAGCGTGTTGATGTCAGAATGATAAAGAAATTGAAGTAGACTTTGAATGAGGACTTGTGACTCGTTACCACAAGTTGAGTAGGAGTCGGTAGAGGTGTAGGTAAGACCTCTAACAATATCTCACAGACGGCGCCAAAGATTATGGAAAAAATTTCTATACCGTCTTTATGAGAGACTTCGCCCCACAATTCTTGATTGATTTGGATGGTGTGTAAATTATGGAGATTAGAAAATAGAGAGAGAGAATTGACACGTGGAGTTGTTGTTGGAGTTCGGTCTCACGACATATGTCTTCGGGCGAGAGGTGCCACCTGGTTTGTGCTATAATAGATATGAATGGGGGTGGGTATTCTCTCGAGAGACCGAGAGAAGATTCTTACAATGAGGGTTGCACTGAGCAACTAGAAGGGAACTAGAAGGAGAGAAGAAAGCTTTGGATCTGGAATCCTCTCTTCCTTTGATCGAATGACCAACCTATTTTTTGAATGCCATGTGGGTTGTTTTATAGCATAGGTATGTGCCCGATATGACAGTGGTGATATGGCACTGGTTCTGGGCCTCCTTGCTGGGCCGTTGTTCGGACCTAATAAGGGGGAGGGTTTGATCTGCGGGCCCTACAGAGTGGGCCCACAAGTCCGGGCGAGCTTACCCACTTGGGCCGTTGCGCGGGCCCATCCGGCTCTAGTCCGGTCCGGTATAATTTTTGTACCCACAGTTACCCCTTCCCAGTTGGGCTAGAGTTCTGTGGGTCGGCTGGGATCTTCGGGTGCAAAGAAGTTCTCGCTGTGCCATGTGGCTCAAGCTTGGACAATCCTTGGAGCTGCGGGGTCGGTAGGCTCAAGATACCAAAGCTTTCAGTTCAGTTACGGGTCGAAGTGGTAGACTTTCCAGACTTAGTTTTTTCGGCCAAAGTCGTCCACGCTCCGGTGTACCATGTTTAGGGATGTGCGTTCCAGACTTAGTTTTTTCGGTCGAAGTCTACCACGCTCCGGTATACCATACTTCGGGATGCGCGTTCCAGACTTAGTTTTTTCGGCTGAAGTCTACCACGCTCCGGTGTACCATGCTTCGGGGTGCGCATTCCAGACTTAGTTTTTCGGTCGAAGTCTACCACGCTCTGGTGTACCATGCTGTAAACACACGAATTTCGTCGGACCCGAACCCAACTTACGTGTGCCGACGCGGATGCAAACCCGACACGCGGACCTGACTCGCCCGCACCAATGCGGACCCGGACCCGACTCGCACCTAGCAAAGACGAGCGGACCCCATGCTTCAAGGGGGGCCGGCCCCTACTAGGGTCCGAACCCCATGGGGCCGGCCCCTACTAGGACCCGAGCCACATGGGGCCGGCCCTACTAGGACCCGAACCCCATGAGGGGCCGGCCGGCCTTGCAAGAAAAGAAAGAAAAGGAAAGAAAAGAAAGGAAAGAAAAGAAAGGAAAGAAAAGAAAAGGAAAGAAAAGAAAGAAAAGGAAGGAAATACCGCCATGCACGGGGGGAGGTTGCGTATGACGTCTGCACACACGCGGATCTGCGCCGATCCCTCGATCCGACGCACAAGAAGAAGCGCCCGATCGCCATCGATTTCGTGTGCGAAATCCATCCATAATTGCACCCGCCAGAAAAGGAAAACAACTAAATGTTATTCCCCTCATCAATGGATGAAGAAATCCCGGGGAATTATGAGAGAGATACAAAAGGGATTTAAAATTAAAAGTTCCCATATCTCTCTCCCCTCCCCTTTGCCTATAAATAGAGGGGGTGGGGGAATGAAGAAGAGGTCGAAGACTGAAGACGAAGCGCGGGAGCTCTGCAGAAGAGGAGACGCTTCTTCACCGACCCAAGGCTTCACGAGGCACAGTCAAGCCTGTCCCGAGGGATCGGCTTACTGAAGGCCCTTATCAACGTGAAGACCCTTGCACACGAAGATCAAGACTTCGACTCCGTGCACGAAGAAGAAAACTCGGAGAAGAAGAACCCTTCGACTCCGAAGACGCCAGAAGCAAAGGCCGGAGAAGAAGATCGGAGCGGCACTACCCCGTCGTCTCCAACAAGCCTTCGACTCCGATCAAGCCCAAAAGCCCGGAGAAGAAGAGGAGCGGCACTACCCCGTTGTCTCCAACAAGCCTTCGACTCCGATCAAGCCCAAAAGCCCTGAGAAGAAGAGAAGCGGCGCTACACCCGTCACCTTCAACAAAGCCTTCGACTCCGATCAAGCCCAAAAGCCCGGAGAAGAAGAGAAGTGGTGCTACACCCGTCGTCGTCAACAAGGCCTTTGACTCCGATCAAGCCCAAAACCCCGGAGAAGATGCCGACACCATAACCGTCACCAAGGTCGATCGGTCGAAGATCGAAGATGAAATACCGAAGCTCTGCAGAAGAGGAGATGCTTCTTCACCGACCCAAGGCTTCACGAGGCACAGTCAAGCCTGTCCCGAGGGATCGGCTTACTGAAAGTCCTCATCAACGTGAAGACCCTTGCACACGAAGATCAAGACTTCGACTCCGGGCACGAAGAAGAAAGCTCGGAGAAGAAGACCCTTCGACTCCGAAGACGCTAGAAGCAAAGGCCGGAGAAGAAGCTCGGAGCGGCATTACCCCGTCGGCTCCAACAAATCCTCGATCCCGATCAAGCTCCAAAGCCCGGAGGAGAGAAGCGAAGCGTCATCACCCCATCGTCTTCGACCAACGCCTGCACCATCCACGAAGAAGAAAGCCTGGAGCAGATCGTCTGAAGCGTCGCTACCCCGTCGTCTTCATCAACAAAAGCCGACGCTATAACCGTCGCTACCCTCGTCGTCTTCATCAACAAAAGCCGACGCCACAACCGTCGCACGGAGATCGGTGCTACCCCCACTATCTTCGAAAGCATTCTTCGACTCCGATCACGCCAAAGAAGCCCGGAGAAGAAGAGAAGTCCAATCGACACGCAAACCGTCAAAGCATCGAAGAAGTAGCCCACGTCGTTCGAAGAAGAAGATCGAGTTGACGCTGAAGCTAAAGCCAACACAAGAAGCCAAAGCAAAGCCCCAGTAAAGTCCGCGCCAAAGAAACGCAAGTGCCAAAGCCAAGCGACTACGCCGGCCACGAGCAAAAACACCGCACGTTCTAGCCGATACGACGCGAAGTCCGGAAGAACGAAAGCATCGCAAGTCTCTCCCAGCTACGTCCAAGTGCAAGCACCGAAGCAAAGCAAAAGCCAGAGCCACGCCGGAGCCGAGCCAAAGCCAAAAAGCCAAAGCCAAAGCCAACGCCAAAAGCTCGATCGATGCCGCGAACCGACGATCAAGGACACCGAGGTCAAGCAAGGAACGAGGAAGACACGAAGACCGAGGAACGAAGCCGAAAACCCCCTAGCCGAGAAAGCGCGAAGCACGGAAGGGACAAAGCAACGGTGGACATTCCTTAGCCTCTCCAAAACCCTCTCCCTGTAAAGACCCCTGTCCTGGGCAACTCCTTTAGAGCTCTCGCACGAACACCACGTGGAGACGCGGATCAAAGGGATCCTCCAGAAGATCTTTCCCACAATCTCCTGATCAAAACTCGCCGCAACCCGGACTCGCTACACCCGAGCCACCCGGGTCCCGGCCACACTTGTAATCTGATTTTGCGCAATAAAGACGACCCGTGCTTTTTCCCGCGCTACATATTTCTGGCACGCCCGGTGGGACCTCTTCTCCTTTCATCCGTACGGTTGAAGAAGCTGCTTGAAGTTTGCGATGGCCGGAACGAACAACGATGCGTTTGCTCCAAGCCTCTCACCAATCGCCGAGTCTCCTCTACTCCGACACGGTGATCCAGTAAATCCGGAGGGTGATGCTCCTCCAATGGTACGCGTCTACACTCGGCGTACTCGGACTCTTGCGGACGTCTTCGTGCCGGAAGCTACTACCGAAGATGCTCGCCAAAGCGCCGACGGGGCCCTGGTGCTTGAAGAAACGAGCCTCGATCCTGGAGCCCATGTCCAGAAGTTTGGGGAGGACCAGCCCCAACCCCGAACCTGTTCGGGTTCTCCAGCAGACGTTGAACCTCCTCTGCAGGGGGCAAACATCAATCATCAGCCAGAAGCAAGTCGGCGTAACTACGTCTCCGATGATGATGGCGAGGATGCGAACATGCAACACCGAGACGTTCTCCGTCACCACCCTCCGTCCGCTCTTCAGCTCCAAGTCATGCAGATGAACGAGCACATGACGCAGATTACTCGGCTAATGGAGGAGAAGGATCGTCACATCAACACTCTGCTCCAAAAGCTAAGCGCGAAGGACGCTGCAGCAGTCGGCCAACCCGTCGCTTTTCCAGGAGCCGCTCCAGTTCCGTCTTCAACTCCCGCTCCTGCAGAAGTTGCTCCGACGGTTCAAGTAGTTACTCCAGCGCTCTCCTCGGCTCCCGTCCCATTGGAAATCGTCTCCCCAGCGCCAGCCTCGGTGGCCACACAACCTCCGACAACGGCAACGATGAATGCTCAGCAAGTCCAAGCATTGATAGCCGACATGATGCGCTCCCATGGCAGTGGCCTTCCTCCGATCACGGCGACATACTCGAAGCCCTACACTGCGAGGATCCAACAGCTACGCTTCCCAGTCGGATTCCAGCAACCAAAGTTCCAGCACTTTGACGGAAAGGGAAATCCAAGACAGCACGTCGCCCACTTCATCGAGACCTGCAATAATGCCGGCACATATGGTGACGAGATGGTGAAGCAATTCGTTCGCACCCTCAAAGGCAACGCATTTGACTGGTACGTTGATCTTCCTGCAGGGACCATCGACAGCTGGGATCAGATGGAGAGGGAGTTCCTCAATCGCTTCTACAGCACTAGACGAACCGTCAGCATGACCGAGCTTACCGCCGTCAAGCAAAGGAAGGACGAGCCGGTGATCGACTACATCGACAGATGGAGGAACCTCGCGCTGAATTCACGAGACCGCTTGTCTGAAGACTCGGCCATCGAGATGTGCACCCAAGGCATGCACTAGGGTCTGCTCTACATCCTCAAAGGTATCAAGCCTCGGTCTTTCGAAGAACTCGCAACTCGGGCTCATGACATGGAACTCAGCCTAGCAAACCGCGGGTACTCGAAGAATAAGGACTTCTTGAAGGTGGAGAAGAAGGACAAGCCACCGGCACCAAAACCAAAGCAAGTCAACGTTGCTGATGTCGCTCCAACCTCCAAGCCGCTCAAGATCAGTGGCAAGCCAGATCAGAAGAAGGGCGTCGCCGTACCGCCGCCTCCGAGACAAAGGATGACTCTAGAAGAGCTCGAAGCCAAGGAATACCCCTTCCCAGACTCGGAAGTCTCCTCTATGTTCGACCAACTGCTGCAAGAGAAGATGATAGAACTCCCTCATTCGAAGAGGCCCGAGCAGATGCATCGCGTCGACGACCCTCTCTTCTGCAAATACCACCGGGTGGTGAGTCATCCCATTGAAAGATGCTTCGTCTTCAAGGAAAGAATCATGGCGCTCGCTAAGCAAGGGAAGATAGAGATCGACTCCGGAGAGGTTGCTACGGCCAACATGACGTCCATCACCTTCGGCTCCTTCTCGCCGGTGCTCGTTGCTGCTCGACGAAGCATGCCCAAATTGTGCAGCAACCGTCAAGCTCCAATCGCTAAGTCAACTTCCCAACCGAAAGTCTCGAAGCGACGTCAACGTATTCCTGCGTTCACCGAGGATGAAACGCCGCTGCCCTGGGGGCAACCATCGCTCACACCAGCACCTCTTCCAAGCAATACTGCATCCCAACGAGCGCTCCAAAGGAGATACGAGCAAGGAGATCCAGAAGTCGGTCTGCTGGGCTAGCCTTCGGGGAAGTTCGACTATTATGTCCTCTACTCAAGGCCTCCGTCTGTTCCAATCGATGAAATCAAGCCTGCCGGCTGGGGATCGGGAGACAAGCCAGTGGAACCTCGAGAAGAGCAAGTCCCTTCCAGTCAAGCTATGTCCCAACGCGCTCTTCGGGAAAGATACGAGCAAGGAGATCCAGAAGTCGGTCTGCTGGGCCAACCTTCGGGGAAGTTCGACTATTACGTCCTCTACTCAAGGCCTCCGTCCGTCCCAATCGACGAAATCAAGCCCACCGGCTGGGGATCGGAAGACGAGCCAGTGGAACCTCGAGAAGAGCAAGTCCCTTCCAGTCAAGCTATGTCCCAACGCGCTCTTCGGGAAAGATACGAGCAAGGAGATCCGGAAGTCGGTCTGCTGGGCCAGCCTTCGGGGAAGTTTGACTATTACGTCCTCTACTCAAGGCCTCCGTCCGTTCCAATCGACGAAATCAAGCCCACCGACTGGGGATCGGAAGACGAGCCAGTAGAGCCTCAGGAAGAACAAGTGCCTTCGAGGGAACCAGTTGCTGCTGTCGACCATCATCCTAGCGAAGGGGAATCCACCGATGAAGAAGCATGGGTCATGCTACCGCGGCAGCGAAAGCCATGGCAAGAAAAGAAGCTCAAACAAGACCGTGTGATGAGGGGATTCACCAAGCGGAAGACCTACAAGAAGAAAAGCAAGACTCCGGGGAGGAAGGCGTTCAAAGTGCCGCCAGCAAGCCAAGACGATATCCTGCAGCAGAGTCTTCCAGAGCTGACAACTTTGCAAGAGTTCTTCCCGGATCACTTCCTCCCAGCGGACCGACACATCAAGGTGTCTAGTTGCATGGTCGAAGTCCATGAGGCATCGGAAGGAAAGAACGAGAGCGAAACTTCTGGAGAAGGCGACTCCATAGATGAGGGAGACGATTCCGATGAAGGGGGCACCGCCTCTCACGACGAAGCAATCTTGCACATGCCGCTCGTAGAGGCTTTGCATCTCCCGAAGAAGGCTCGCCTGGCAATGGCTGCGGCCTTGGCCAATCCGGATAGCTACAAGAGGAAGAGGAAGGACGATCAAAGGCGCAAAGCTGTGGCCTTGTGTGATGCAACGATAACCTTTTCGGATGAGGACCTGCAACTCGGGACGCGATTGCACAACCGGCCTCTTTACGTTTCGGGATACATCAAGGAGAAGCCAGTGAACCGAATCCTGTTGGACTGTGGCTCCGCCGTCAACATCATGCCTATCCAGACAATACGGCAACTCGGCATTACCAACGACCAGCTCTCGCCCAGTCAATTGGTCATCCAAGGGTTCAACCAGGGCGGACAGTCCACTATTGGAATCATTCGTCTGAAGCTGTCAATCGGCCCGCTAGATACAACCGTCCTCTTCCACATCATCGATTGCCAGACGTCATATCGCCTCCTGTTGGGAAGACCATGGGTGCACGAGAACGGCATCGTGGTATCCACCTGGCACCAGTGCCTCAAATACTACGAAGAAGGCGTGGAGAGGTGCATAGTTGCGGACGACAAGCCATTCAACGAGGCCGAGGCACACTTGGCCGACGCTACGTTCTACCAAGCAAAGGGCTTAGTCGTGGAAGTTCTTCCAGCTAAAGCCCCTCGAGTCCAGAAAATTGAAGAAGTAAAGAAGGACAAGACTCCTCTTCCCGCGAATCCGGTGCCACCTTCTGACGAGGCGAGACTCAAGGTCCAAGGAACGCCGAAACCTGGGCAAAGGATGCGCATTAGCTTCGAGCCAAGAGCAATGCAACATACCCCGTTGCCAATCCAAACGGTGCCTGTCCTGCGTCTCGCACCGCAGTGGCTCCGTAAATCCGAGCGATCGCCTTCTACTCCGACAAAGAAGCTGGCCCCGTCGTTATCTCAGGCCAATGTCATCACTCTGCAAGAAATGACGGTGCCATTACCCAGTCTGACGCAAGCTCCGAACCCGAGTAGACCTGTCAAATCGACAGACCTCGAGCAACTCGGATTCAAGCCGAAAGGGAGTTGGGGGCAAAACACTGCCAAGTTGCTGATCAGAGCCGGCTACAACGAGGAAAGCGCCATGGGCACACTCCCACCAGCAGCAGCTCCACATGGGATGACGAGAACTCAAGCTCGGCTGTTTCAAAACGGAGAACAAATTCCCCCGAACCGCCGAGGCATCGGCTCCAGTCAAGCTCCGTTGGTCATCAGAACCGCAGCAAAGAAGACCTTCACCTCGAACTACATCGAGGCGAGGATGGTAGATGAAGCAGCTGAAGGATCGACAATCTCCGATGCACTCTCTACCTACCTCAACCATCCAGACAGCAGGAGAAGACGATGACGGGCTCGATGCCAAGCCTTGTTCCGGAAGCAAACCAGAGGTGGTAAAGACTGGTCGAATCAAAAACGCACATCCGTGTTCGAGAGGCTTGGGCCAGTCAAACAATCAAAGAAGAAGTCGGCGTTCAATCGTCTGGGGATGCCAATCGAGGACTTCATCTCAACACCCACCCACCCACCCATGGCTGCCGTCAATCATATCTCCATTACGGATCCCGACAACGGTGACACTTCTACTTCGGACAACGAGTTGCCCAACGCCCCGCCAGTCCTCGAAGAAGGGGGGCAGTCCACCGTTGATGACTTGAAGGAAATCAACTTGGGCACGGAGACGGAGCCTCGGCCTATATTCGTCAGCACACTCTTGACCCCTGAGGAGGAAGCAGCATACGTCAAACTGCTTAGAGAGTACAGAGACGTCTTCGCATGGTCCTACAAGGAGATGCCGGGCCTTGATCCCAAAATCACAGTCCACCAGCTCAGCGTCAAACACGGAGCCAGCGCTATCAAGCAAGGACAAAGGCGCTACCGGCCAGAACTGGTACCCCAAATAGAAGGCGAAGTCAACAAATTGATCGAAGCCGGCTTCATTCGAGAGGTCAAGTACCCGACATGGATCTCTAGCATCGTCCCCGTCAAAAAGAAAAACGACCAAATCCGAGTGTGCGTGGACTTCAGAGACTTGAACAACGCATGTCCAAAGGATGACTTCCCCTTGCCAATCACGGAGCTAATGGTCAATGCGACTACAGGTCACGAGGTGCTCACTTTCATGGACGGATCATCGGGCTACAATCAGATTCGGATGGCACCCAAGGACGAGGAGCTCACGGCATTCCGCACACCGAAAGGAATCTACTGCTATAAGGTAATGTCGTTCGGCTTGAAGAACACGGGAGCCACCTACCAGCGAGCTATGCAGAAAATCTTCGATGACATTCTTCATCAAAACGTGGAGTGTTATGTCGACGACCTCGTGGTGAAATCCAAGAAGAAGTCGGCACATTTACAAGATCTCGAGCTAATCTTCAAACAACTTCGAAGGTACCAACTCCGCATGAATCCGCTCAAGTGCGCGTTCGGAGTCTCCTCGGGCAAGTTCCTCGGCTTCGTCGTCCGACATCGTGGCATTGAGATAGATCAATCCAAAATTGATGCTATCGTCAATATGCCCGCACCAAAGACAGTGCGAGACCTCAGAGGCCTCCAGGGGCACTTGGCGTATATCCGAAGATTCATCGCCAACCTGGCCAGAAAGTGCCACCCTTTTAGTCGCCTCATGAAGAAAGGAGCGCCGTTCAAATGGGATGAAGCGTGCCAAGAAGCACTCCAAAACATCAAAGCATATCTACTGAAGCCGCCAGTCCTATTAGCACCGGTTCAAGGGAGGCCGCTCATCCTCTACATCGCCGCCCAGGAGCAATCCTTGGGGGCACTCCTGGCCCAGAACAATGAACTTGGCGTGGAGACAGCTTGCTACTACTTAAGTCGCACTCTCGTCGGCGCAGAGCTGAATTACTCCCCAATCGAGAAGGTCTGCTTAGCGCTCATCTTCGCCACGAAAAAGCTGCGACACTATATGCTCGCTCACACCATCAGACTCGTCTCGAAGGCTGACCCACTCAAGTACATCATGTCGAGACCAGTGCTTTCCGGACGCCTGGCCAAGTGGGCCCTCCTGCTACTTGAATTTGATATCACCTTCGTACCGCAGAAAGCGGTTAAAGGGCAGGCCCTTGCGAACTTCCTCGCGGAGTACCCTCTCCCGGCAGAATGGGAGTTATTAGAAGAACTCCCGGATGAAGAAGTTTTCTCCATCGACGTTGCCCCATCCTGGAAAATGTTCTTCGACGGCGCAGCTAGGCAAGACATAGCGGGAGCCGGAGTCATCTTCGTCACTCCGGACAACGAAATACTCCCCTTCTCATTCCTGCTCTCGGAATCATGTTCCAACAACGTGACAGAATATCAAGCCCTACTCATCGGTCTCGAGCTGGCCGACGAAATGAAGCTTCAAGGACTAGAGATCTTTGGCGACTCTCAGCTCGTGATCCAGCAAGTCCTGGGGGCATACGAAGTTAACAAAGAAGACCTGGTGCTGTTGCATACGCGGGCCGTGGAGCTCCTCGGCAGACTCAAGGCCGCTTCCATTCAGCACGTTTCCCGAAACCTCAACCAGCAGGCTGACGCACTCGCAAATCTGGCGGCTACACTCCCGTTTCCAGATGAACGTTCGCTCGTCGTCCCCGTCTGCAGGAGATTCGTGATCACCGAAGAAGAGGGTCCGCCCGAAGTACCGGTTCAAACCAACGCGGTGCATGTCCTCGAGATTAAAGAACAAGACTGGAGGCAACCGTTTGTGGAGTATCCCGTTCACGGTAAACTCCCCGAAGATCCGAAGCGCAAAAGTGACATCCGTCGACGATCTCTAAGGTTCTACCACTTCAATGGCGAGCTGTACTGACGAAGCTATGACGGCACACTCCTGAGGTGCCTCACGAAAGAGGAAGCAGAAGCCGCGCTCGAAGAAGTACACGCTGGAATTTGTGGATCGCACCAGTTCGGTCCGAAGCTTCACTTCCGCGTCAGGAGGATGGGATACTACTGGCCTACCATGATCAAAGACAGCTTGGAGTACGCGAGAAGATGTCAAGCTTGCTAGATGCACGGGGACTACATCCGTCAACCTCCGAAGCCTTTACACCCAACAATTGCGTCTTGGCCCTTCGACGGATGGGGTCTCGATATCGTCGGTCCTCTGCCCAAGTCATCCAAGCAACATCTCTACATTTTGGCGGCAACGGACTACTTCTCCAAGTGGGCTGAAGCAAAACCGTTGCAGGAAGTTACAAAGTACTCCGTCATCAGCTTTATCCAGAATGACATCATCTTCCGCTATAGAGTCCCCCGCTACATCGTAACAGAAAATGGGAAGCAGTTCAAAAATGCTGCTGTCAGCCAGTTCTGCGCATTATACAACATTAAGTAGAATTGTTCGACGATGTACAACGCTCCGGCCAACGGTCTAGCAGAAGCCTTCAACAAGTCTCTGTGCAAGCTGCTGGAGAAAACCATCTCGAAGACAACGAAAGATTGGCACGAACGCATGGACGAAGCATTATGGGCTTACCGGACATCCTTCCGCACACCGATGCAAGCAACGCCGTATTCCCTCGTCTATGGTGTGGAAGCCGTTCTCCCACTCGAGCTCCAGATCCCGTCACTCAGGATAGCAGTTCAGGAAGGCCTCACCAGTGACGACAATACCCAGCTCTGCCTAGCAGAATTGGAAGCACTGGATGAAAGACGCCTCGAAGCTCAACAACGTCTGGAGTGTTATCAGGCCAGGCTCTCTCGCGCCTTCAACAAGAAGATTCGTCCTTGATCATTCCAGATAGGGGAACTGGTGCTGGCGGTCAAACGCCCCATCATTCTCTCGCATCGAGGAGGGAAGAAATTTGATGCCAAGTGGGATAGCCCGCATTCCGTCAAGGAAGTCTACTCCAACGGTGCCTATCTCCTCACCACGCCAGAAGGGCTGACACTCGGCCCTATCAATGGCAAGTACCTCAAAAGGTACTATGCCTAAAGCAAGGCCACACCCCTTGCGTAAAAAAAAAAAAATGAACTACGTGCGACTTGATCCCCCTTAGGGGGGTACGTAGGCAGCCTGAGAAGTTACTTCAGGTTCAGTCCGACCAAAAGAAAAAGTCAACAAAGTTCCATGAAAAGGATATGGCAAAACGAGGCGATATTATTAGATAATGAAGAAAAGGCAGTACATTGCATAAGTCCCGAAAAGAAAGCCACAATGAAACAAGGAACAACTAAAAGAAGGTGTCCAGAGCTTGAAGACGGCGCAACAACTCCTCCCTAGTCGCCTCCACCCACTGAAGCTCCTCGGGACGAGTGGCCAGAAGCTCACGACGGGTCGCCAAGTCCGACTGCTGCTTTAAGAAACTCGCCTTCAAAGCGCTCTCCGTGGCCTCGGCCCGCTCCAGACGAGACTCCGCCTTTCGAAGCGAGGCGCGCACTGACTCTATCTTCCTCTGAGCCTTCGACAGGCTGGACGTAGCCTCCGCAAGTTGATGCTCGGACTGACTTAGACTCGCCTCAGCAGCCTCCAACCCAGAAGGGGAGCTCCCCTCCAGCAAAGCCCGCCGGGATCGATAAGCCTCACTATCGGCCACAAGCAAGGACATCTGAGCGACGAAAGAAGAGCTGTCAACTTTGAACTCCTCCAGGCTTGCGCAAAACTCCGCACCGTCCGTCGACCACTAGTCCTGGAGAGCGCCAAAGCCGGCATTTTGGAAAGGCTCCAACGTCGACTTGATATACTGCCGGCAGCTCGCAAGAAGGAACTCTGAGACTCTGCTCCTCGGCCTCAAATCCGGGCGAGGTGCCTCGGAGTAAGTAGGCAAGACCTTCCCTCCCACTGCAGCCGCAACAGGAGCCGCCTGTGCCAACGAGGGTGGCAGAACCGGAGAAACCGCCGCTACCGCTGCAACAACCGTCTCCCCCAACGGGCACGGGGGTACAGTAACCGGGGAGTGCTGCTTGTCGACGCTCGAAACCTCAGCTTCCTCGTGGAAGGACAAAGCGTCAACGTCAATGTCGTCCAGGTCAATGTCGCCACTGGGGAAATTCTCCCTGCAAAGTCCAAGGAGATCCAGATCATCCGGAGGGATGTCTAGCCCACAGGCTTCGGGCACTTCCTGCGCAGCGCCGGTAGACGAGTGCCCAAGAGGCGCCTTTGGAGAGTTCGCCTTGCGCTCTACCACTACAACGAAATCTGGTCAAAAGGAAGATCCGATGCTCAGCGTGATAAAACTTCCTGAACATAGAGAGCAAATAAAGTAAAGAGAACTCCATACCTGTGTGGTCAGATGAAGCGGCCCTAGACGGGGGAATCACTTCATCCTTCAGAAGTCTAGGCTCCTCGGCATCCTCCACCAGACAAGGGACCCTTGGGACCATCCCGCGAGGAATGCAAACTTTTCTTCGTTTAGGAGGGACACCCTCGATTTCGGCCTTCGGGAAACAAGCTGCCCCAGGGGCACTAGTAAGCTCGGCATCCAGCGCCGGAACGGAAGAAGGGGCACGACGAGCACTGGAAAGACGACTACAGCTCCTCTGCGCTCTTTGAAGCCCCATTCGGAGGCGGCGGTCCTCCACTCCCGCAGAATGATTGAAGCAGAAATTCCTGAACCCGCTACTCGCCAAGACGTCGACTGGAAAACTCACAAGTAAAGGGGAAACTCGCCCTTCAACCCACTTGCAGTATTCCAGAGTGGCGGCGTCCCGAAACCCGGATTTGGCCCTAGGAAAGAAACTGCTGCCGGTCAAGCGAGCGTAGAGAGAAGCCCACAGACGGTAACCCTCCTGCGGACTGATACGCCCCTGTAACTGCTGAGGCATGCCAGGAACTTCCTGTCGAAACCCCTGTTGGCGAGCAAAGCGATGGGGGGAGTACTGCTCTACCTCCACCACATCCCCCTTGCGCCAGACCAAGTAGCCAGGACGACAGCTGACCATGTTCCAGTAAAGACTGTCCGGGAGCTCCTCGTTATCATACACAGTCGACCTCTCCAAGGGCAGCACCGAATGCTCCGACAGAAATTCAAAATCGACGCTCCCCATTCTCCTCAAAAGGGTGCGAGCACACTCTCTCGGACGCTCCTAACTGATAAAGGCGTTTAAGATCCCTCCTATCCCGGGCAGGAAAGGCAGCTCGGCTGGATGCCCGCGTCTGGCAAAGATCCCCTTCGGGAAATGCAGAGCTATCCAGCCGTACAAATAATGCAAGGGTCCGAACGCAGTCGACCGGCCAAGCTCCTCCTTGGCCTTATCTGAGCCAGACAAGTCCCAGTAAGTCCCGCTGAGAGCCCGGTACAAGGCGCATAGTATGGCAGGGGCTAGATTGAAAAGCTCGCCCCTCTCCATCCTGGAGGCTGCAAGGAAGGTCCCCGGACGAATAACCTCCCTAGAACACGGAAGCACGAACCGGCAGAGGAAGATGACCAGCCCGGCAGCTCGGTAAACCGAACGCCACTCCTCGCTGTCGTGTTTCAAGCCGAGGATTTCCCAGGGACACGGCTTTCCCTCCATTGAATGCTTCTCTCGAGCCAAGGAGTCGATAGGCCTCACGAAGGAGCGAAGCGGAGGTCTCTGCATCTGAGCGATCTTCCACATTGGGTGAGCTGAAGGCGCCAGAGACCTATACTCACCTCTGAACCAAAAGTCGACCCAAGGAGAAGGACGCACTCGATCTGATTGATCCCGCGCCGCAATGATAGCATGTGCCTTGAACAGAAGAAGACAAGAGCTCGGAGCGTAGCTGCTGTCCAACAGGTCCTTCAAGGCTGGCACCTCCTCCTGGTAGTAATTCCGTACTTCGGGGCACCCGGAAACGATATGGACGTCGCGAAGCGAGATGCCTATCTCCCCCGCTCCAGTGAGGAAGGTGTTGGTTTCCGAACACCAAAGCTCACAAAGTGCGCGGTACATCCCCTCAGGACGACTGTACTCTCGACGAGCCGGCGCCAGAAATTTGGCCAATAAGTTCATCTCAGGTTCTGCGCCAAAGACCTCGTAGAGCTTGCCCATCCATTCGCGAAAGCCGCAAAGGTACTGGACGTCTCCCCGAGGCCAAGAATCGGTGCCCCATCGGGTCAGCCTGGCGCATATCTTCGAGGCAACAACTGGCGTAGGCACGAAATCTTCATCACAGTGGTGGAACGGAAGACTCAAACTCGGCCGAAGAAGCTTCATGGAGATCCCTTCGTCAGTGTGAATCTTCTCACTTAATTTCGGCATCCCACAAGTCGCATCCGCGACTCCATCTTCCGTGATGCGCTCGTGCACAAAGACACGGAGCAACGACAGAAGGTCTTCCCGCTTTGAGCTGCGGTGATGGCGCACACGAGTGTAGGGAAAGCAAAGGCACCTCCTCCCATCGAAGAAATCCTCGGCTATCCACCCTGGAGAAGTCAAACTCTCGAAGATGCGAGCCCTAGAGGACCATGAAGGGAGGCAAGTCAAGACAAGTGCGTGCAAAAAAAAAAAAACTAACTAAGGGGGCCTGCACCCCTGTCAAGAGGACCACCCGACTTGTGGTCACGCTACCATTGGCTCCCGAGCCTTCGCAAAGCGCCACCCAGCCAGGGCCGCAACCACCTGCGCACCCATGCACCGCAGACCTACTGCTACCGACGGCGCCCTCGGAGTCAAAAAAAAAAAGGGAAAGAGAGCCACTGCCACTGGGGCCCGCGGCCCCCTTCCAATCAAAGACCGACAGCAGGGAAAGAAGGGGGGGTCCCGCAGCCCCCCTCCTTCCCCTTCTTCTTCGCCTGCAACTCAGGGCCGCCCCCACGCGACCCCGACCCGATCGGGCTCCGCGCGCCGCCCTTCTCGGCCCCGAACCTGTGGGGGAAAATCTTCGTGCCGACCCGAAGACCTCGCCTCACCAGTCAATCGAAGTTGAAGTCAAAGAGAGAGTAGCTCAATCTATCGATTGGAGTTGGAGCTCACAAAATGCCAACAGAGAGAGAGATGCAATCGGAGATTTGACACGAGAGATATGATCTCGGAGTTCGGCCGAAGCCTACGTCTCCGTGCTATTAGGAGCAACCCGAATTCACTAACACTTGTATCGAAGTGATCTCGACAGGCCGAGTCTCACTCAAGACAATCTGATCTCTTCGAGAGAGAGAGATCAAAGGGAGATGGAAGAGGGAAAGTTGAGAGATTCCAGAGCTCTGGTTCTGAAAGTCAGATCTCAGAGTGGAAAATCAGAATTTTCGGATCCTTTTACATTCGAAGGCTCTGCTATTTATAGGATTCTCTAGGAGGAATTCCGGGGTAAATGGCGGTTTCTGCGGTCGTATCTGGGGATCCTCCAGGTAAGGCTGGTGGGTCCCGCTGTTATCTTCGGGGGTCTACCAGGCAGGGCAGGTGGGTCCCTTGGTAGCCCTCGTGGGCCCACCAGGCAGGGCCGGTGGGTCCCGTGGTATTCCTCGTGGGCCCACCGGGCAGGGCCGGTGGGTCCCGCGGTAGTCCTCGTGGGCCCACCAGGCAAGGCCGGTGGGTCCTGCGGTAGTCCTCGTGGGCCCACCAGGCAGGGCAGGTGGGTCCCGTGGTAGTTTGGTAAACTTCTGCCAAAATTTGCACCCACAGTTACCCCCTCCAAGTTAGCTAAGAGGCCACTTTGGCTGGCTTGGATTCGTGGTGCAAAGCTAATGACCCCCTGTCACATACGTAGAGGAACTTTGTCGAGTGTTAGCATAAAAAAGGACTGACCGGTCAATTTTGACCGATCGGTTAATTTTTGACCGATCGGTCAAATTTGACCGATCGGTCAAATTTTGACCGATCGGTCAAAATTCAACCGGTCAAGGATCGGGTGATCGGTCAAAAAACATGATTTTTTGACCGATCCAGTAGAAAATTTGACCGATCGGTTGATTTTGACCGATCGGTTAATTTTTGACCGATCGGTCAAATTTGACCGATCAGTCAAAATTCAACCGGTCAAGAATCGAGTGATCGGTCAAAAAACATGGTTTTTTGACCGATCCAGTAGAAAATTTGACCGATCGGTTGATTTTGACCGATCGGTTAATTTTTGACCGATCGGTCAAATTTGACCGATCGGTCAAATTTTGACCGATCGGTCAAAATTCAACCGGTCAAGAATTGAGTGATCGGTCAAAAAACATGGTTTTTTGACCGATCCAGTAGAAAATTTGACCGATCGGTTGATTTTGACCGATCGGTTAATTTTTGACCGATCGGTCAAATTTGACCGATCGGTCAAATTTTGACCGATCGGTCAAAATTCAACCGGTCAAGAATCGAGTGATCGGTCAAAAAACATGGTTTTTTGACCGATCCAGTAGAAAATTTGACCGATCGGTTGATTTTGATCGATCAAGGATCGAGTGATCGGCAAAAACCCTTTCTTTTTTGCCAGATAGGGTAGAAATTTGACCGATCGAATGATTTTAGCCGATCGGTCAAGTTTGACCGATCGGTAAAAAATTATCCGGTCAAGGTTCGAGTGATCGGCAAAAAACCTTGGTTTTTTGCCAGATCTAGTAGAAATTTGACCGATCGAATGATTTTAGCCGATCGGTCAAGTTTGACCGATCGGTATAAAATTATCCGGTCAAGGTTCAAGTGATCGGCAAAAAACCTTGGTTTTTTGCCAGATCTAGTAGAAATTTGACCGATCGAATGATTTTAGCCGATCGGTCAAGTTTAACCGATCGGTATAAAATTATCCGGTCAAGGTTCGAGTGATCGGCAAAAAACCTTGGTTTTTTGCCAGCAAAAAACTTTGGTTTTTTGCCAGATCTAGTAGAAATTTGACCGATCGAATGATTTTAGCCGATCGGTCAAGTTTGACCGATCGGTATAAAATTATCCGGTCAAGGTTCGAGTGATCGGCAAAAAACCTTGGTTTTTTGCCAGATCTAGTAGAAATTTGACCGATCGAATGATTTTAGCCGATCGGTCAAGTTTGACCGATCGGTATAAAATTATTCGGTCAAGGTTCGAGTGATCGGCAAAAAACCTTGGTTTTTTGCCAGATCTAGTAGAAATTTGACCGATCGAATGATTTTAGCTGATCGGTCAAGTTTGACCGATCGGTATAAAATTATCCGGTCAAGGTTTGAGTGATCGGCAAAAAACCTTGGTTTTTTGCCAGATCTAGTAGAAATTTGACCGATCGAATGATTTTAGCCGATCGGTCAAGTTTGACCGATCGGTAAAAAATTATCCGGTCAAGGTTCGAATGATCGGCAAAAAACCTTGGTTTTTTACCAGATCTAGTAGTAAAATGACCGATCAGTTTAAAGTTTTGAACCTGCCCTTCAGAGAAGGTTTTACAACTGTTCTGTTCTTCGATCTTCTATCAGAGTTTTGAACATCGATGGAGATTGATCCTTCCTGTTTTGAATCTTTGGGTGGCTTGAATGTGGCTTTGAATCGGCGGTCCGGTTTACTCAGACCGGTGGCTCGCTTGGACCATTGGTTCACGTGGACCGGTAGGTCCGACGTTTCGTCTGGTTCGACGTTTCGCCTGATTTTGCGCTTGCTATGGATGGATGCCACGTGTTCCTACAAAAACACGTGATTTGATATGGTGAAGACACGTGTCTTCTCGATTTGCGTACCTGTTTTTCCCTGGGTATATAAGTTTCACTGGCTGTCATTTTTGCCTCACGCTTCCAAAATTTTTCGAAGTCCAGACTCTTTTGCTCCAGATTTCTGCTCTTGCTCGATCGGTCAGATGGCGTCTTCTGGAAGTTCGAAGAAGTCAGGCGGGGTTCCCTTGAAGAGGAAAGGGAAGGAGATTGTTGAGGTTCCATCCCCTCCGAGGGGTCGTGGCAAAGGCCAGGCCGTGCTTGCCGAACTTGGACAGCTGGGCAAAAGGCACCAAGGGGTTGGGTTTGCTTCAGCGCCATCAAGGCCAGAGCATATCCCTAAAGTAAAGTTTGTTTTGGGCCCGCTCACGTCTCTGACAGAGGAAACAGAGTACGTGTACAATACCGGTGGTGAGTTCACAGACTCAAAGAGAAAGAAGTGGCAAACACTTCTCTCTTACTTCACCGAAGGGAAGGTGCAACCTTCGCTCCCCAGTATTCAGACTGCATTTGGTATCGACAAGAAGACCATCTTCATCAACTTTGCCAGTAAAAAGCAGGTCCTGGGGACCATTGTGACTGTCGGCCAACTCAACTGCGGTTTGCGTCTTCCCCTGCCATCCTTTGCAGCAAGGTTATTGAACACCTCCGGCCTTTGCCCTGGGCAGGTTACTGGTAATGCTTGGAGAGTTATCTACGCTTTCTGCCGCGTAGAGTCGGATTTCCAGGAGGATTTGAGGGCATGCTACTCCAGTATTCCAGAAGGTGAAGTTGCCCGAATCGAGCTTGGATATTTTTTCTTTCATTATCGATGGGCTTGGAGGAAGGACAGTCCGTTCTTCAGCTTGACCGGCGTATCTCCGCTGCGCCCGCTTACCGATACAGTCCCTTCGGACAAATTATACACATACTGGCCCATTTCTGTTTTTGGTGCATGGACTTCCGTCTCCGTGCCCGATACCCCTCGAAGCGATGTACACGATGCAGTGAAGATGTACTGCGAGGGAGGCATTTTTGCCTGGATCTCCGAGAGGGCTGGAGCTATCGACAATCTATTCCTCGAGTTGACCTGCGGGACCAGGTCATGGAAGCAGTTCTCAAACTGCCCAGTGAGATATGGTAAGGCCAATCTCCTCCACCGATCGCGAGACAGATATGAGGACAATGAAGTTTTATATTCTGACTATGAGGAGGATCCTCATTCGGGTAAGATCATCCGGAAGATTCGGGCTGAGAAGAAAGTTTACACTGCAAGGCACAGATTACCTACTGTGGATGAGAAGCTGGTGATACAGCGAGGCCCAGCGAAGAAGAAAAGAAAAATCCTCACCAAGCAGAAGGAAGATGAGGATAAAGGAAAGAAAGAAGATGATGAAGAAGAAAAAGAAAAGAAGGAGAGCGACGAGGAAGACGAAGAGACCGAGAACGGCAGCCACGACAACAGTGGCAATGATGAAGATGAGGAGGATGGGGATGGCGAGAATGATCTTTCTTCCACCCCCTCCGGTGGAGATGGTGGGAATGGGGGTGGTGAGGAAGAAATTCCTCCCACCCCCACTGGTGGTGCAGAAGGGGAAGATTCGCTTCCCATCCCTATTGATGAGGCTAAGGCCCGTCAAATGGAAGGAGTCATGGATACAGAAGGTGATGGCCACAAGGTGGATCCCGCCTATCGGTTTGATGAGTTGATGAAGCGCCCAATGCGCTTAAAAATAAAGTTGTCGAGGAGTGGGGGGGTTGGAAGCAACCCCACGCCCCTTGATCAAGTTCTTCCTGAAGTTCCCCGTCTTGAAGGAACGACAACGAGCGGGGGTATGGAGGTTGAGCAACCCCCACCCCCCTCTCGCTCTCTGGCTGAGGAGGTGGCTGCCATGGTGGCGGGACTCATCCAGCCAGGCGGGCCACAAGAGGAAGAAAGAGTCTCACCTCCTCGGAATGCTTCCTCCCCTATACATTTGGAGAGGGAAAGTCGAGTGGGTGATGGGGCTCCTCAACCTCAATCAGCGCCGACTCCTATTCAGGAGAAATCGACCCCTCAGGGTGGCTCCGATCGCCGGAAGGGTAAGGAGCCGAGGGTTGAAGCCTCAGGTAATTGTGCTAACTTGCCTTGATTGTCTTGCCTTTGAAGCTTGGAAATAATCTAACACTTTGATCTCTCGTGTTGATTGCAGGTGCGCCTGTTGGCTCGACTCCGAAAATGAAAAGCCTGGGTGATGTTGACATCAACCACCCCACTGCTGTAATCCGGAAACTCTGCAATCTTCCGGGGGCTACTCTGGATGAAGCCTTTGACAGACTCGAACTGGTGGTAGGTGCATCTGCTTGATCGATCATCTGAGTTGTATCTTCAGAAAAATTCTAACTCTTTTATTCTTTTGCAGAACTCAGCAGTTTTGAATATCGCGACCAAGCTCTCCATGAAGGCGGGAGCAAAAGAAGCTTCAGCTGAAGTATCCCGCTTAACTGCTGAACTGGAGGCTGTAAGCGAGGAGAGGAATAAGCTGAGGGAGCTTCTAACCTCAAAGAAGGAGGCATTGAAGGCCAAGATCGAGGCCCTTCGCAAGGAAAAATTGGAGAGCCAGGGGTGGGAAAATGGTTATGAAGCCCGGGGTCACGAGCTAGAAGAATTGAAGAATCGATTCTTCAGGATTGAGAACTTGGGCTTCGACCGTGTGGCTAGGATAACGGAGTTGGAGGCTCAACTTGCTGCTTCAGCAGCCAAAGAGGAGACCCATAAGAAGGAGCTGGAGCATATGCGGAGCGAGTGCAAGAGCTACAGGGAAACAGCTGAGAAGGCAGCAGAAGCACTCAGGGTCCATGTTGCCAGCGTCCAATCTTCTAAGGCTTCAGTGGCGAGCAAAGCTCGTGCTGGATCTGAGGGAGAGAAGTCGCGCGAGCAAAGTGTGGCCAAGCCTTGAGACTTTTTCTTCTTTCTAGTTGTTGTGCTTGTAAACTCTTGATATGTAGTAACTTGCTCCTGTACTTGGCACATTTTGATAATAATAGAAATCTTTTTGGTGTTTGAAAATTGGATATCTTGAGTTGAATGTCTTTAATATCATGTACTGGATAGTATTGGAATAGATGCAATCTTTTGAATGTAAGGGGTCGAGTCGTAACTCGATGACCCAAACTTGTAACTTGAACATTGAATTGGAATTCGTGTAACACTTGTATGTGAGGGGTTGAGTCGCAACTCAAGTACCCAAACATGTTAGATGATATCGAAATTGATTGAAATTGAATATTGAAATTTGAAGGTCAATTTAACATTTGCCAGTAAAGGGTTGAGTCGCAACTCTAACACCCAAACTTGTTAAAAGCCTTGGTAACTTGAATAGGGCCAGTTTTAACATTTGCTAGTAAGGGGTTGAGTCGCAACTCTAACACCCAAACTTGTTAAAAGACCTGGTAACTTGAATATGGATAATTTGGAACTGCTTCAGAACTTGAATTGAAAAACTGAACACTTGCATATTTGAACATTTGAAAGAGAACTTTATTCATCATGGTATTTACATCATGGATAGAATAACTTGAGATGTCTAGAATTCCAAGCTCGAGGCAATCTATCTCCTTCTGGTGAGATCAGTCTGTAAGAGCCTTTGCCTCCTACCGATTCGACAATGTAGGGTCCTTCCCAGTTGGGAGCTAGTTTTCCACTGCTATGCTCCTTAGTGTTGTAAAAAACAGCTCTGAGAACCAGACTGCCGATTGGGAATTGTCTCTTATAAACCTTTTGGTCGTATGCTCGTTTGATCTTCTGCTGGTACTTGGCCACACGAAGGGAAGCTTGGTCTCGTAGTTCTTCAGAGAAGTCTAGATCATTGATCCGAAGCTCTTCGTTGATTCCTTCTTCAACTGCCCTGGTCTTCAGAGTACTTGATATGTTTTCTGTTGGGAGTACTGCTTTCGATCCATATGTTAGACGAAAGGGTGAGAACCCTGTTGATCTTCTCGGAGTTGTGCGATACCCCCAAAGAACTTCAGGTAGGACTTGTTCCCACAATCCTTTCTTGTCGTTGAGTTTCTTCTTGAGTATACCAAGAATAGCTCTATTTGAGGCTTCAGCTTGACCATTGCATTGAGGATATCTTGGAGTTGAATAGAATAGCTTGATACCGTTGTTCAGACAGAACTCTCGGAATTTGTCGAAATCAAATTGAGCTCCATTGTCAGCAACAAGAACTTGAGGTGTACCGAACCTTGAGAAGATGTTATGCCGAATGAATTTGATCACTTCATCGTCAGTCTCTCGGAAGAGGGGCACAGCTTCAACCCATTTGGTAAAGTAATCAGTGGCCAGCAGTAAATACTTCTTCTTGCTCGGAGTTGGAGGGAAAGGACCCAAGAAATCTAACCCCCATTGATGGAAAGGCCAGGGGCTTGATAGTTGGTGAAGCTCATCTGCAGGGAGATGGATAGCTCGAGCGTGTCGTTGGCATGGCTCGCATCTTTGAACAACTTGTCGAGCATCTTTTGCCATTGTAGGCCAGTAATAACCTTGTAGTTTTGTCTTGGCTTCAAGAGACCTCCCTCCTGAATGATTCCCATAAGCTCCAGAGTGCATATCAATCAGGATTGCCTGTGCTTGCTCGGGACCAAGGCACTTGAGCAATATCCCATTGTGGGATTTGAAATATAAATCTTGTCCTTGCAGAATGTAGCATGGGAGCTTCCTTTGAAGCCTTCGGGCTCGATTTGGATCTTCCGGCATTTTGCCATGCTCGAAGAAGTCGAAAATTGATCGTCTCCAGTCTTCAAGCTCACTCGTAGTAGTGAGGATCGATGTCAGTTGATCTCCACCCCCAGATCCTTTTGTAGTAGCAAGGATCTGTTGATCGGGGATGGTCTTGGGCACTTCTTGATAATCGATCTGTATTTGCCTTCCCCCGAGTGAGTCTCCAAGAACTGAGGCAGCATTGGCTAAGGCATCTGCTTCTCGGTTCTCTGCCCTTGGAATTTGAATGAATTCAGTATTTGTAAAACGTTGTTGAAGACGTCGTACTAAGGCCAAATAGAGTTGCATTCTTTCTTCACGAGCAGTATACTCTCCATTGATTTGTCTTATGATCAATTGGGAGTCGCTGTATACGATGATTCGGTCTACCCCCAGGGATGCCGCCATTTCGAGTCCGGAAATGAGTGCTTCGTATTCGGCTTCGTTGTTGGTGGCGTTGAACCCTAGGAGAGTGGCCTTCTGTAGATGATCAAATTCGGGGGATACTAAGACTATCCCAGTTCCCGAACCGATCGAACTTGAAGCTCCATCAGTATAAAGCTTCCATGAAGGAGTTGCAGCAATAGCTTCGAGACTTGGATCAATTTTTATTGCAAGGTTGATCGGAGTATTGTCCTCATCTTCTAAGCGCATGTCGACATCTTTTTCCCAAGTGATGGGGTCTTCAACTGGGAAGTCAGCTAGGAAGTCAGCAACTGCTTGACCTTTGATAGAAGTGCGAGATTCGAATTGAATCCCCAGAGCACTCATTTCGATCACCCATTTGGTCATTCGACCAGCCCTACCAGCTTTGTCAACAATATCTTTGAGTGGGTGTTCAGAGATGACAGTGATCTGGTGGGAGACGAAAAAAGGTTGAAGACGTCGTGATGCAGTGAGCAAGGCTAGGATGACTTTCTCTGTTCTTGAGTAGCGAGTTTCAGCCGGAAGAAGAGTGTGGCTGATGTAATAGACTGGATGTTCGACGCCTTTTCTTCTACTGACTAATACCGCACTGATTGCTTGATCGGTTACGGCGAGATAAAGCCACAAATCTTCTTTTGGAAGTGGAGCCGTCAGGATAGGAGCTTGCACCAGATATTTCTTGATGCTTTGAAATGCTTCTTCATAGATTGGACTCCAGCCGGATGTATCCGCCTTTCGCAGTTTATCGAAGAGGGGTTTGCACTTATCGGAAGATTTTGAGATGAATCGATTGAGTGCTGCTAACCTTCCAGTGAGGCGTTGAACTTCTTTTCGGTTTGTAGGTGAAGGCATATCTAGAACTGCTCGGATTTGGTCGGGATTAGCTTCGATACCCCTCCTGGTCACAAGGTGACCCAGGAATTTGCCCGATTGAACTCCGAAAGCGCACTTAGCTGGATTGAGCTTCATACGATATTTTCGAAGAACTTGAAAGGTTTCCGCCAGATCGGAAAGATGCTTGCTCCGAACGGAACTCTTGGTGAGGAGATCATCGACATATACTTCGACGTTGCGACCGATCTGATTTTCGAACATCTTGGTGACTAGTCTTTGATAGGTAGATCCAGAATTTTTGAGGCCGAACGGCATTACATTGTAGCAGTAGAGACCTCGGCTAGTCACGAAGCAAGTCTTCTCTTGATCGTTTGGATGAAGTGGAATTTGATTGTATCCAGAATACCCATCCATGAAAGATAATAGCTCGTGGCCAGCAGTGGCATCGACGAGTCTATCGATCCTTGGCATGGGAAATGGGTCTTTGGGGCAAGCCTTGTTGAGGTTGGTGAAGTCGATGCAGACTCTGACTTTCCCATTCTTCTTCGGAACAGCAACAATATTAGAGATCCAAGTAGGAAACTCTACTTCACGGATGAAGCCTGCTGCGAGTAGCTTGGTGATTTCTTCTTGAACAGCAACTTGTAGCTCTGGTCGGATGGTGCGTGGCTTTTGCTTGACAGGCTTCACCTCTTCTTTGATCGCAAGTCGGTGACAAGCGTCATCTGGATTGATGCCAGGCATGTCTTCGAAACACCAAGCGAAGACGTCGATATTGGACTGGAGGAAGGAGACCATGTCTTGGCTTCTGCGTCGCTAAGACTGGTACCAATGAAAGTTTGTCGAGAGAGATCTCCGCTGCCTATGTTGATTGGGATGATTTCTTCTATTGAAGGTGATGCTTCCCATTCGATTGGTGGAGGTTCGGTCAGTGGAATCTCCTTTGATTGCTATTTGGAAGAGGGACCAGCTTCATCTCGCGGCCGCTTTGGAGGAGTAATGTTGATCTTTCGATCTGTCTTAGCCGCAGCAGCCTCACAAGACCTTCCAGATTGCTGATCACCTCGAATACAGACGATGCCTTCTCCAGTTGCAAACTTGAGTAGTTGATGATAAGAGGAGGAGATGGTATTGATCTGATGGAGGAATGGTCGCCCGAGGATGGCGTTATAACTGGAGACCCCTTCGACAATGGCAAACCTCACCGAGACTCGAGTCTCTCGGCTGAGGTCCAGAGTGAATCTCAATTCGCCCACCGTGATGCTTTGTTTGCCGTTGAAGCCAGTGATCACGGTCGGGACGACGTCGAGACTTTGATATTTATGTCCCAGACGTTTGAAGCAGTCTGAGAACATAATATCGATAGAACTCCCGGTGTCGACGAGGATCCGATTGACGGTGCTTCCGTCAATGATGAGTTTCAAAACCAGGGGGTCTCGATGTGGAGTATGAACTCCTTGAAGATCAGTGTCGTTGAAGACGATGGACGGCCAAGCAAGACCTTCGATGGGCTTCTCGATCCAGGTATCTTCTATATTTGCAGTAGATCGAACATGGAAGATGCGCCGAATTTGCCGATCGACTTCTTTCCCGGTCACTGCTTGGTTGTGCAATGATCCATGAATGCCAAAGATATTGGCATTCACGGTGAGAGATGATGGGTTGGAAGAGATTTGATGTATCCAACACACTTCTTTCCCCTTTGCAGAGGTTCGACGTTGATCGTGCCCGTTGCTGATGAATTCTTGAAGGTGGCCCTCTCGCAGCAAGTCTTCAAGATGGAACTTCAACCGATAGCATCGGTCAGTAGAGAGGCCGTGACTTCGATGGAATTTAAGTAGACTGTTTTGTCTGCTGTGAATTTGGAGTTTGGCTTAAGAGGATTGGGCCTCCGAAAATACTCGTCGTGTTGAATGTGGTCGAGTATTTGTTCGACTGGTAAATTCCACTCAGTGAAAGTGGTTTTCGTCGGAGATCGACGCCCATCATTCTTTGATCATTTGTTGGCTGGAGGGGCTGCTGCTTCAGCATTGTGGGCCTTAGCAGCATACTTTGGAGCTTCTCTCTCAGCAGGTCTTCGCTTTGTTTCTCGCCCTTTCCGAGCGACTTGATCGTCTTCGACCTCGATCTCTCTCTGGATTCGATCGAACATAGCACCCAGAGAAGGAGGGGGATTGCGGATGAAGTCGTTGTAGATGTGTAGATCGAAGCGGAGAGCGTTCTGGAAAGCCAACATGATAGCTTCATCATCCAGATGTCTTCCAGAGAGGGCAACATGCTCGTTGCGAAACCTCCTAGTGAAACTTCGGAGAGTCTCGTCAGCACCCATCCTTAGCCGATAGAGAGAGTCGAGCTTCTTCTCGAGCTTCAGATTGAGCTGATAATGCTGCACAAAGAGTTTAGCCAAAACATCGAACTGGGTGATGGACTTAGCTCGGAGATTATGATACCAGTCGAGCAACGGCTCATCTAGACTTCCTGCGAAGGTGCGGCAGAGCACGTTGTTTTCTTCTTCGTGCGGCGTCAAGGCTTGCTTGAAGGCAAGTATATGAAGAGCTGGATCTCCTCTGATGCAGTTGAATTTGGGGAGGATTGGAGTTCTCCATCCCCTTGGAAATGTTGTCTCAAAGAGACTTCGATGAAGCGGTCCGGCGGAGGAATACCCATCTCTACGACCGTGTCCTCGACCTGGATGTAGATCGAGAGGTAGAATCGAGAGGTCTTGTTTAGGCCTATGAATATCAGCGGGTTGGAGTCGGTGGCGAAGGTCCGATCCGAGTCTGCGTTGGAGTGGAATGGAAGGGGAAACTCGACTCTTTGAAGGAGCGCTTTTCATTTGGTGCCTCCTTGGTATGTTGAGTTTTGAAGGTGTCCTCTTGTCGCAGTTGCGGCCAGAAGACGATTGGGAAGACTCGTCTTCGAGGCGATCCCAAACACTTTGCTTCCAGGGGGCAGCAGAGGGAGTTGGGTCGCGTCGGATCCTCTCGAGGGCAGCAGTGCCCATTGATCTCCGTTGCTCGGAGTGAATTGAATGTCGAGGAAGATCGACCCTCTCACTTGTAGAGGGGATAGGAAGAGCGATCCCAGCTTCCGAAGCTGCCCTCTTAAGTGCATCCCTTTCGGTGGTAAGGGTGGCGTTTTGCTTCGCCAATTGGAGCAGCTGGAAGTCGACCGCAGAGATTTGGTAGGTTGATGGAGGGTCTTCAGCAGGAGCTGGTGTTGTTTGCCCAATCGACTGTCGCGCGGGGTGGGCGATAGGTCGATCGACAGATCTGCCACTTCCTGAACGAACCCCCATCTCGGGGACAGCAAGGGGCTGTCCGAAGTTGAGCCTTTGACTCATTGAACGAGTCTCAGGACGAGGTTGTTGTTGAGTGTTACTTCCTTCTGGTTGACCCTGGTGTTTTGTCCTCGCCATTCAGAGAGCGAAGGGTGCAACGAGAGTGCCGACGTTCGATCAGTTGTCTGATCAACCGAGGAGGCGAGGAAGTTTGGCTCTCAAGATCGGTTGTATGCTCAATCGATCAAGTAGTAGTGGAGAGAGCTCTACTTTTTACTCGGATCCCACAGACGGCGCCAAACTATGGGGGAAAATCTTCGTGCCGACCCGAAGACCTCGCCTCACCAGTCGATCGAAGTTGAAGTCGAAGAGAGAGTAGCTCAATCTATCGATTGGAGTTGGAGCTCACAAAATGCCAACAGAGAGAGAGATGCAATCGGAGATTTGACACGAGAGATATGATCTCGGAGTTCGGCCGAAGCCTACGTCTCCATGCTATTGGGAGCAACCCGAATTCACTAACACTTGTATCGAAGTGATCTCGACAGGCCGAGTCTCACTCAAGACAATCTGATCTCTTCGAGAGAGAGAGATCAAAGGGAGATGGAAGAGGGAAAGTTGAGAGATTCCAGAGCTCTGGTTCTGAAAGTCAGATCTCAGAGTGGAAAATCAGAATTTTCGGATCCTTTTACATTCGAAGGCTCTGCTATTTATAGGATTCTCTGGGAGGAATTCCGGGGTAAATGGCGGTTTCTGCTGTCGTATCTGGGGATCCTCCAGGTAAGGCTGGTGGGTCCCGCTGTTATCTTTGGGGGTCCACCAGGCAGGGCAGGTGGGTCCCTTGGTAGCCCTCGTGGGCCCACCAGGCAGGGCCGGTGGGTCCCGTGGTATTCCTCGTGGGCCCACCGGGCAGGGCCGGTGGGTCCCGCGGTAATCCTCGTGGGCCCACCAGGCAGGGCCGGTGGGTCCTGCGGTAGTCCTCGTGGGCCCACCAGGCAGGGCAGGTGGGTCCCGTGGTAGTTTGGTAAACTTCTGCCAAAATTTGCACCCACAGAACCCGACCCGACCGCCGCCTCCTTCGGGCCCCGCGCCACCGCACCGCAACCCCGTGCGCTCGGCCCGACCCGGCCGCCGCGCACCCCGCGCGCCGTCGCCGCCTGCGCGCCACCGCACCGCAGCCCCGTGCGCCGGCCCCGCTGCTGCTGCTACGGGCCAGAGCCGAAGAAGAAGGAAAGAAAAAAAAAAGAAGAGAAAAAGAAAGAAAGAAAAGAAAGAAAAAGAAAAAGAAAAGAAAAAAAAAGAGAGAAAAAGGAAAAGAAAAAGAAAGAAAAAGAAGAAGAAGAAGAAGAAGAAGGAGGAAGAGAGAGACGGCGAAGGCGACCCGCACCTCAGTCGCGCTCCTACATCCTCCCCACCTCGGTCATCGCCGTAATGCCGTTTCGAGCCCGCCTTCGCAACGACCGCAAAATCGCGCACCATCGCCGCCGACGAAAGAGGCGACACCGGGAAGACGGAGCAAGTCTCGTGCAACCCCAGGCAGCTCTCTTCCGACGACGGTCTTCAGAAGCCGGCAGAACCCTTGCGAAGAAGCACAAGGCCGACGAAAGAGGCGACACCAGGAAGACGGAGCAAGTCTCGTGCAACCCCAGGCAGCTCTCTTCTGACAACGGTCTTCAGAAGCCGGCAGAACCTTCGCAAAGAAGCACAACGACGGATGAAGAGGGTAGGGGTCCTTAAATAGACTCCTGACCCCGCCTACAAAAGGAATCAAGGACAAGTGCTCTACGATTCCTACGTGTCCAAACCCTACGCGCTCTCACCGTCTTACTCGTCCTTGAGGGGGCATTTGTAGACACACGAATTTCGTCGGACCCGAACCCGACTTACGTGTGCCGACGCGGATGCAAACCTGACACGCGGACCTGACTCGCCCGCACCAATGCGGACCCGGACCCGACTCGCACCTAGCAAAGACGAGCGGACCCCATGCTTCAAGGGGGGCCGGCCCCTACTAGGGTCCGAACCCCATGGGGCCGGCCCCTACTAGGACCCGAGCCACATGGGGCCGGCCCTACTAGGACCCGAACCCCATGAGGGGCCGGCCGGCCTTGCAAGAAAAGAAAGAAAAGAAAAGAAAAGAAAAGGAAAGAAAAGAAAGGAAAGAAAAGAAAGGAAAGAAAAGAAAAGGAAAGAAAAGAAAGAAAAGAAAGGAAATACCACCATGCGCGGGGGGAGGTTGCGTATGACGTCTGCACACACGCGGATCTGCGCCGATCCCTCGATCCGACGCACAAGAAGAAGCGCCCGATCGCCATCGATTTCGTGTGCGAAATCCAGCCATAATTGCACCCGCCAGAAAAGGAAAACAACTAAATGTTATTCCCCTCATCAATGGATGAAGAAATCCCGGGGAATTATGAGAGAGATACAAAAGGGATTTAAAATTAAAAGTTCCCATATCTCTCTTCCCTCCCCTTTGCCTATAAATAGAGGGGGTGGGGGAATGAAGAAGAGGTCGAAGACTGAAGACGAAGCGCGGGAGCTCTGCAGAAGAGGAGACGCTTCTTCACCGACCCAAGGCTTCATGAGGCACAGTCAAGCCTGTCCCGAGGAATCGGCTTACTGAAGGCCCTCATCAACGTGAAGACCCTTGCACACGAAGATCAAGACTTCGACTCCGTGCACGAAGAAGAAAGCTCGGAGAAGAAGAACCCTTCGACTCCGAAGACGCCAGAAGCAAAGACCGGAGAAGAAGATCGGAGCGGCACTACCCCGTCGTTTCCAACATGCCTTCGACTCCGATCAAGCCCAAAAGCCTGGAGAAGAAGAGGAGCGGCACTACCCCGTCGTCTCCAACAAGCCTTCGACTCCGATCAAGCCCAAAAGCCCGGAGAAGAAGAGAAGCGGCGCTACACCCGTCACCTTCAACAAAGCCTTCGACTCCGATCAAGCCCAAAAGCCCGGAGAAGAAGAGAAGTGGCGCTACACCCGTCGTCGTCAACAAGGCCTTTGACTCCGATCAAGCCCAAAAGCCCGGAGAAGATGCCGACACCATAACCGTCACCAAGGTCGATCGATCGAAGATCGAAGACGAAACGCCGGAGCTCTGCAGAAGAGGAGACGCTTCTTCACCGACCCAAGGCTTCACGAGGCACAGTCAAGCCTGTTCCGAGGGATCGGCTTACTGAAAGTCCTCATCAACGTGAAGACCCTTGCACACGAAGATCAAGACTTCGACTCCGGGCACGAAGAAGAAAGCTCGGAGAAGAAGACCCTTCGACTCCGAAGACGCCAGAAGCAAAGGCCGGAGAAGAAGCTCGGAGCGGCACTACCCCGTCGGCTCCAACAAATCCTCGATCCCGATCAAGCTCCAAAGCCCGGAGGAGAGAAGCGAAGCGTCATCACCCCGTCGTCTTCGACCAACGCCTGCACCATCCACGAAGAAGAAAGCCTGGAGCAGATCGTCTGAAGCGTCGCTACCCCGTCGTCTTCATCAACAAAAGCCGACGCTATAACCGTCGCACAAAGACCGTCGCTACCCTCGTCGTCTTCATCAACAAAAGCCGACGCCACAACCGTCGCACGGAGATCGGTGCTACCCCCACTATCTTTGAAAGCATTCTTCGACTCCGATCACGCCAAAGAAGCCCGGAGAAGAAGAGAAGTCCAGTCGACACGCAAACCGTCGAAGCATCGAAGAAGTAGCCCACGTCGTTCGAAGAAGAAGATCGAGTTGACGCTGAAGCTAAAGCCAACGCAAGAAGCCAAAGCAAAGCCCCAGTAAAGCCCACGCCAAAGCAACGCAAGTGCCAAAGCCAAGCGACTACGCCGGCCACGAGCAAAAGCACCACACGTTCTAGCCGATACGACGCGAAGTCCGAAAGAACGAAAGCATCGCAAGTCTCTCCCAGCTACGTCCAAGTGCAAGCGCCGAAGCAAAGCAAAAGCCAGAGCCACGCCGGAGCCGAGCCAAAGCCAAAAAGCCAAAGCCAAAGCCAACGCCAAAAGCTCGATCGACGCCGCGAACCGACGATCAAGGACACCGAGGTCAAGCAAGGAACGAGGAAGACGCGAAGACCGAGGAACGAAGCCGAAAACCCCCTAGCCGAGAAAGCGCGAAGCACGGAAGGGACAAAGCAACGGTGGACATTCCTTAGCCTCTCCAAAACCCTCTCCCTGTAAAGACTCCTGTCCTGGGCAACTCCTTCAGAGCTCTCGCACGAACACCACGTGGAGACGCAGATCAATGGGATCCTCCAGAAGATCTTTCCCACAATCCCCTGATCAAAACTCGCCGCAACCCGGACTGCTACACTTGAGCCACCCGGGTCCCGGCCACACTTGTAATCTGATTTTGCGCAATAAAGACGACCCGTGCTTTTTCCCGCGCTACACATGCTTTGGGGTGCGCATTCCAGACTTAGTTTTTCTGGGCGAATCCTATAATGACCATATGATATGAGGACATAATTAGTATTTTTTTATTTGTTTAATCACATCTGGGCCGTTCGTTATTGATCATCAATCAAGATTCTCTTTTTATGATTGGGTGTTGGTTCAAACAACATTAACTCTTTTGTGTTTGCACGTGATTTGACTTAAGGATATTTTGGATATGTCATGCAGCTACTCTATCCACCTCAACAAGTCACTTGGCGTCTCGACTCGTCTGTTGCCAGCTTAGTCCGTTCTAACACCCACCAAACAACTCAGAGACGGAAACAACTCAGAGACGGAGTGTGAGTGTAACTCAAAATTTTTAAAATTTTGATGCCTCAAATAGGCCGATAAACTTGGAAGCGAAAGT
Organism: Chamaelirium japonicum; assembly: GCA_947650365.1. Lineage (NCBI taxonomy): Eukaryota > Viridiplantae > Streptophyta > Magnoliopsida > Liliales > Melanthiaceae > Chamaelirium > Chamaelirium japonicum. The sequence continues at coordinate 28,486,780 of OX393555.1, forward strand.
CAAAATCTCATGTATTTATTTATTAGCTAAATAAGACTTTTGGTATGCTATTACAATCAACGCCGTCTGATAGCAGGCACGCATGTGAATGACACTCGGTCCAACTGACGACGCTAGATGAAGTGGGTCCGTCACTTAACCTCTGAGACACGTGAGAGGTTTATTTTTAAGGTTCCTTGTTACCATCATCATCATCGTCGAGTGCATTTTTGCTATCGGTTTGGTTTGCTGAATTTGTTTCCGGCTCAATCACAGCAAGCCACGTCGTCTATTTAAAAAGATATAATAGAAACTAAGGTTGCTCCCGGATTTATCTTTCCCATTATACCCCTTTAAGTGGAGGGTGCGGCACGCTTTGATTTGGGTCAGAAGCAAGCCCACGCCGGCAGCGAAAATGCACCCATCCTCGTCCTTTGGAGAAGCTTCCTTTTTCTTTTGAGTAATGTTACTCCAACAAGTAGGTGCGCTGATCAGAAACATCCTGACCTCACAGCCGTTTGATGGCTGATGGTCGGAGCGAGTGGGAATCAACGGTCATAGTGGCTGTGATCAGAAGCCATGTCAGGATGTTCATGCTCGATGTTTTGTTGTCCTTGTCACCGTTGCTTGTAATTGTAATTAATGAGTTAATCGTTTTGTTCTCATTACTGTTCAAATTGAAATGATAATATGAGGGAATACAGCTAACAACCCACTTGAAGGTGCCAGCTGGCATCTTCTCATTGGCGGGACCATGGGCCATGGGTGGGGATGCAACAACCTCCGGTCGCCGCCACACCGGCTACCACAGTCGGCCACTATCCGCCATTGTTGTCAGCCGCTGAAAACAGCAAGATCGACGGTGGGTCATCGGTGGTGGACATTGGCAGGTGGAGGCTGATGGGGTGATGACAGACTTGTAGTGGTCGACAAGGGTGGTGCCCGTTGGTGATGGTGGGGCGACGGGGCGAAGACAGACGCAGAGGTCGACGAGGGTGGTGGCCGATGGTGGTGATGGATGACAGGCAATGGGGGTGTCGTGGCCGGCAAGTAGGGGCGGCGGATCTACCGGTTGGCTTGGCTGGGCTACAGCCCAGCCGAGATTTGAGAAAATCCCTACCCCACTCAATTCAGCCCAGGTCTCAGTGCAGCTCAACGGCCTACCCAGCCCATCCCAATGACAACTGGCCACTCAGCAGTGAAAAAAAAAGAGGCACGATCATGACTCTCGAGCCAGCCCCCTATCTCTGGGACGACTATGATGCGGAGAAGAATATATTTTTAATGGAGTTTTAATGAAAGAAAAGCTTGTTACCTGATGATCGATGAACACCTCGGATTGTACATCTTCAATCCTATGCCTGTCGTTTGTTTGCTTTCGATATGAATTCCGAGCTCAACTCCTCTCTTTGCAGCAGCACTTACGCACAGATCTCCAAAGCCCGCTTTATAGGGCTAAGCCCTTTCTTATAGATCTCCAAGGCCCAAAGTGGTTATAGGGCTCACCTCCCCTTTAAGGACCAACCATATGGTGATCTTTTGGCTCTCTCTCTCTCTCTCTGATTAATCCCTCCAGGAATACACATCGATCCACTCAAAAATTTTCCTATGCTAGTTTTGTTCTGATAATATTAGGCACGATCTCTAGCCCGTCCCCCCATTATCTGTCATCTTCTTTGCAAAGCCCGGCCCCATTTATGATAATATATTAGGCATGATTTCAAGCTTCATTACAGCCAAGCGACGGTGTGAGTTGCGAGTGAAAAAAAAGGCACGATCTCAATGGCCTTTGATATGTTCTTTTTTATATTAAAAAAGATTCTTGTATTGTCGATGTTTGCTTTAAAATTTTTTCATAGTGTTTATTTACTGTATAGAGTAAAATTTTTATTGTAAAAAAAATCAGTTTAGTTTTCAAGCCAGCCCAAAAGAAATTCCTGGCTACGCCCCTGCCGTCGGATCCTATGGTGGTGGCATTTCCTTGGGATTCATCTTAATGTACCACTAATCAGGAGATGCCAGCTGGCATCTTCACGCCGGTTGTGTCCCGCAGATTGTCCCTCAAATTTTTCTTCAAATAAGGTGTCTCCCCCATTGCTTGGTGGGTCAGCCTGACATTATCACGAGCACAGATCTCAATCTAAGTCCCGGTCGCAGTTACCGGTCGTAAATTTTTTTCTCCGGTGGTGGCAGCGGTTGCCGCTGGTGGCACAATGTGGGGCCGCTGGATTCTTCGAGCGGCCGGTACGATCCGGTGGGAGTTGGTGAACTCTTCCTTCCCCCGGTGGTGGCGTGGGGGGCCCACGCCATCTCACCGGCTGCAGCCGGTGGGATTCATTGACCCACTGGCGGTTGCGGGTTATCTCAGCATGCCCCCTCCCCCAGCCGGAAAAAACCGCTCCCTCCCAGTTGCGCTTGGTAAGCCGTGGCCGGCCGGACCGGTTCATGCGAAGGCCGACATATGTACAGCCTACGTATCGCCACGTCCGATGAGGTAGGGCCCACCCCCAACCACTGCGGGTCTTATAAAATTCTCGCCGAGGGGGCCAAATGCCCACCAGCTCTCCACCAAAGAGCTGCCTCACCATCTCTGCACATCTTCCCTCCCCTCTTCCATCCGCCCCCCCTCTCCTGTCTTAAAATTCGGTGAATTATTCGGTTCTCCGAATCTTTCAGGAATTCGATTCGGGCTCCAGATCCCTCCTCACGAGCTACGCTGTGAAAAAAGGTATCGTTCGTCCTTGATTTTAGTTTTTTTTTTAAAAAAAATTTCGAGAAGGTTGATCTTCGGATACCGCCGGTGGTTCCGAGTTGGAAACGCCGGCGATGGATTGGCTTCGCCGGGCGGAGTACGCCGATCTGAGATCGGAAAGTATGAATCCGCGGTGCTTCGATATTTTTTTTATTATAAAGTTTTGATCTTTGACTGGAGTCAAATTTATTTGGTGTTTTGCTTTTGGTAATCCGACGATCCCAGCCGTCGGATCGGTCAAAACACCTAATTGGGTTGGTGGGATCCTTGGTATTAACGGACACGTGCGGCGCAGGTGCGGTGGTGGTTGGGGGGCGAGGAGATGACCATCATCAACGTGAGGGGGACGGCGATGGTGCGGCCGGCGGGGGAGACGCCCCGGCGGAGGCTGTGGAACTCGAACGTCGACCTGGTGGTGCCGAGGTTCCACACGCCGAGCGTCTACTTCTACCGGCGGCCGGAGGCGACGGATGCCGGGTCATTGCTGGACGTGGGGGTGCTGAGGGAGGCGCTGGGGAAGGCGCTGGTGCCGTTCTACCCGATGGCGGGGCGGCTGGCGCGGGACGAGGACGGGCGGATCGAGATCGAGTGCAACGGGGAGGGGGTGCTGTTCGTGGAGGCGGAGGCGGCGGCGACGGTCGACGACTACGGCGACTTCGCGCCCACGATGGAGCTGAAGCAGCTCATCCCCAGGGTCGACTACACCGACGACATCTCCTCCTTCCCTCTTCTGGTGCTCCAGGTAAGCAACCGGTCCTTATCCCCTCCCACTCCAAGCTCAACGTCGCGTGTGCGTTTGTCTCAGCTACACGCCAAAGTGAAGATAGCTTTTGTAGATTAGGAATGGTTTGGTACCTCATGCTGGCGGTACCAGATTTTAAAATTTCCCTCTGAATTAGGGTGCACGAATGGGTGTCCTGTACCGTACGATGGCGGGACTACATGCATCTATAGCCGTTCACCACTCGGTTTACCTTTCATCAAACGGACCTGATGCATCAGGTCCCGCGACCTGACCTACGGGATGGTGAGGGGTTAAGTTGTGGCGGTTCAGTGTTGCGTGCAGTTTCAGTTTTGCCCAAAACTATACCGTTGCTATCCGGATATCTGTGTTGTGGTGCCAAAGGCCACCAAATGCCAAAGGCACCTCAAACTCTTATTTGCTATTGGCAACCCTTATTTGCTTGGTGGTCTTCAGCCATGTGTAAGTCCCCGTCTGCCTCCGTCACCGACGATTGCCGAATAAATTCTGTGCATTCTATCGGGATGATTTGGTGCTAAGGCAAGTGTTGTGATTTCCACGATGAGGAGAAAAAGTGGTGGTCGAATACACAGAAGGTGGATTCAACCATATGAGGTCTTTGAACAGGGGCTATTTCATGGGTTGTTTCAAGGTCATGAAATTTTGGAAAAAAAATCACACACCCCAAAATGATTAGTATACCCCGTTTCCTCTCGATTTTCATACCTTTTTTATATTGACATTGATGAATGAGGTTTTTTCCAAAATGGCCCCCAACTTTGTTGGATTGCTGGAAATAGATCCGGTTGCTTTTTGTATTATTTTCCTAGCACTCAACTCGTGCCAAATGTCACTTTCGAACAACTGTTACATTTTTGTGATCATTTTTTTCTTAAAATCTAAACAAAATAAATAAAAAGTATGTTCTTCTCCCTTTGATTTTTTTTCTCGCTTTAATCGCCTCTTGTTGTCGGAGATCGTTGGGATGATGTTATTTTTCGTCCCCGACGTCCTTACATAGCGTAAAAACGGGTAAAGTATTTAGTGAATCCTTACCGTCGAGCTGGTGGGGAGCGGACGGTGGCAGGTGGCGGTGGTAGGCGGTAAGAAATGAGAGCCGGTGACAAGTTCGGCACGATGTATCTTTTTCATTTCTCATCAGAGTTTAGTGATTCTGGAGACATTGTGATCCTCGGTGATCCAGGATAAAATGAAGTCAGTACTTTCGGTAGTTTTAAATGGAAGATTGGATGGATGTAATGTTAAAACAGTGAAAGAAATGTAAGAAATGAGAGTCGAAGGTAAGTTCGGCATGGCTGACCACCACACACCTTTGCATCTGTCACCACCCGGCGCATTCTATTGTGACCCACAGTAAAATGGGCCTGCGCTTGCAGTGATAGGCGCCGGTGCCTTTCATCGCGGGACACCACGCACAATGAAAGGCGATGACCCATGTGTGCTTCACGGTGGTCGATGCCCCATCGGTCACCAACCATCGCCATCGTCGATGGCCACCTCCCACGCTGCCCCATCGGCCACTGTGGGTGGTGGCCGACGGGGCGACGACAGCGGGCAACCGATGGGTCGGTGGGGATGGTGGTCGCCGTCGACGGTGGCGGGTGGTGGTCGACCGACGGGGAGGTGTCGATGGCGAGAGAAACTCGTTGGTGGTCGAGCGATGACGGCCAGTGGTGGGCTGCAGTCGATTGTGGTACTGGCATCTCTCTAGGATTAATCCAATGGTCCAATTGTGGCCATTGAAAAAGGATACATCATGTCTATTCCTAAAGCGTCAACAATAGAATGGGGAGTCAGATCATCAATGAAGCAATGTTAAATTCCTTTAAAATTGAGAGTGAAGTCCTCTATAAAACTCGAGAGTATTTTAGGTCGAAATACAAAAATGAAAGAGTAGTATAAGAAGCAACGGGGTCTATTTCCAGCAATACGACAGAGTTGGGAGCCATTCTCGAAAAAACCTCATGATGTCGGTTCAAATGGTTGAACTTGTGGCATTAAATGATTTGGAGACTTTCCGTCCGGTTTTCACTCCATGTGCACTCTACGCCAAACATGGAGAATAAATGGGCCCCACTCCGTTTCTAGAGACATGGGATTTTGAGCCCCATTGCTCCATTCCACCTACCCGTGGTGGTTGGTCCACACAGACTGACAAAAGATCGATGCCATTACCCTCGGATCCAAATTAATGTCTATTCGTAGATCTTGGTTGGACCCGGTTGGGTTCGGACCAAGCTGACCCGGTCACACCTCATTTGGTTGTGTCAAGCGGTGAGTTCACCAATTGGGCCCAACAAAAGCCACGATGCAGGCTTGGATCTTCTCTCTTTCCGCATTGAATTAGGGTTTGTTTGGCATTGGGTTTGGACACCTGGTTTTGGGTCAAAATCGGTTACCAATCTTTAAAACTAGGTCTTCGTCTTCGCCAGTCAACAATGGAGGTGTTGGATGGTCGCTTTAGCGTTCTTGTCTTCACGCTCCTCGTATCTGTTTGTCTTCAATGCCCTTCAGCCGCCCAACTCCCTGTCAATCGAGTACTCGTTAAGCTCCTCGGATCTAAGACTTTGGGGTCAAATCCGGTTCCATTTGTCAAACGTTGATTATTCTGAACTGATTTCTGTATAAGACTAGTTTTTGGTATTTCAAAATCAAAACCTAAAACTTCAAAATCGTCGTTACTTGCCGGAGTTGCTCGGAAGAGAGAGAAGAAAAAACATGGGTAGTTTCGGGTTTATCATGAAATGCAAACTTTAGGTAAAATGAAACTATTTGGTACCCTGTTCAGATTTGTCAAGACCTCTCACACATTAACCTAAAAATAATTTGATTATTGTCAATACCTACCTAACCCTAGTGTGGCACTAAATCGCAGCCACCTATCGCACCCACTGGGACAGGTGAATCACAATCAGCCTAGTGAGATTCACCAACCGTCAAAAGGATGGTCCTGATCAAGTGGTGCCATGTCAGGATGGTTTGATCCGGATGGAAAGCTGGGGGATGGCCGAGTAGCACTTCTGTTGCAGAATGGATCTTAGTGCGGTTTGCCGGTCAGGGTTGTCAATGCTGGTTGCACCATCCACCCAACAAGTGCCTTAACATGAAAAATACTATTCAACCTCCTACTTTGTCCTCACGGACATATCCACCCTGACATGGCAACGATCACTGCCATCCGTTGCACGCAGCCCTCACTGGTGAATCGCTCTCAGCCACAACTGGGAGGCAGTCACGGCTGGGATGAGTTGCCACGTCACGAATAACATAGCTCGTCCTGCCATCCATTACCCCTTGACTTACCTACTTCCGGTGACATAACAGGTGACGTACTTCAAGTGCGGCGGCGCGTCGCTGGGCGTGGGGATGCAGCACCACGCGGCCGACGGTGCTTCCGGCCTCCACTTCATCAACGCCTGGTCCGACATCGCCCGTGGCCTCGGCGTCGCCGTCCTCCCCTTCATCGACCGCACCCTCCTCCGCGCCCGGGATCCTCCAACCCCCTCCTTCCCCCACATCGAGTACCAGCCCCCTCCTACCATGAACTCCTCGGTGGCGGCAACCTCACCTCCCCAATCCCAACCGGCCAAGGGGGGCGGCGGCGGGTCGGACACCGCGGTCAACATATTCAAGATCACCCGCGCCCAGTTGGACCTCCTCAAGACTCGGGTCCCACAAGACGCCCGCTACAGCTCCTACGCCTTGCTGGCGGCCCACGTCTGGCGGTGCGCGTGTGTGGCCAGGGGCCTCCCTGACGACCAGCAGACCAAGCTCTACATCGCCACCGACGGCCGGCAGCGGCTCCGTCCGCCGACCCCGCCCGGTTACTTCGGGAACGGGATCTTCACGGCGACGCCGGTGGCGGTGGCCGGGGAGCTGACTACGGAGGGAGGGGCGGGGTTGGGGTCGGGGGCGGGGCGGATCACGGCGGCCCTGGCGAGGATGGACGACGAGTACCTGCGGTCGGCGCTGGACTACCTGGAGCTGCAGCCGGACCTGGCGGCGCTGGTACGGGGGGCCCACACGTTCCGGTGCCCCAACATCGGGATCACCAGCTGGGCGCGGCTGCCGATCCACGACGCGGACTTCGGGTGGGGCCGGCCGGTCTTCATGGGGCCCGGCGGGATCGCGTACGAGGGGCTGGCTTTCGTGCTCCCGAGCCCCACCGGCGACGGCAGCCTCTCCCTCGCCATCTCGCTCCAGGCGGAGCACATGCTCCGCTTCCAGAAGCTCATCTACGACATCTAGACGGGGCGAAATGGGGCCCACCCTATCTTTCTTTGTTTTCTTTCGTCTTTGTTGTTCTTTCAGATCATCTCCAACGGCCTCCGAACTATGAGGAGCTCCTAAGCAGGAGCCATTTTAGCAGCCACCTCATCAAAATATCCTAGTTGAGAGGATCCCCTCCAAGGGCCTCCGAACTTGTATATCCTAGCCATTTTACATCAAACCCCTCCATATTTGTAACCTATCTAAAACCTCCAAATTTACATCAAAAGGTTAAAAAATAACCTTTGGATAGTGCATGCATCGTTGGACGTATATTGGACATATATAAGATTATTTTTAAAAAAATGAGAGTTTTTTTTTATAAAAAAATATATTAATTAATTTGTTTGGAGGCTCTTAGCAAACATGGCCTGTGTGGGACGTCACATCAGTCTTAAAACACCAAACGGAGACGATTGGAGCACATTAGTCCTCTTGGAGAGCCACGTTCTTCTTCAGAGCTCTCTTCGAAGGCCGTTGGAGATGTTCTCGGAGAGCTTTTCGCTCCAAAGGCACTCCAAACAGCTCTCAAAATCTGTATATTTGGATTTTGGCACTCTGTTTTGAGATCGGAATGTGAGCTAGGAGGCCAATTCTAAAATAACTGTGCTCTCTTTTTAAATACCTAAATTACCCTGCATAAAATATAACACAATTTTATAATTACTTCGTTATTTTTTAATTTATTTACCATTTACTTTAACGTTGTGCATGCTTAGATCACAATTCTGTTTTTAACAAAAATGGTTTCGTAAAAAGATATTGCCGGGACCTTCAAAATGAGACTAATATTAAATTATTTTAAAATTAAAGTTAAATTTTAAATTATTAATTGAATGAAAAAAAATTCATGAACAATTAAGTATACAATGTTGGACGGGTGTTTTAAAAACAACCAAAACCCAATATTGGTTGTCCCATATTGGCCAGGCGACTTTCCATTCACCCCATTAAATAGAGCCCCCATCCCTTGCTCTTTAGTTGACAAATTAGAGGGGCTGCTGTACACCACATGTGCGCGTGCCGAGCTGGGCCGGGCGAGTGTATGTGCGCTCAGGGATTTGGACACGATAGCACCTTCAAAGTGGTCCGGTTCGCACTAGCCTTACTTTTATTTTTACTTTTAATTATATTTATTATTTTTTATTTGGACTACTAGTCGTTGCTGCATGCTAGCTGTTACACGAGAGCGTCGCTGCATGCTAGCCTTTACAAGCAAGCACTCTACGAGCTGTAACGTGTGGAGTTAATGTGCTTGATCGCAGCCCATAAACCACTCACTTCTTTCAGACTTATATTAATTGCCCGAGGCTTATATAAGGTCCGGTACAACCATGGAGAAAACACACTACGAAAATCTGAATCTCTCTCTCTCTCTCTCTCTCTCTCTCTCTCTCTCTCTCTCTCTCTCTCTCTCTCTCTCTCTCTCTCTCTCTCTATGATAAAAGCAGTGCTATGGTCTCGGTGGACCCCCCCAGGCATGGCTGGCGGGTCCCGCTGTTTGTGAGGCTTCCGGTCAAAATTTGCACCCACAGCCGCTCCAAGTTAGCTAGAGGCTGATCTGGCTGACTTAGAACCCAGGTGCAAAATCCAAATCCCCTGCCAAGGGTGGGTGTCATGGAGTTGTCATTTAAGCAATTCCTCATAATAAGACAGGCAGCCAACTTTTCGTTCGGCCAAAGTCGTACGATCGATTGATATAGTTCGATCGATCAACTTTGTCCGATCGGTCAAGATTGGCTGATTGGTCGAATTTGCCCGATCGATCAAAGTTGTCTGATTGGTTGAATCTATCCGATCGGTCAAAATAGTCCGATCCGTCAATTTCAACTGGTTGGACTTTGGGCGATCGGGCAAAAAACCATATTTTTTGCCCGATCCTTTGGAAATTCGCCCGATCGTCTGCTTATCGATGGGACAGTCACTTGGTCTATCGGCCAAAGTTGTCCGATCGGTCAAATTTGTCCAATCGGTCAAAATTGTCCGATCGATCAATTTCAACCGGTAGGACTTTGGTCGATCGGGCAGAAAACCAATTTTTTTGCCCGATCCTTTGGAAAATCGCCAGATTGTCTGCCTGTCGATCGAGCGAAGTCTTTTGAACCATCGATCAAAATTGTCCGATCGGTCAATTTCAACAGGTGGGATTTTGGGGGATCGGGCAAAAAACCAAGTTTTTTACTCGATCCTTTGGAAAACACTCGATTGTCTGCCTGTCGATCGGGCGAAGTCTTTTGGGCCATCGATCGAAATTGTCCGATCGGTCAAAATGGTCCGATTGGTCAATTTCAACCGGTGGAACTTTAGGGGATCGAGCAAAAAACCAAGTTTTTTGCCCGATCCTTTGGAAAATCGCCCGATCGTCTGCCTGTCGATTGGGCGAAGTCTTTTGGGCCATCGATCAAAATTGTCCGATCGGTCAAAATTGTTCAATCGGTCAATTCAACCGGTGGTAATTTGGGGGATCGGGTAAAAGATCAAGTTTTTTGCCCGATCCTTTAGAAAATCGCCCGATCGTCTGCCTGCCGATTGAGCGTAGTCTTTTGGGACATCAGTCAAAATTGTCTGATCAGTCAATTTCAATCGGTGGAACTTTGGGAGATTGAGCAAAAGACTAAGTTTTTTGCCCGATCCTTTGGAAAATCTCCCGATCGTTTGCCTGTCCATTGGGCGAAGTCTTTTGGGCCATCGGTCAAAATTGTCCGATTGATCAAAATTGTCCGATCGATCAATTTCAATCGGTGGAACTTTGGGGAATCGGGTAAAAGACCATGTTTTTTGCTCGATCCTTTGGAAAATCACCCGATTGTCTGCCTGTCGATTGGGCGAAGTCTTTTGGGCCATCAGTCAAAATTGTCCGATCGGTCAATTTCAACCGGTGGAACTTTGGGGGATCGGGTAAAAAACCAAGTTTTTTTGTCCGATCATTTGGAAAATTGCCCGATCGTCTGCCTGTCGATCGGGCGAAGTCTTTTGGGACATCGGTCAAAATTGTCCGATCGGTCAATTTCAATCGGTAGGACTTTGGTCGATTGAGTAAAAAACCAAGTTTTTTGCCCGATCCTTTTGAAAATTGCCCGATCGTCTACCTGTCGATCGAGCAAAGTCTTTTGGGCCATCGGTCAAAATTGTCCGATCGGTTAATTTCAACCAGTAGGACTTTGGTCGATCGGAAAAAAAATCAAATTTTTTGCCCGATCCTTTGGAAAATCGCCCGATTGTCTGCCTGTCGATGGGGCGAAGTATCTTGAACTATCGGTCAAAATTGTCCGATCGTTCAATTTCAACCGGTGGGTTTTTTGCCCGATCCTTTGTAAAATCGCCCAATCGTCTGCCTGCCGATCGAGCGAAGTCTTTTGGGCCATCGGTCAAAATTGTCCGATCGGTCAATTTCAACCGGTGGAACTTTGCTCGATCCTTTGGAAATTCGCTCGATCATCTGCCTGTCGATCGGGCAAAATCTTTTGGTAGAGTTTGTCTAGTATGACCCTTCATCTGGCTTGACGTTTTGCCTGTCCCGTTGCTTCGCCTGGCCCGAAGGTTCGTCTGTCAGCCTGTCCGGTGATGCCACTTGTCACATAGGATTTCCCGCCAAGAATTTTTCAGAGCTTATAAATCTCGTTCACCAGTCCATTTTTTACTCGTGCTGTCAAATTTTTTTTCAGAGTCTTCTACTTTTGCTCCCGAATCCTTTACTTTCTGCTTCTTTCGTTCCCTATCCGGTTGCAATGGCATCTGGTAGCTACACAAAGAACATTGTTCCCCGAAGATGAGGCAGTCAAAGAAGGATAAGGTCATTGCTGATCCGCCGTCGCCAAAGATTGTTGGCAAAGGCAAGGGTAAAGGCAGCCTTGGTGCCTTGGGGAAAAGGAATCTTGGCATGGGACTTGCCTCTGTGCCCTCCAAGCTAGAGATTATCCCTAAAGCTGGATTCGTCCTGGGGCCTTTGAAGCCGTTGGCTGAGGAGACTGTATTCGAATATGGCATCGGTAAGAAAGTCACCGATGTGAAGAGGGCAAAATGGGAGAAGCTGCTCTCATTCTTCACTGAAGGTGTCCATCGTTCAGCCCTCGCTGGAGTGCAAGCGGCCTTCGGCATCGAGAATCGATTTGTCTACACGGAGGTGGCCAGCAAGGAAAAGATCATGGGCACCATATTGACGATCGGGCAGCTCAACTACGGGTTGCTTCTGCCACTTCTGCCGTTGGGCTTTGCCCTGGACAGCTGATGGGAAACGCGTGGAGGATAATCTACGCATTCTGCCGGGTGGAGTCTGATCACCAGGAGAAGCTCAGAACCTGCTACTCCAGCATCCCCGATGGCGAACAAGCCCGGATCGAGTTGGGATACTTCTTCTTCCACTACAAGTAGGTATTGAGGAAAGATAGCCCCTTCTTCAATCTGTACGGCGTCTCTGCCTTCCGCCCCATCACCGACACGGTTCCTTCTGATAAGCTCTACACCGATTGACCCATCTCCGTGTCTGGAGCGTGGATACCTTTCTCTGTGCCCGAGACTCCTCGAAGCCAGGTACACAAGGAAGTAGAGAGGTATGCCACAGGAGGTGAGTTGTGCTGGCCTTCCGATCGGGTGGGGGAGATTGATAACTTGTTCCTGGAGTTGACTGTGGGACAAGGTCATGGATGCAATTCTCGAACTGCCCGATCCGCTATGGGAACGCCAATCTAATGCATCGCCTGCCCGTGAGGTATGGAGACAATGACACTTTATACTCCGATTATGAGGAGGACCTCGACACCAGCAGGATCGTACGATTTGTGTGGATCGAGAGAAAGGTGTATGGTAATAGGAAGCACGCCGTGCCAGGCGAGGAGAGGCTGGTTGTGACCAAGAAAGGTCAAGTTAAGAAGAGGAGGGTGGAGAAGGTGGTGAAGGAGGAGGAGAAGAAAGAGGAGGAAAAGAAGGAATAAGAAGATAAGGAAGAAGAAGAAGAAGAGAAAGAAGAAGGCAAAGGAGGAGGGGAGAAGAAGAAGAGGAAGAAGAGGAAGATGAGAAAGAGAGAGAGGAGGAAGAGGGAGAAGGAAGTGAAGGGGAGGGGGCACAGGGTCGAGAAGATATGCCCCCCACCCCACCTGGAGCTGCCCAAGTCCCTCCAATTGACGAGGCTAAGGCCCGTCGAATGGAGGATGATATTGATACGGTAGACGACGGCAAAAAAGCACCGATCGTTTATCACTTTGAGACTCTGAAGCGCCCAATGTGCATCAGAGTCAAATACTTGGGGTGCGACGTCGTTTATGACGCAACGCCGATCACTCAAGTGTCGCTCGACGGTCTTCGCCAAGGTGAAGCTTCTGCGAGTGGAACAGCTGATGCCGAGAGGTGGAGGCTGGCTCCACGAGATGATGCTGCCAAGGTGGCGGCTGAAGTCGTGGCTCTGATATCGTCTTAGCGGGCGACAGAAGATGTTCGCGGCGAGGGGAGAGATTCATCTCCCCCTGAAGTCCCTCCTCCCGAGCCAAAGGGAGATGAGGGGCAGGAGAAGGTGTCTGAACAAGGCTCTATTCCTGTCCCTGCTATGAAATTCCTTACTCCCAAGGGGAAAGGATCCGATCGGGGAAAGGGGCTTGCCCAACCCCACTATGAAATCTCTGCAGGCAGGAGTAAGTTTTCCTTCTTAGCTTCCTTCTATCTTGATTGAATATTGGATATGTCTTGACTTTGAACTTCTTGTTTGCAGGTACTCCAGGTGCTCCTGGTAATGCGCAGCCAGTGCTGCGAGAGTTGGGTGAGGTTGATATCAACTATCCAATGGTGCGTTGAGGAAGCTCTGCAACCTTCGCGACGCTAACCTCAAAGAAGCCTCCACTAGGCTTGAAGTGATAGTGAGTTGTTTCTATCATTGTCTTGAATTGTAACATTCTTTCTTGACTTTTCTGACTTGTTCTTGTCGTCATGCAGGTGTCTACCGCGCTGAAAATAAACAGCCGACTATTCAAGAAAGCTGGTGAGAGGGAGACCTCCACTGAAATCATGCGCTTGAATGCCCTCTTGGAGGAGGCTAATAGCGAGAGGGAGAAGCTAGTCGCAGCTTTATCCTCTAGTCAGGCGTCTGCTCGCAAGGAGGAGTATATGTGGGAGACCTTGGAGGCTTCGTATGCTAGCCTGAACAAGAAGCATAACGACCTCAAGCATAGATTCTACAGAATGGAAACTCTCGCCTACAATCGTCTTGAGGAGAATAATAAGCTGAAGGCGGAGTTCGCAGCCAAGGAGGAGGCACATGCGCTAGAAGTTGAACAGCTTAAAGCTGATTTGGAAAGTTTCAAATCAACTGCTGAAAAAGCCATGGAAGCCCTCAGACTAGTTTCAGGTGGAGGTGCCCAGTCTTCAAAGGTGTTGATCGTCAGCAAGACTCATGGAGATAGATTTAGGGCATCTAGTATCGAGAAGCCTTGATGTATCTTAACGTTGTTCTTGCATTTTATATAGAATAAAATACTTCTTTTTTGAATGAAATATCTATTTCTTTGCTGAATGAAATCTGTCTTTTTGTTGAATGTTTCAAGTAGAATGTTGCCAACTTGCATTGAGTGGTTGAGAGAGTGTAAGGGATTGTATTGCAATACAAATATCCAAAACATTAGTCGATTAGTCAGTCAAGTCTTTGTGCTGTCTCACAATACTTGAACGATTTAATTTTGCCCGTAAGGGGTTGTGTCGCAACACAAACACCCAAACTATTATTCAATTAGTCAGTTAAGTGTTATGCTGTTTCACAACACTTGAACTATATGTACTTCTAACTGTAAGGGGTTGTGTCGCAACATAAACACCCAAACTATTATTCGATTAGTCAGTTTAAGTGTTGCACTGTCTTACACCACTTTAACTATATGTTCCTGTCAATTAGGGTTTGTTTCGCAATACAAACATCCAAACTATTAGTCGATTAGTCAGTTAAGTGTTATGATGTCTAAAAACACTTATTCTATATGTATTGTGTTAATTTATAGAATTGAAAGACAATATTGAAATCGAAACAAACATTCACTCAAAAGGTGATTTACATCAAGGGTAGAATATTTTGAGATACATGGCATTCCATGCTCTTGGTGGCCTATCTCCTTCAGGCGAGATTAGGCGATATAATACTTTGCCTCCAATTGATTTGATGATATAAGGTTATTCCCAGTTGGGAGCTAGTTTTCCACTACCGCGCTCCCATGTGTTAGAAAATACAGCTTTGAGGACTAGATCACCAATTTGGAACTATCTTCTTCTAACTTTTCTATCGTAGGCTTGCTTAATCTTTTGTTGATAATTGGTAATTCAAACAGCTGCCTGATCATGTAACTCTTCTGAGAAGTCAAGATCATCGATGCAGAGATAGTTGTTTATTCCTTCTTCAATCGCCTTAGTCTTTACAGTTGGGGAGATAGTCTCGGTTGGAAGAATCGCTTCTGATCCGTAAGTTAGGCGGAAAGGCGAAAATCCAGTCGATCATCGCGGAGTGGTCCGATAGCCCCATAGGACTTCTAGTAGGACTTTCTCCCATAATCCCTTATTATCTCCCAACTTCTTTTTGAGTAAACCGAGGATTGCTCTGTTAGAAGCTTCGGCTTGTCCGTTGCATTGAGGATATCTCGGAGTTGAATAGAAAAGCTTGATTCCATAGTTCATGTAGAACTCACGAAACTTATTTGAATCGAATTGAGCTCCGTTGTCGGTGATAAGAACTTGAAGAGTACCAAATCAGGAGAAGAGGTTGTGCCTGATGAACTTGATAACCTCGTCGTCTGTTTCTCGGAAGAGTGGCACAGTCTCAACCCACTTGGTGAAGTAGTATGTTGCCAACAATAAGTACTGCTTTTTGCTTGACGATGGAGGAAACAGACCCAGGAAGTCTAGCCCTCATTGATGGAAAGGCTAGGGACTTGTTAAAGGATGTAGCTCATTTGCCGGGAGATGGATAGCTATAGCATGTCTTTGGCAAGGATCACATCTTTGAACGAATAACCTTGAGTCTTTCACTATGGTTGACCAGTAATAGCCTTGAAGTTTGACTTTGGCTTCGAGGGATCTTCCACCAAAGTGATTGCCACAAGCTCCTGAATGGATTTTGGCTAGGATCTCTTCGGTTTGCCCAGGATCAACACATTTAAGGAGTGGTCCTCCATGTGATTTGAAGTAGAGATCTTCATCTTGGAGACTGTAGAATTGAAGCTTTCTTCGAAGTGCCTTAGCCTGAATCAGATCTTCCGACATTTTGCCTAGTTTAAAGAAGCTGAAAAATGACTGTCTCCAATCTACTGTTGTATCTGCCAAAACTAGAGGGAAAGTTGGCGATCTCCAACCCCCAGAGTCTTTAGTCATGGCCACGATCTGTTGTTCGATGGCAGTTTTGGGTGATTCTTGATAATATATTTGAATTCATCTTTCTCCGAGGGAGTTTCCAAGCACTGAAGCAGTGTTGGCTAGAGCATCGGCTTCTTGGTTTTTGGCTCTTGGAATTTGAACGAATTCAATATCGAGGAATAGTTACTTATGTTGCAGCACTAGAACTAGGTAATGCTACATCATCTCTCCTTTCACTTCGTAGACTCCGTTGATCTGTCTGATTATTAACTGAGAGTCGCTATAAACTACGAGACGGTCGACCCCCAGGGCTTCGGCCATCTCGAGTCCAGAAATAAGTGCCTCGTACTCAGCTTCATTATTGGTAGCGTTGAATCGGAGGAGAGTAGCCTTTTGGAGATGATCGAATTCAGGGGATATCAGGACTATCCCAATTTCTGAACTAACTGCGCTTGAGGTCCCATCAATATAGAGCTTCCATCTATTAGACAAAGTTGCAGGAACCTCATGGTTTGGATTAATGGTCTCCGGACTGGGATTAAAGAGAGGTTCTTCAGCCTCGTTGAGGTGCATCTCAATGTCATTCTCTAGAGTGATTGGATTTTCAATGGGAAAGTCGGCAAGGAAGTCTGCAACTGCTTGCCCTTTGATGGAAACTCAAGGTTCGAACTGGATGCTGAGGGAGCTCATCTCGATCACCCATTTAGTCATTCGACCACCTCGTCCTGCCTTGTCAAGGATGTCTTTGAGTGGATGTTCTGAGACGATAGTAATCGGATGGGAGACGAAGTAAGGTCGAAGTCTTCTCGAGGCTGTCAGCAAGGCTAACGTGACTTTCTCTATCTTCAAGTAGTGAGTTTCTACCGGGAGAAGGGTATGGCTGATGTAGTAGACAAGGTGCTCAATATCTTCTCTTCTGCTGACAAGAACTGCACTAACGGCTTGATTGGTGACTGTGAGATAGAGCCAGAGATCTTCTTTCGGCAATGGAGCTGTTAGAATAGGAGCCCGTTTCAAATAGTACTTGACATTCTGGAAGGCTTGCTCACAAGTTGGATTCCACCCGGAGGTGTCTACCTTTCGCAACTTGTCGAAGAGTGGCTTACACTTGTCGGAAGATTTAGAGATAAATCAGTTGAGAGCTGGCAACCTTCCTATGAGGCGTTACACTTCATTTCGACTGAAGGGTGAGGGTATTTGAAGAATTGTTTGTATCTGATCAGGGTTTGCTTCAATGCCTCTCCTAGTCACCAGGTGACCTACGAATTTTTCTGATTGAACTCCGAAGGCACACTTAGCTAGATTGAACTTCATGTGGTACTTTCGGAGGACTCCGAATGTTTCTGCCAGATCGGAGAGATGGTTCTTACGACTGAGGGTTTTGGTAAGAAGGTCATCGATGTATACTTCGATATTTCGGCCGATCTGCTATTCAAACATCTTCGTGACTAACCTCTGATAAGTTGATCCAGTATTTTTGAGGTCAAAAGTTATAATGTTGTAGTAGTAGAGGTTTCTGTCTATCACAAAGCAAGTCTTCTCTCGATCGTCCAGATGTAGAGGAATTTGATTGTACCCTGAGTATCCATCCATGAATGACAGAAGTTCGTTCCTAGCAGTGGCGTCGACGAGTCTGTCTATTCTTGGCATGGGGAATGGGTCTTTAGGGTAAGCCTAGTTGAGATTGGTGAAGTCGATGTAGACTCTGATCTTCCTGTTCTTCTTCACCACCACGACGATATTGGAGATCCAAGTTGGATACTCTACTTCACGGATGAAGCCTGTTGCGAGTAACTTGGTGATCTCCTTTTGAGTAGCCATCGAGCATTCTGGACGAATAGTTTGGAGCTTTTGTTTAACAAGTTTTGCTCCTTCTTTGATGGCTAGTCGATGACATGCGTCATCAGGATTGATCCCGGGCATATCTTCGAAGCACCAAACGAAGTCGTCGATATTGGACTGAAGGGAGGATACCATGTCTCTCACTTCTGTGTCGCTGAGACTGGTACCGATGAATGTCTCTCGAAAAGGATCATCGCTGCCAATGTTTACTTAGGTGATCTCTTCAATTGAAGGAGAAGAATCCCACTCGACAGCCGGAGGTTCTACCAATGGGGGCTTCTTTGGTTGTTAGCTCGAGGAAGGGCCGACTTCTTCTCTTGTATGCTTTGGTGGAGCAAGATATACTTGGCTATCTATTTTTGCAGCGGCGACTTCACATGATCGCTCAGCTTGTTGATATCCTCGGATGCATATTATGCCCTCCCCTGTTGCGAACTTGAGAAGTTGATGATACAAGGAGGATATGTCATTGATTTGATGGAGGAAAGCTTGCACGAGGATGATATTGTAATTGGAAGAACCTTCGATAATGACGAATCGCACGGAGACTCGAGTCTCTCTGCTGAGATCGAGGGTGAACCGAGATTCACCTATTGTCGTTCTTTGCTCACCATTGAAGCTGGTAATCACTGTGGGGACGATAGCAATCTGAGAATATAATATCGATCGAGCTTCCGGTGTCGATGAGGATTCTATTAACGGTGCTCCCATTGATGATGAGACACAGGACCAAGGGATCCTGGTGCGAAATATGTACTTCTTGGAGATCGGAGTCGTTGAAGACGATCGATGGCCATGACAAGCCCTTGATTGGCTTCTCGATCCAGGTATCTTCCTTGTTTGTCGCCGAGCGAACGTTGAAGATTCGTCGAACCTGCTGATCGACTTATTTTCTAGTTAGAGTATGATTGTGCAATGCTCCATGAATGCCGAAGACATTAGCTTGTACAACTACTGGCGATGGGTTGGTCGAGATGCAGTGGACCCAACAAGCTTCCTTTACTTTTGATGAGGAAGGAGGGCGTTGGTCGCGTCCACTCTTGACAAACTCCCGTAGGTGACCTTCTCGTAGGAGATCCTCCAAGTGATACTTTAGTCGGAAGCATCGACTTGTCGGATGACCGTGGCTGCGATGGAAATCGCAGTAGACAAATTTGTCGGTGGTGAGTTTGGTGTCGGGTTGCAATGGATTCGGCCGTCGAAGAAATTCCTCGTGCTGGATCTGATCAAGAATCTGTTTGATTAGAAAAGTCCAATCAGTGAACACAGTTTTCTTCGACGGCGATCTACTTTCGTCTTCTCTCTATCGCTTGGATGGCGGAGGTGATGGTGCCTCTGCATTATGGGCCCTGGCGGTATGCTTGGGTGCTTCCCTTTCAGCAGGTCGCCTCTTAGTTTCGCGTCCCTTCCGGGCGATTTGATCGTCTTCGACCTCAATCTCCCTCTAAATGCGATCAAACATTGAGCCTAGAGAGGGAGGAGGATTGCGGATGAAGTCATTGTAGATATGCAGATCGAACTGGAGGGTATTTTGGAATTCCAGCATAATTGCTTCATCGTCGAGATATTGTCCAGAGAGGGCCGCATGCTCATTGCGAAATCTTCACGTGAAGTTGCGAAGGCTCTCATCGGCTCCCATCCTCAGACGATACAGAGAATCTAGCTTCTTCTCTGATTTGAGATTGAGTTGGTAGTGTTGCACGAAGTGGTTCGCCAAGACTCCGAACTGGGTGATCGATCCAGCTCGAAGATTGTGATACCAATCGAAGGAAGGCTCGTCGAGGCTTCCGGCGAAGGTTCGGCAGAGCATGTTGTTATCTTCCTCGTGCAGCATCAACGCTTGTTTGAATGTGAGAATATGGAGAGTTGAATCTCCTTTCAAGCAATTGAATTTCGGCAGTGTCGGAGTCCTCCAACCCTTGGGAAAAGGTGTTTGAAATAGACTTCTGTGGAGAGGTCCTGCTGAAGAATATCCTTATCGACGACCTAACCCCCTTCCTCACTGTTGGGCTAGGGGTAAGATCGAGAGGTCTCGATCTGCATGTTGTGCAGTTGCCTGGCGACTTCGATGATGGAGATCGATTTAAGTATCTCGATCACGGGAGGGGGATGGAGAGAAACACCCTTTTGACGCGGTCTCTTTTGTCCGATGTCTCACTTGCAGATTTTGCTTGGATTGTGCCTACCTAACACAGTTTCAGCCCGATGACGATTGTGAAGATTGATCATCGATCCGATCCCAAACACTTTGCTTCCGTGGGGCTACAAAGGGAGTGGGCTCGCGTTCGCTTCTTTCTCGGTTAGCATGACCGATTGCTTGGATCATGGACTTCTGTTGCTCGGAATGAACTAATCGTCGAGGCAAATCATCTCTCTCGTTGAGAGATAGTACATGAAGTACCACCCTCACTTCAGAGGCTGCCTTCTTTATAGCGTCCCTCTCAACAGTGAGAGTGGCGTTCTGCTTTGCGAGTTACAGCAGTTGGAAGTCGATTGCTGATATCTGATATGTCGGTGGAGGACCTTCCGTTGGTGCGGGTGTTGTTTGCCTGATCGACTATCGAATTGGCGGGGGAATTGGTCGATCGACTGATCTCCCATTTCCTGATTGAGCTGCTATCTCAGGATGAGCCAACAGAAGTCCGAAGTTAAGTCACTGACTCATTGATCGGGTTTCCCACGAGGTTGATTCTGTTGAGTGTTACTTCCCTCTGGATGATCCTGATGCCTTGTCTTCACCATTTAGTGAAGCGGAGGAAGCAACCAGATTACCGGAGTCCGATCGGTTGTCTGCTCAACCGATAGGCGGAGAAGTATGATTATCATGGTCGGTTGTCTGCTCAACCAATCTGATATTTGTTGTAGAGCAAAGAGAGCTTCTTGATCAATCCCACAAACGGCGCCAAACTATAGGGGATGATCTTCGTGCCGACCCGAAGACTCCGCCCAACCAGTCAATCGAGTCGAGTCGAATGTCTGATCGAACGTTTTTCTAGTCTGCAGGTTCGGAGGTTGATGTCTTTGAGTACTACCTTTGAATTAGAAGAGAGAGAGAGAACAGATTGACGCAAGGTATGATCTCGGAGTTCAGCCGAAGCCTATGTCTCCGTGCTATAAGGTGTAACCTAAATTCACTAACACTTTGCTCAAAGTGATCTCAACAGGCCGAGTATCACTGATCTCTTCGAAAAGCAGATCGAGGGGTTATGATGTCAGAGCTATAAGATTTTTTAAAAGTCTGCTTCTGCAATCAAAGATTTGATCTATTGTACTTGTAGGGTCTGCTATTTATCGAGTTTTCTAGAAGGAAAACCGGGGTAAAGGGCGGTTTCTGCTGTCGTATCTGTGGACCCCCCAGGCTGGGCTAGTGGGTCCTACTATCGTCTCTATAGACCCCCCAGGCAGGGCTGGTGGGTCCTGCTGTCGTCTCGGTGGACCCCCTAGGCAGGGCTGGCGGGTCCTGCTATTGTCTCTGTGGACCCCCCAGGCAGGGCTGGTGGGTCCTACTATCGTCTCGGTGGACCCCCCAGGTAGGGCTGGCGGGTTTCACTGTCGTCTCTGTGGACCCCACAGGCAGGGTTGGCGGGTGCCGCTATCGTCTCTGTGGACCCCCCAGGTAAGGCTGGTGGATCCTGCTGTCGTTTCGATGGACCTCCCAGGCAGGGCTGGCGGGTCCCGCTGTTTGTGAGGCTTCCGGTTAAAATTTGCACCCACAGAGAGAATTCCTTCTCTTATTTTTTGAATCGATTTCTTGAAAGTTGTTCGAGGTTCGCAAATTCTTTTTGAAGTCGTGCTGACGAGAAGGAGGCCGTCTGACTGGGGTCGTCGTATTTTCGAGATTCATTACCACGAGACCTGCACGAGAGGGGGCAATAAGATTCTTAAGACAGAGCCTAGTGCGATTCGACCATCGGGCCAGAGTTTCTAACTATCCTCTTTTCCTATTATTAGAATCAAATTGACTTGCATCTAATACAAAACCCTAAATAGTTTAAGATTATATATTTATTTATCTCCCTCTTCTAGAAAAGTTTGGCAAGGTGAATGACGGCTCCATAGTGTTGGAAATAAATCCATGGTAGAGGCCCGCAGCGGAAGCAAAATGAAGGTCCGAGGACCGTAGGCGGTGTGCGTTACATATCAAAATTTTCATCGAAACGATCTACATATGCGTGTATGAAACTAGCATGGCAACTACGCGAACCCCTAACGACGATCTAACGCAAAAGAACAATCTAGCATGTATGCATATTCTAATTATGTTAGATCTACTTGTTAGAGATCATACCTGCGTGCGGAATCTTTCACCGCGACAAATTTCTTCTTTGTCGATGGAGACGGGCTACGGATCTGCTCGACATAGCTTTGGTACGACGGCCATAACTTTCTGCTCCGAACTCCGATTGGGCTGAAATTTGGACTGCAGGTAGCCAACTTCGAGACGCAACTTTTGCAATAAGTTTCACATCGTTTAGACTTCTGTAGCTTCCGGAATCACAGAAACAACGCTGATTTTCTGTGCAGATTCTGGACAGCAAAAGGTTGCGGGAGACGCCTTCTAGTTCACCCGATCTCACACGATGCATGGCACCTCGTCGATGGATCTCTGAGTGCCTCCATACGATGAGCCTTCTCCTTCTACAAAACACCATGCGAGGAAGATGAGTCGTCATCCAATAGCGCAAGCGAGGGAGAGAGAGACGAGGGAGGAGATGCGTAGAGAGAAAAGGGGGCGCCTAGGGCTTCCCCATGGCTTGGGCCGGCCCTAGGCTTGCATGGGCTCATTAATTTCGTCCTCCCTTTCTCCCTATGCCTTATATAGGGTCGGTCGGCCTTATCCTTACGGATAAGCCTAGCGGATAGGATTGACTGATTCAAACCTCTCCCTATATATCTCTTCTTTTATCTCTATCTTTTCCTTGTTTTCGAAAACGGTCAAAACCAGCCCGTTTTCTGCGCCTCATGACCGGCCGTTTCATCGGAGGCAACAACCTCCTGAAACTAATAGGGCCGGCCTTGACCAGTCTCTCAACACTTAGGGCCGGCCCCCTTAGTGCATAGTGGCGCATGGTATGACCAAAACGCCCTTATGTCACTAGTTGGCCGTTCCTCGTATACGAGACTTTGCAAGGCACAAATAAGTGAAGTGCACCAGTGATTTCACTATTCTCTGAGGTTCCCGTAGGGTGCCCCTAGGGAAGTCAACTAGTCAACTCGCAACATATTCCGGTGCATCGCACCCATGTGGCAAAGTCCACTTATGACAAGGAATTGCTACATGCGTCTCTGCACTAACTTAGGGTTTCCCCTTAGTGCACACACGTAGCTATGCATCTACCGTGCACTAGTGCGAAGCACTCACGGAGCGTATGCTTAGATTTCTCGCTTCCTCTAACTACGTTCTGTGTTTCGACGAGATGGTATAAGAATCGTACATAATGTCGATAAGGTGGAACCTTCAGGGACCAGGGTTCATGGCTTCCAACTCAGACTCGATCGACACACTACCCGAGTGTACCATCGATCCTCTGAGTCCGAGTTAACCTGCGTAGCCACCCAGAGTGCGACGCAGGCTGCACTCCAATTCCCCCGGACTTACTATATTCTCCCTCATACCCCTGCTCTCCGCTTAGTATGGTAAACTCGCTGTCCCTCCACTGGTGCCATGACGCAACTCGAGCGGTGGAGAATACCGTCAGACTCGAGTGCTCATATGACTCGGTTCCTTCCAGGTTGACCACGTACATCGTATCTCCGATTACTCTTCCGAGCAACCGGATCCGTCACCAGTCTAACTGATGACCACCTGGCCAGGGTTTAATACGACGTAGGTCAGACCAAGGAACGCACCTCCCGTTAGGGGTGTGGATAGCCTGCAGGAGTGACACGCTGATGCAACGCCAGTCGGGTAACCCAGTACACCGTGGTTTTGGATCACTGTATCCGGATCCTCACACATTGGTGCGCCAAAGCACCACACAACTGGTTAGTCCACCAGACATGGTTCCTCAGGGTTTAGGACCGTTTTACCCTAAGCAGAAACACGGTTTAGTGCACCGATGTCTGCTCATCGATCTGTGCATCGTGTTGGTTTCGTTCGGCCACAGACACTATGCCTGGTAATGACCGTGGTGGAGACACCCACGCTCTGTCATCCCAACAGCTTAACCTGATAGGGCGACCAACCCTAATCAGAGCTACGAACGTATTTAGGTTACATGGGACCAGTCCTTTGAGTCTCCCACTCAAGAGGATTACCATGTAGCCATGGCTCTCTGTTCTATAATCAGAACACGTACTAAGGTACGTACCTAGATGCAATCTTATACTATCAACCATACATAGCTAAACTATAGGTTTTACGAGCTGTAGACCTCACCAATTCTAACAATCTCCCACTAGGTCTAACGAGGAATAACGGTGTTGAGCTCTGTAGCTTCTACATGCTACCCAAAAGCCTTTGCAGGAATTCCCTAATGGAATTGGCAACATTATCTGTAGATTCCACCTCAGTACCGCTACTTGCATTTCCTCCTATAACTGTCAGATCAAGTGAAGTTTGTACTTGATGAGTTTCCCCTCACGGTGGTGCCTAGTCTCCTTGGACCTTGCTAACTGCTCTTCTTTTGCAACAACAGATAACTGAGCTTCTGGTACGCGTCCCAAGTTCTCTAAGAACTTCCTAAGCCTTACCACCTGATATTTTACCTAGCATGCAACAACGTGCTAAGCCACTGTGGTAGAGTCTGTGATGCACTCTTGCTTCACACTCTACCATCTACCGCTTCTAATTCCAAAATAAAAATAATCCCTGAAATCGATTCTCTGAAACACACATCTGACACCAAAGTCAGATCCTGTGTGTCCAATCGATATCAGGACCTGTGAAGTGCAAGCTAACTCACAATCCTTACTTAATGAGGATTTCTGAGTATACCCTTCACATCGGTCCAAAGATCTGGACCCGGGTTCGACTGAAACCGACCCATCTTCCTGCTGCACAATAGACATCTAGCCTCGTAAAACAAATCTGGCTAGAATCTTATCTTCATGCGTAGCTTGTGACAGCAAGAGAATCTTGCTCTGGTTGTCTCGAGTTACCTTGATTCCCAGAGGATAACTCGCCTCACTAGGGTCTTTCACATCGAATTGTGATGACTACAAACCTTTACCGTAAACAATATTCTTACATCATTTTCAATCAGTAGAATATCGTTAACGTAAAGTACTAAATACACCCTTGTAGCTATTTCACCTTTCTTGTACCAACTTGGTTTATCCTCATTCTGATCAAATCCGTGTGAGCGGATTCCCTTGATCAAAATAGATATTCCAACCTGGATGCTTGCATCAGTCCATAAATGGACCGTTGCAACTTGCATTCCAAATCTTCCTAACCTACTGACACAAAGCTTGGGGCTACATCATCCATATGTCCTTTCCAAATTCCCGTTAGGGAATAACTGTCTTGACATCCATCAACCAGATCTCCCATTTATAATAGGCTGTGATGGATTAAGAGGATCCGAAATAGACTTAGGCATAGCTACCAGTGAGATGATTTTGACATAGTCAATCCCTTCTCCTTTGGTAACTAATCTAGCTACTTAAGTCTTAACCGGGTGCTCTTCTTATACATCTCCTACACCCCGAAGGATGATAGTGCTATAAGTGTCAAGACTGTTCCAAGGAACATTGATGCAAATTTACCTCCATGGTCTTTTGTCAGTCAGAGCTGTCAGAAGCTCCCACTACTTCTTCGTAGCTCTAGGGATCATCCTCCTGAAACTCTGGATTAACTATCAAAGTTTCTCCATAGTATCTTTCAGGAGCTCTGATAGTCCCACAACGACGAGGTGGTGGTGGTACAAAGGAAGCTCCCACTACTTCTTCGTAGCTCTAGGGATCATCCTCCTGAAACTCTGGATTAACTATCAAAGTTTCTCCATAGCATCTTTCAAGAGCTCTGATGGTCCCACAACGACGAAGTGGTGGTACAAAAGTGAATTGTTTCTACAGTACCTGGTATACTAGTTTCTTGTAACATCTACTCCCACTACGTTTTTAGAAGCGCACTCTCTACCAGTACCCAGTAGTTCACCCAGAACTACCTTACTGATAAACTTATGGTCTATAATATAATCCTGGTCTAGGTAGATGGTGTTCGTAGAAACGATTACCTTCCAAACCTCAAGATCATAGAACAGTCCACCTTGTGCCTCCTAAGGGTAACCTATAAAAAGATATACCTGAAACTATATCTCTATCTCATCCCTCTTGTCCTTTTGCACAAGTGCAGGACAACCCTATATCTCGAGACACTATAGTGTCAGCTTTCGCTTAGACCATAGCTCTCTATAGGTCTGGGGCACTAATCTAGATGTGAGATAGTTTCAGATATAAGCTACTGTTTTAAGATACAACCCCACCAAAAGGTGGGTAGTACACTTGGCAATATTCATCATACTACGGACCATGTCAAACAGAGTCCGATTCCTTCTCTCGGAGACTTCATTCTGACGTGTCATCCTTGGAGCATTTAACTGGGAGATAATCCTATGCTCCCTTAGGATCCTATGGAACTCATCCGATAGTGACTTATTCCTTCGATTAAATTGAAGAGACTCCTATCATCTGGATGCTCTTGGAACCATAGACGTCAAAATTAACTAACACCAATACCTTAGTGGCCCTTTTAGTTATTCTGCCTTTCAGATTACACTCATAGGTTAGAAGGATCTCCGATGAATCTGTGAACAAAAACTCGGCCTTCTGTTATCTCTGAATTTATCTAAGGCGGAATATCTAAATCAGAGGGGTCACAAATGGGATAGCTTCTCCGAAGGATTTAGATAAATTTAAATTTGATGCTGCAGCTGTCATGAAATCTATTTCCAAATTAAGATTAAATTTAAAGAGATTATTCTGATCTATTCCTCTAGTAATGAAGCTATCTATTCAGTTTAAGATACACACCAACGGTGCTGTCTAAAACTAAAAACTTCATTTACCAAGGAGGAAACAGAACTACATCTCTAAAGATCAAAATCTGTGTTTCGGAAAAACTAAGACAATCATATCTAACAGCTTCCGCAACAGCTTATGGCATCAGTACCTATGTTAGGATTCCTTCACTATAAAGTAGCCTTCTGCTTTCCTTAAATCTCTGTAGACCAGAAGTCTACATTCCAAGAAGCATAAGAACTGCTACTAAATAGCGACTCAACTCCTAACATCCTGAGGCCATACTCAATCTTCAAATACCCCCTAGACTCACCAAAGCGGAAACATTTCCGTCCTTAGCGTTACTAGACTTAGGAGTCCACACCAGTTTCTGCACTAGAATAGTTTTCGATCTCTGATAAGTTACTCCTTTAGGTTCTTCTAAAGAAGACCTAGGTTAAGCACTAAGGGCTTTGCCTTTAATCTTGATCCCATCCTTTGTCTCTTGGAAATCTCCTTAGAAGTTCTGCGTTTATCATCTCTAACTTGTTAAAGCTAAAGTCTCTGATAACGCCTTCGAAGGTTCCAGACAAGGATGCAAGACAGACGTCTTCCACCACCTCGTCATCTGGTACTATGTCTTTGGAATCTAGTTCGATCTGGAACTCAAGGATGTGTTCCCGAACAAGCATTCCCTCTGACATCTTGGTACCGAGAAATATCTTGGTGGATAAACGATGAGTCTACCGACTTCGCCTAGCAGACATCTTATGCAAGTAAAACTTATTTTGAGAAGACCCGGCATATCTCTGACTTGCTTCTAAGGAGTTGTCTACAAGTCTGCTATGACACAGAACTTGCATATCTCCTCAGACTCTCGCTAGTCATCATATGCCCTAGTTAGTGCCCTAGTGATATCTGGACCCATTAGGTCTAGTACATGGATATTTAGATTGGAAGCCAATGTACGTTTACTACCCTAAGCTTAAGCTAAAGATAGCGCTTCCGCTCTACGTAGTTAGAGACCAGATAACTGGTTCTCTTATGGGATAACGGATGGGGGAACTATATGCTTGAATGAAAATGAATGCAAGAAAACTTATTTTATGGATTTTGAAAATAAACTAATTATATCCAAATGTCAGCGCTACCCTCACAGCGAAAACACCTCTATGGATTAATTAACCATGTATGTAAGATCTCAGAATCGACTACACCTGCCCTAGGGGGCATCATGCAGCGTCAATCCGCTTACACGGGCCTTTCCCTTGACCCAGTCCAAATCTGCCAACTAAGGGCTTTGATGGACCATGGTTATCTTTTGACCAGTGCCACGTGATCCCCATTGTGCAAGCAACGGATGCCTCACGTCCACTTCGGATGCTTACCCACAAGCCTAAGCAATTACGGCACGGGAGTTCATGCGGCCCCCACTAGGGTGGGATAAAAAGCCCTTCTCTCCTGGCCCCGTAACCGCCATATCCTGAAGGAGACCGCTAAGTTATCTGGCATGGAAAAACATAACCCTCACCCTAGGGGGTGTCGAGCTACGCCCTTCCACCCAGACACAAAGCAGTTGGTTGTGGAGGCCAGAGGATCTCAACGAGTCCTCTTACACATCCCTTATTATAGTTGAGGGTTATTTAATGCAAGTATGAGTGTACACTAAGGTCACGACAACCTATACACTAGACCCTGGTCATACCGTGCTCCCATTAGCGTTCAAGCCTTTCGTGAAGCATTAATCGATCTCGGAATATCATAGTCCCTGCCTCAAGTGGATTTCTCCACTCAAGGGTCACATTACATATTCCATAAACATCGATGCTCCGCAAACTTGGCTATCACGCTAATGCCCTGGAGCCTAGCCTAAGGTCAGACTGACAGGAAAGGTCTTCCACTACCATGGCGCCTCGCTTATAAATTTGACGAATGATGTCATAGTAGAATTCCAACTCATTCTAGGTCTCGATGCTTGCCAAATAGGCACACCCGACTAATCGGGTGTTGACCTAATGGGGGCATAACCAAATGTGAGGAATTCATGCTATCATCAAGGGTCAATTAAATAATAGGCATCACTAGTGGAATCCTATCCTAATAAGGTCGCTAGGACCCGAGGGGAAAGGGCATCCCTCTAACACAGATAATCAAATTATCGCACCGGGTTTCTCTACAGAAATATAAAGAACTACTGAAAGAAACAAGCACATAACTGAATCAAGTTCAGGGTCCGACCCCTGAACCTGACTCGCACAGCGCAGGCTCTCTGTCTCCTTCGCAAGGCTCCTCGATCCGGTGCAAGCCTCTGTATACGATCTTCTGACGCTTTCTGCCCTTTGCCGTCATCGTGTACGCTTCGTCGGATCGCCATCGTCCTCCAAGGTTCCGCTCGTCCTCCCGATGGTGGATCTCCACGGCAAGTCCTCCTCTTCAATCTATAACCGAAAAAGATCTAGTACGCTTCGAGCAAGTGCTCGCTCGTACACAATTTCCTAGAAAGAAAAGGAAAACAAACCTAGCAAAAGCCTGGGAATTAAGGGTGGTAAATCTTCACCTCTTGCCCGACTATGGCTCTAAAATCTATCCACACACAGAAGAAAAAAAAATATCCAGACAAAATCGCTAACACGGGGTCCGACCCCCGGTAGCAAGCAATCACATATCCAGAATAATTTTAGAAACGGCGTCCTGCAAGAACGATTCATAGAACATACAAAATCTACTATGCATGATCTACTCGTAGAACCCCGATGGCGGCACATACTATTCATGCGCGCACATGACGGTTTCATGAAAAAACATGAAACGCACACCACTAGCGAGCTCTGATACCAATTGTTGGAAATAAATCCATGGTAGAGGCCCGCAGCGGAAGCAAAATGAAGGTCCGAGGACCGTAGGCGGTGTGCGTTACATATCAAAATTTTCATCGAAACGATCTACATATGCGTGTATGAAACTAGCATGGCAACTACGCGAACCCCTAACGACGATCTAACGCAAAAGAACAATCTAGCATGTATGCATATTCTAATTATGTTAGATCTACTTGTTAGAGATCATACCTGCGTGCGGAATCTTTCACCGTGACAAATTTCTTCTTTGTCGATGGAGACGGGCTACGGATCTGCTCGACATAGCTTTGGTACGACGGCCATAACTTTCTGCTCCGAACTCCGATTGGGCTGAAATTTGGACTGCAGGTAGCCAACTTCGACACGCAACTTTTGCAACAAGTTTCACGTCGTTTAGACTTCTATAGCTTCCGGAATCACAGAAACAACGCTGATTTTCTGTGCAGATTCTGGACAGCAAAAGGTTGCGGGAGACGCCTTCTAGTTCACCCGATCTCACACGATGCATGGCACCTCGTCGATGGATCTCTGAGTGTCTCCATACGATGAGCCTTCTCCTTCTACAAAACACCATGCGAGGAAGATGAGTCGTCATCCAATAGCGCAAGAGAGGGAGAGAGAGACGAGGGAGGAGATGCGTAAAGAGAAAAGGGGGCGCCTAGGGCTTCCCCATGGCTTGGGCCGGCCCTAGGCTTGCATGGGCTCATTAATTTCGTCCTCCCTTTCTCCCTATGCCTTATATAGGGTCGGTCGGCCTTATCCTTACGGATAAGCCTAGCGGATAGGATTGACTGATTCAAACCTCTCCCTATATATCTCTTCTTTTATCTCTATCTTTTCCTTGTTTTCGAAAACGGTCAAAACCAGCCCGTTTTCTGCGCCTCATGACCGGCCGTTTCATCGGAGGCAACAACCTCCTGAAACTAATAGGGCCGGCCTTGACCAGTCTCTCAACACTTAGGGCCGGCCCCCTTAGTGCATAGTGGCGCATGGTATGACCAAAACGCCCTTATGTCACTAGTTGGCCGTTCCTCGTATACGAGACTTTGCAAGGCACAAATAAGTGAAGTGCACCAGTGATTTCACTATTCTCTGAGGTTCCCGTAGGGTGCCCCTAGGGAAGTCAACTAGTCAACTCGCAACATATTCCGGTGCATCGCACCCATGTGGCAAAGTCCACTTATGACAAGGAATTGCTACATGCGTCTCTGCACTAACCTAGGGTTTCCCCTTAGTGCACACACGTAGCTATGCATCTACCGTGCACTAGTGCGAAGCACTCACGGAGCGTATGCTTAGATTTCTCGCTTCCTCTAACTACGTTCTGTGTTTCGACGAGATGGTATAAGAATCGTACATAATGTCGATAAGGTGGAACCTTCAGGGACCAGGGTTCATGGCTTCCAACTCAGACTCGATCGACACACTACCCGAGTGTACCATCGATCCTCTGAGTCCGAGTTAACCTGCGTAGCCACCCAGAGTGCGACGCAGGCTGCACTCCAATTCCCCCGGACTTACTATATTCTCCCTCATACCCCTGCTCTCCGCTTAGTATGGTAAACTCGCTGTCCCTCCACTGGTGCCATGACGCAACTCGAGCGGTGGAGAATACCGTCAGACTCGAGTGCTCATATGACTCGGTTCCTTCCAGGTTGACCACGTACATCGTATCTCCGATTACTCTTCCGAGCAACCGGATCCGTCACCAGTCTAACTGATGACCACCTGGCCAGGGTTTAATACGACGTAGGTCAGACCAAGGAACGCACCTCCCGTTAGGGGTGTGGATAGCCTGCAGGAGTGACACGCTGATGCAACGCCAGTCGGGTAACCCAGTACACCGTGGTTTTGGATCACTGTATCCGGATCCTCACACATTGGTGCGCCAAAGCACCACACAACTGGTTAGTCCACCAGACATGGTTCCTCAGGGTTTAGGACCGTTTTACCCTAAGCAGAAACACGGTTTAGTGCACCGATGTCTGCTCATCGATCTGTGCATCGTGTTGGTTTCGTTCGGCCACAGACACTGTGCCTGGTAATGACCGTGGTGGAGACACCCACGCTCTGTCATCCCAACAGCTTAACCTGATAGGGCGACCAACCCTAATCAGAGCTACGAACGTATTTAGGTTACATGGGACCAGTCCTTTGAGTCTCCCACTCAAGAGGATTACCATGTAGCCATGGCTCTCTGTTCTATAATCAGAACACGTACTAAGGTACGTACCTAGATGCAATCTTATCCTATCAACCATACATAGCTAAACTATAGGTTTTACGAGCTGTAGACCTCACCAATTCTAACAATCTCCCACTAGGTCTAACGAGGAATAACGGTGTTGAGCTCTGTAGCTTCTACATGCTACCCAAAAGCCTTTGCAGGAATTCCCTAATGGAATTGGCAACATTATCTGTAGATTCCACCTCAGTACCGCTACTTGCATTTCCTCCTATAACTGTCAGATCAAGTGAAGTTTGTACTTGATGAGTTTCCCCTCACGGTGGTGCCTAGTCTCCTTGGACCTTGCTAACCGCTCTTCTTTTGCAACAACAGATAACTTAGCTTCTGGTACGCGTCCCAAGTTCTCTAAGAACTTCCTAAACCTTACCACCTGATATTTTACCTAGCATGCAACAACGTGCTAAGCCACTGTGGTAGAGTCTGTGATGCACTCTTGCTTCATACTCTACCATCTACCGCTTCTAATTCCAAAATAAAAATAATCCCTGAAATCGATTCTCTGAAACACACATTTGACACCAAAGTCAGATCCTGTGTGTCCAATCGATATCAGGACCTGTGAAGTGCAAGCTAACTCACAATCCTTACTTAATGAGGATTTCTGAGTATACCCTTCACATCGGTCCAAAGATCTGGACCCGGGTTCGACTGAAACCGACCCATCTTCCTGTTGCACAATAGATATCTAGCCTCGTAAAACAAATCTGGCTAGAATCTTATCTTCATGCGTAGCTTGTGACAGCAAGAGAATCTTGCTCTGGTTGTCTCGAGTTACCTTGATTCCCAGAGGATAACTCGCCTCACTAGGGTCTTTCACATCGAATTGTGATGACTACAAACCTTTACCGTAAACAATATTCTTACATCATTTTCAATCAGTAGAATATCGTTAACGTAAAGTACTAAATACACCCTTGTAGCTATTTCACCTTTCTTGTACCAACTTGGTTTATCCTCATTCTGATCAAATCCGTGTGAGCGGATTCCCTTGATCAAAATAGATATTCCAACCTGGATGCTTGTATCAGTCCATAAATGGACCGTTGCAACTTGCATTCCAAATCTTCCTAACCTACTGACACAAAGCTTGGGGCTACATCATCCATATGTCCTTTCCAAATTCCCGTTAGGGAATAACTGTCTTGACATCCATCAACCAGATCTCCCATTTATAATAGGCTGTGATGGATTAAGAGGATCCGAAATAGACTTAGGCATAGCTACCAGTGAGATGATTTTGACATAGTCAATCCCTTCTCCTTTGGTAACTAATCTAGCTACTTAAGTCTTAACCGGGTGCTCTTCTTATACATCTCCTACACCCCGAAGGATGATAGTGCTATAAGTGTCAAGACTGTTCCAAGGAACATTGATGCAAATTTACCTCCATGGTCTTTTGTCAGTCAGAGCTGTCGGAAGCTCCCACTACTTCTTCGTAGCTCTAGGGATCATCCTCCTGAAACTCTGGATTAACTATCAAAGTTTCTCCATAGTATCTTTCAGAAGCTCTGATAGTCCCACAACGACGAGGTGGTGGTGGTACAAAGGAAGCTCCCACTACTTCTTCGTAGCTCTAGGGATCATCCTCCTGAAACTCTGGATTAACTATCAAAGTTTCTCCATAGCATCTTTCAAGAGCTCTGATGGTCCCACAACGACGAAGTGGTGGTACAAAAGTGAATTGTTTCTACAGTACCTGGTATACTAGTTTCTTGTAACATCTACTCCCACTACGTTTTTAGAAACGCACTCTCTACCAGTACCCAGTAGTTCACCCAGAACTACCTTACTGATAAACTTATGATCTATAATATAATCCTGGTCTAGGTAGATGGTGTTCGTAGAAACGATTACCTTCCAAACCTCAAGATCATAGAACAGTCCACCTTGTGCCTCCTAAGGGTAACCTATAAACAGATATACCTGAAACTACATCTCTATCTCATCCCTCTTGTCCTTTTGCACAAGTGCAGGACAACCCTATATCTCGAGACACTATAGTGTCAGCTTTCGCTTAGACCATAGCTCTCTATAGGTCTGAGGCACTAATCTAGATGTGAGATAGTTTCAGATATAAGCTACTGTTTTAAGGTACAACCCCACCAAAAGGTGGGTAGTACACTTGGCAATATTCATCATACTACGGACCATGTCAAACAGAGTCCGATTCCTTCTCTCGGAGACTTCATTCTGACGTGTCATCCTTGGAGCATTTAACTGGGAGATAATCCCATGCTCCCTCAGGATCCTATGGAACTCATCCGATAGTGCCTTATTCCTTCGATTAAATTGAAGAGACTCCTATCATCTGGATGCTCTTGGAACCATAGACGTCAAAATTAACTAACACCAATACCTTAGTGGCCCTTTTAGTTATTCTGCCTTTCAGATTACACTCATAGGTTAGAAGGATCTCCGATGAATCTGTGAACAGAAACTCGGCCTTCTGTTATCTCTGAATTTATCTAAGGCGGAATATCTAAATCAGAGGGGTCACAAATGGGATAGCTTCTCCGAAGGATTTAGATAAATTTAAATTTGATACTGCAGCTGTCATGAAATCTATTTCCAAATTAAGATTAAATTTAAAGAGATTATTCTGATCTATTCCTCTAGTAATGAAGCTATCTATTCAGTTTAAGATACACACCAACGGTGCTGTCTAAAACTAAAAACTTCATTTACCAAGGAGGAAACAGAACTACATCTTTAAAGATCAAAATCCGTGTTTCGGAAAAACTAAGACAATCATATCTAACAGCTTCCGCAACAGCTTATGGCATCAGTACCTATGTTAGGATTCCTTCACTATAAAGTAGCCTTCTGCTTTCCTTAAATCTCTGTAGACCAGAAGTCTACATTCCAAGAAGCATAAGAACTGCTACTAAATAGCGACTCAACTCCTAACATCCTGAGGCCATACTCAATCTTCAAATACCCCCTAGACTCACCAAAGCGGAAACATTTCCGTCCTTAGCGTTACTAGACTTAGGAGTCCACACCAGTTTCTGCACTAGAATAGTTTTCGATCTCTGATAAGTTACTCCTTTAGGTTCTTCTAAAGAAGACCTAGGTTAAGCACTAAGGGCTTTGCCTTTAATCTTGATCCCATCCTTTGTCTCTTGGAAATCTCCTTAGAAGTTCTGCGTTTATCATCTCTAACTTGTTAAAGCTAAAGTCTCTGATAACGCCTTCGAAGGTTCCAGACAAGGATGCAAGACAGACGTCTTCCACCACCTTGTCATCTGGTACTATGTCTTTGGAATCTAGTTCGATCTGGAACTCAAGGATGTGTTCCCGAACAAGCATTCCCTCTGACATCTTGGTACCGAGAAATATCTTGGTGGATAAACGATGAGTCTACCGACTTCGCCTAGCAGACATCTTATGCAAGTAAAACTTATTTTGAGAAGACCCGGCATATCTCTGACTTGCTTCTAAGGAGTTGTCTACAAGTCTGCTATGACACAGAACTTGCACATCTCCTCAGACTCTCGCTAGTCATCATATGCCCTAGTTAGTGCCCTAGTGATATCTGGACCCATTAGGTCTTGTACATGGATATTTAGATTGGAAGCCAATGTACGTTTACTACCCTAAGCTTAAGCTAAAGATAGCGCTTCCGCTCTACGTAGTTAGAGACCAGATAACTGGTTCTCTTATGGGATAACGGATAGGGGAACTATATGCTTGAATGAAAATGAATGCAAGAAAACTTATTTTATGGATTTTGAAAATAAGCTAATTATATCCAAATGTCAGCGCTACCCTCACAGCGAAAACACCTCTATGGATTAATTAACCATGTATGTAAGATCTCAGAATCGACTACACCTGCCCTAGGGGGCATCATGCAGCGTCAATCCGCTTACACGGGCCTTTCCCTTGACCCAGTCCAAATCTGCCAACTAAGGGCTTTGATGGACCATGGTTATCTTTTGACCAGTGCCACGTGATCCCCATTGTGCAAGCAACGGATGCCTCACGTCCACTTCGGATGCTTACCCACAAGCCTAAGCAATTACGGCACGGGAGTTCATGCGGCCCCCACTAGGGTGGGATAAAAAGCCCTTCTCTCCTGGCCCCGTAACCGCCATATCTTGAAGGAGACCGCTAAGTTATCTGGCATGGAAAAACATAACCCTCACCCTAGGGGGTGTCGAGCTACGCCCTTCCACCCAAACACAAAGCAGTTAGTTGTGGAGGCCAGAGGATCTCGACGAGTCCTCTTACACATCCCTTATTATAGTTGAGGGTTATTTAATGCAAGTATGAGTGTACACTAAGGTCACGACAACCTATACACTAGACCCTGGTCATACCGTGCTTCCATTAGCGTTCAAGCCTTTCGTGAAGCATTAATCGATCTCGGAATATCATAGTCCCTGCCTCAAGTGGATTTCTCCACTCAAGGGTCACATTACATATTCCAAAAACATCGATGCTCCGCAAACTTGGCTATCACGCTAATGCCCTGGAGCCTAGCCTAAGGTCAGACTGACAGGAAAGGTCTTCCACTACCATGGCGCCTCGCTTATAAATTTGACGAATGATGTCATAGTAGAATTCCAACTCATTCTAGGTCTCGATGCTTGCCAAATAGGCACACCCGACTAATCGGGTGTTGACCTAATGGGGGCATAACCAAATATGAGGAATTCATGCTATCATCAAGGGTCAATTAAATAATAGGCATCACTAGTGGAATCCTATCCTAATAAGGTCGCTAGGACCCGAGGGGAAAGGGCATCCCTCTAACACAGATAATCAAATTATCGCACCGGGTTTCTCTACAGAAATATAAAGAACTACTGAAAGAAACAAGCACATAACTGAATCAAGTTCAGGATCCGACCCCTGAACCTGACTGGCACAACGCAGGCTCTCTGTCTCCTTCGCAAGGCTCCTCGATCCGGTGCAAGCCTCTGTATACGATCTTCTGACGCTTTCTGCCCTTTGCCGTCATCGTGTACGCTTCGTCGGATCGCCATCGTCCTCCAAGGTTCCGCTCGTCCTCCCGATGGTGGATCTCCACGGCAAGTCCTCCTCTTCAATCTATAACCGAAAAAGATCTAGTACGTTTCGAGCAAGTGCTCGCTCGTACACAATTTCCTAGAAAGAAAAGGAAAACAAACCTAGCAAAAGCCTGGGAATTAAGGGTGGTAAATCTTCACCTCTTGCCCGACTATGGCTCTAAAATCTATCCACACACAGAAGAAAAAAAAATATCCAGACAAAATCGCTAACACGGGGTCCGACCCCCGGTACCAAGCAATCACATATCCAGAATAATTTTAGAAACGGCGTCCTGCAAGAACGATTCATAGAACATACAAAATCTACTATGCATGATCTACTCGTAGAACCCCGATGGCGGCACATACTATTCATGCGCGCACATGACGGTTTCATGAAAAAACATGAAACGCACACCACTAGCGAGCTCTGATACCAATTGTTGGAAATAAATCCATGGTAGAGGCCCGCAGCGGAAGCAAAATGAAGGTCCGAGGACCGTAGGCGGTGTGCGTTACATATCAAAATTTTTATCGAAACGATCTACATATGCGTGTATGAAACTAGCATGGCAATTACGCGAACCCCTAACGACGATCTAACGCAAAAGAACAATCTAGCATGTATGCATATTCTAATTATGTTAGATCTACTTGTTAGAGATCATACCTGTGTGCAGAATCTTTCACCGCGACAAATTTCTTCTTTGTCGATGGAGACGGGCTACGGATCTGCTTGACATAGCTTCGGTATGACGGCCATAACTTTCTGCTCCTAACTCCGATTGGGCTGAAATTTGGACTGCAGGTAGCCAACTTCGAGACGCAACTTTTGCAACAAGTTTCACGTTGTTTGGACTTCTATAGCTTCCGGAATCACAGAAACAATGCTGATTTTCTGTGCAGATTCTGGACAGCAAAAGGTTGCGGGAGACGCCTTCTAGTTCACCCGATCTCACACGATGCATGGCACCTCATCGATGGATCTCTGAGTGCCTCCATACGGTGAGTCTTCTCCTTCTACAAAACACCATGCGAGGAAGATGAGTCGCCATCCAATAGCGCAAGCGAGGGAGAGAGAGACGAGGGAGGAGATGCGAAGAGAGAAAAGGGGGCGCCTAGGGCTTCCCCATGGCTTGGGCCGGCCCTAGGCTTGCATGGGCTCATTAATTTCGTCCCCCCTTTCTCCCTATGCCTTATATAGGGTCGGCCTTATCCTTACGGATAAGCCTAGCGGATAGGATTGACTGATTCAAACCTCTCCCTATATATCTCTTCTTTTATCTCTATCTTTTCCTTGTTTTCGAAAACGGTCAAAACCAGCCCGTTTTCTGCGCCTCATGACCGGCCGTTTCATCGGAGGCAACAACCTCCTGAAACTAATAGGGCCAACCTTGACCAGTCTCTCAACACTTAGGGCCGGCCCCCTTAGTGCATAGTGGCGCATGGTATGACCAAAACGCCCTTATGTCACTAGTTGGTCGTTCCTCGTGTACGAGACTTTGCAAGGCACAAATAAGTGAAGTGCACCAGTGATTTCACTATTCTCTGAGGTTCCCGTAGGGTACCCCTAGTGAAGTCAACTAGTCAACTCGCAACATATCCCGGTGCGTCGCACCCATGTGGCAAAGTCCACTTATGATAAGGAATTGCTACATGCGTCTCTGCACTAACCTAGGGTTTCCCCTTAGTGCACACACGTAGCTACGCATCTACCGTGCACTAGTGCGAAGCACTCACGGAGCGTATGCTTAGATTTCTCGCTTCCTCTAACTACGTTCTGTATTTCGACGAGATGGTATAAGAATCGTACATAATGTCGATAAGGTGGAACCTTCAGGGACCAGGGTTCATGGCTTCCAACTCAGACTCGATCGACACACTACCCGAGTGTACCATCGATCCTCTGAGTCCGAGTTAACCTGCGTAGCCACACAGAGTGTGACGCAGGCTGCACTCCAATTCCCCCGGACTTACTATATTCTCCCTCATACCCCTGCTCTCCGCTTAGTATGGTAAACTCGCTGTCCCTCCACTGGTGCCATGACGCAACTCGAGCGGTGGAGAATACCGTCAGACTCGAGTGCTCATATGACTCGGTTCCTTCCAGGTTGACCACGTACATCGTATCTCCGATTACTCTTCCGAGCAACCGGATCCGTCACCAGTCTAACTGATGACCACCTGGCCAGGGTTTAATACGACGTAGGTCAGACCAAGGAACGCACCTCCCGTTAGGGGTGTGGATAGCCTGCAGGAGTGACTGTTGTGATTTTAAATTGTTATACCGCAA
The DNA here is from genome assembly GCA_947650365.1 of Chamaelirium japonicum. Lineage (NCBI taxonomy): Eukaryota > Viridiplantae > Streptophyta > Magnoliopsida > Liliales > Melanthiaceae > Chamaelirium > Chamaelirium japonicum. The sequence continues at coordinate 28,526,061 of OX393555.1, forward strand.
GTGCACGGCGTCTATCTGATAGACAGTGTCAAATACGGGTCGATCCCACAGAGACTTGATTGAAAACTGATTAAAGAAAGGATTAATGATTAAACTAGTACGGAAATATCTCCAAAGGAGAGCGAGTGAATTTGAATTAATTAATTCTTGATTAACATAAACGCAATAAACTAAATACAATAAAATAATGGTTGTGGATGATCAATGGATGAGAACTAGGGTTTCGGGGTTACGCTTGGACATTCACAAATAATATTGATTATTTATCTCAGTTGGGGTAGAATGGCGTGTTCATCCCAACCGGAAGATTTAACAATTAAAATATGAGAATCTTTAATCTTAGATCTAGACAGTTGACGATTAGCGTGAAAGAACTTGTTGCACGACACAGGGACTCTCCCTAGCATCCGGCGTAACCTGGGTCAACGCCGAATCTTAAAGAGTTTATAGAAGTGTCAACGTCTCTTTGAGAAGTTGAATCACAGAGCAGTCTATTTCTATAGATTAAAGATTTGAATTATAATAAAATGATAATAATCATACGATGGTTATTCAAAACGTTCAAAACGATACTACAGTGCTGTAGAAACTTCCCTACGCATCTACTATGACCGGAATCAATAATAGAAACAAGAGAATATGCAAGCATGCGGTATTTAATAAAGATTATGAAACAACCAAAGACGAAATTACATTGAGGCATAAACGGGAATCAATATTATTCATAAATAAACCAAGTTTCACCCCTAGCCCTAGCTAGGGGTTTAGCTACGCATATTCATACAATTCATAATGAAAATATAAATGCGAGCAAACTCCATTATGGATGACGAGCGTGTGTGTGAAGCTTCTGGCGAGGATGATGGCGCGTCTTCGACGATGGCGGCGTCGCTCGGAATGATGGATGATGGCCGGCGGCTTCGAGATGCGTAGTCCGGGTCCGTAGATGCTGGGGTGTGGCCCGGGTGATGGTGAAGATGAAGATGGTGGGCGGTGTAAGGTGGTCAGATGGCAGCCCCCCCCCCCCCCTTTGTTTACCCGAGCCCCCCCCTATATAGGAGAGAGAGAGAGAGAGAGTATCGGGTTCGGACATTAGCTTGGGCCCAAAGAAAAGGAAACGAAAATAAGAGAGAGAGAAGTCCGGTTTTAGATCTAGAGAGAGAAAACCGGATGAGAGATATGCTCGGGCTACAGCTGGGGATCCGGTTGGCATGGGGTTTTAGAGAGAGAATCCCGGAGATAGAGAGAGAAGATCGTAGAGAGAGAGAGAATTCGGAGAGAGAAACGTCTGCATGTGCTGTTGATGAGGTTTAGAGAGAGATAAGTTCGGTTGGAGGTACACGTGATGGAATAGGAGCGATTTTAGAAAGAGAGAGAGATGGAAAGAGAATCCCAGAGAGAAAGAAGTTCGGCTGGGGGCGTTGGGTCTCGATCGGGTAAGAGAGAGAATAAGGAAAGAGAGAGAAACGGAAGAGAGAAACGGGAGAGAGAAAAGCTCGGTGGGTTCCGGGCGGTTGGGTTAGAGAAAGGATCGGTGGGTTCGTTTTAAGGAAAGATAGGGAGAGAAGCTCGTAGAGAGAGAAAGAGATTCGGGTGCAGGCCGGTTTTGGGTTTTAGAGAGAGAGAATCAAGGAAATAACGAGAAGAGTCCGGAGCTCTGATGGGATCCGGTTTGCATGGGATTCTAGGATCGCTAGAGACGGCTACGATGCGATCAGGTTCGGGGCCGGGATCGATACATGGAATGGATGAGCTGGAACGGTAAAGGGGTTGCATGCATGGGTTTTATGGATCGGACAACTGTATGGGACGGTAGAGAGAGTCCGAAGCTTGCTATCGGGTCGGGTCGGGGTTGATGCACTGCTACGATGGGCTTTGTAGCTGGAATAAGGTGCAGAGTGAAAACAACTAAATTAAAGATGGAAATAGAAGATGAAAAGGAAACAAAAAGAAAGAGAAAAGAAAGATAGGAAGAGAACGACAGGCCGGCTTTGGTCACCATCATTTGAACTCATCATCAAAACCCTCATCGCTCATTTGCATTCATGTAGTCACCTTCTGGTTCGAGTCATGCGCTGCACGGCTTGTTGAATTCTTCCCTCGTCCGAATCATCGCAGTTATCCGTTTTCCAACGTTGTTCTTCAGACAGGCCTCCAAACTAGCTGTACAGTCTCCATCAGATCGCCGTGAGAATATCCACGGCTTGGTCATGAAGTCCTTGAGCTGATTGCATCGAAAACCGAATAAATTTCCTGAAAAACACACATGAAATGACACTTATCAGATTCAAATGCGATTATCGATAAAAGGATAATTTGGACTTTCGGGCTCTATATTTTTCATGCATGCAATGTATGAGAGCGAACCAATATGCCGTTGGGTTCGTATGAAAGTCTACTATATCATGGTACAAAGAAACTCATGCAGTTTACGTGTATTATGAAAGTTTTACGTAGCAAAGTGACGCTATGTGCATGATAAAGAAGGATTAAATCGCACCAAATGGACGCTCAACACACCCCCAAACTTAAATCTTTCTAGTCCTCGAGAAAGCAACCAAAATAAACTACGAAAATAATAGAAAAATAAAAATAACTGAACTCACTTTCGCAGGAATCGCGATTGCACTTAGCACGTGCAACAAGCCGTTAAACCCCTGGGTTACCCCAGTGGACGAGTTTTGTCTCGTGAGGGTTTGCAGTGAATCTACCCACAAAATTCAAACTTTTTTTGTTTATTTTTTTATTTTTAATATAAATAAGAAATAATAAAAGTCGATTTCGTAGAATAATTAAAAAGTACTCAAAAGTAGAATTTCTAAGGCACAAGACTCACAAGGTATCTAACCCAAGCTTCGGCTTTCGAAGTAAGCACTTTAGGTCCTAATTATTAGTTTCCCGTTAGAAAAGATCAAGGTCAACTATACTCGAGTGCACGGTGCTGTCTGGGCTAAACACAACTGGGGATTTGCTTCTCTACATTCATATCATTCTAACAATCTCCTAGAACGATCAAAGTCGACCTTAGAACCTGAGTCAAAACCAGCTAATCTAGACAGGCTAGTGAGAGTTGTGGATATTCACCTTAATACCTTTCGGCTTTATATGTGATATTCCAGTTTCCCCACATTGTTTATAACGACGGCTTTCACACTATTTTCTTTTCTTTTCTTTTTTTTCTCCTTTTTTTTTTTTGGTCTTATTTTTTTTTCTGGATCTAATTATATATCCCTTCCTAACTTGTACCATGCCAGCTGCACTCTATGCCCATGACACACTGCCAACGTCTCATGAGTTAGGTAGCCATCCTCATGTTGCCTTTATATTTGATTCACTCTGCATCCATAGGATCATTCTCATAACCCTATCGACCAGGCTTCACTCATACTAGGGCATACAGGTTAAGACTTTTATATAATTAGGTCCTAGACCATGCTAATAGGTATCCCTTTCCGCTATACCTTAGAATTCACTGGTCGGTTTTCTAATGATATTTTTTTTCAAACCAAGTGAACCAGATCCGCATGGTTCATCAGGACTCTAGTTGACTATTAGGCTGATATGATAGCTTTGAATCTAGACCCTAGAGGTGTAAGCCAGATGTGAAGTGAAAAGTCAAGTCTAGTTTGTTTTGACAATCTCTAAAAGGTTACTAAGGGTCAGAACCATATTAGACATACTTTTTCTAGCTGATCCTTGGACTTTATACCTTGATTATCAAGTGCCTTATAGTCCTATTCGAGTACGATAAAATTATATTACAAAACCTGAAATAAAGATAAAATATATATAGATATATATAATTTTTTTTTTTTTCGAAAAGAACGAAAGGGCCGGCAAAAGTAATACGATAAGAAACTAAAATAAGAAAAAGAAAATAAAAATATGCAAATGCAAATTCCTAGATATTTCTATACGAACGCTATAGTTTTGGTAGGGGACTACAGACGAGACACACATACGCCAAGACGTATATGCCGAGCTTTCCCACTACAGCGTAAGTTGATGTAATGATTTTTTTTTTTTTTTTGAAAAAAATTAGAATAGAAGAATTTTGTATACTGGATTTTACAAAAAGTACATTACACCCCCAAACTTAAATTAGACATTGTCCTCAATGTATGAATTAGACATGCTCATGAATGAGATGATAGTATTATATGATAACATTCTTGAAGGACATATATAAAAATTAAAAGTACGAAGTGTTAAGGATGGATAGTACCTCATAAGTACTTTATGGCTTTGTTTCCTGCAAAATATTAGTACGACAAAGAAAACAAAACAAAACGACTAAACAGACTAATAAAAACTAGCAGATGCGAATAAATAAATAAAAAATTAACTGCTATAATGCAAATATGTTTTTCAGCAGATGGAATTTTCAAAAAGAACAGAGAGTAGTCATTAATTGAAAAATTATATTCTATAGTATACGTTGGGCATGTTTCTGCGTGACTCTCCTTTATTCTATGAGGGTTCATCCTATATTGTTCTTTATGAGTTTTCTTTTCAAATGGAACAATGTAAGATTCATTATTATACTCTATGTTCCATCTTGTATCATCTACATTATCTTTAAAAAATTTGCATAAATGAATTTTCTGATTTTGGATGAATGGAGGAAAAATTAAATCAGAAAATATATCTTTTTCACCCAAATATGTATATTGAAACTCAGATAGCAGAATTTGTAGGTCAATGCACAATTTTTCGATAATAATTAGACGATTAATCATGATATCATTAATTTCAAAATTCGTTGATAGAGCATTGGCTTTTTTAGCAAACATATCACTATCAATGATATAAGGAAGATCATGGGTGACATCTAGTAATGCAGTGCTTGTATTGATATGATCATCAATATCCAAATTCTTACCAAAATGTGCAAGACAGGCTTCCAGTGGGTCATTATAGTTTACTTGTGGTACAAAACTTTCGTCTTGTTCTTGCAAGTAGTTAACCTCTTCTAATTTATCACTGTCAGCTCTAGGTTGTTTGCTCACATGAAATATATTGACTTGTAATGTCATGTTACCGAAGGACATGCTCATTATACCATTCCGACAGTTGATTAATGCATTCGATGTTGCCAGGAAAGGTCGCCCTAAGATTACCGGTACTCGACTCGTAAATTCCGTTGGTGGTTTGGTATCAAGGACCACAAAGTCAACAGGGAAAACAAATTCTCCCACTTTGATTAGGACATCTTCTACTATCCCTTTTGGATATCGGATTGAAGCATCAGCTAGCTGGAGGGTTAATTTAGTGGGTTTTAACTCCCCCAAACCTAGCTCTTTATATATAGAATATGGAAGGAGGTTGACACTTGCACCTAAGTCGAGCAAGGCTTTCTCAATATAATATTCCCCTATTTTACAGGAAATGGTAGGACAACCAGGGTCCTTATATTTGATAGGGGTTGAGCATGAAATAACTGAACTAGCCTGCTGAGCCAAAAATGCTCTCTTGGGTATATTAGTTGTTCTCTTAAAAGTGCAAAGGTCCTTTAAGAATTTAGCATATGTAGGTATTTGTTGGATTGCATCTAAGAGTGGAATATTAATTTTTACTTGCTTGAAGACTTCAAGCATATTATCCATTTGTATTTTCTTCTTTGCTGGCTCTAGTCTTTGAGGATATGGGGCTCTAGGGATGTAAGTTCTAAGAGGTGGTTCACTCGATGATGTAATATTTTCAGGATCGTGTCTTGTGTTTTCCCTAGTTTTCTCTTGTGATTTTAGCTCCTCTTCAGGTGTTTCTTCAGTTCTTATGTCATTCTGCCTAAGTTCCTCAATTTCTTTAGGGGATTCTATCATGTTATCAACTTGTCGTCCTGACCTAAGTGTAGTGATTGCATTTGCCTGCTCATGGCCTTTTCCTTTGATGTCATGAACTTCAAATTGACCCCTTGGATTTGACCCTTTAGGGTTAGCCTCAGGTTGACTCGGAAATGTACCCTTATCTCTTGTATTCAAAGAATCAGCTAGTTGACTCACAGTGTATTCTAACTTCGCAATAGATTATGTGTTAGCACTGAGGCTTTGTGCGGTGCTCTGTTGGAATTGGAGGGTATTCTGGGCTAATAGTTTCATCGTTTCCTCCAGAGAATTGATTCTTTGATTATCTGGATTAGGGATGACATTCTGTATGGGTGGCTTTTGAAACCCTAGAGATGGTACAGACTGAGATGGGCCACCTTGGTATGGATCTGTAGTCCATGAGAAATTTGGATGATTCTTCCATCCTTCATTGTAAGTGTTTGAATATGGATTATGTTTTTGTTGATTATCAAAACGATTGTTTTGATACAAAGCATTGACTCTTTCCATATTATTTTCTTGTCTCCCTAACATCGGGCATCGATAATCTGCATGGGTAGGCTCACTACAAATTGAACAAATAGAAAAGGTAGATTCATTGTTGCAACTCATAGTTTGATTAAGGCTTAATGCCTCTAAGGTATTTGGAGTGGAAGTCCTATTTCCTTGATTCATTTCTAGAGCCTCTAAGCGTCTCATCATAGTGGTCAATTTAGCTTCTGCTTCTAATTTAGGTTCAACTTTATAGAATCCACCTTGTGCAGTAGGGGGGAATTTCTTATAATCTTCTTTGATTGGTTCCCACTGTAGTGTATTCTCTGCAATTTCTTCTAAGTAGGTCCAGGCTTGATCTGCTGTCTTTTTGGTGAATTCACCATTACAACATGATTCTACCATGGTCTTAGATGGGTAGTTCAACCCTTCATAAAGGATTTGGACTAGTCTAATTTTTTCAAAGCCATGGTGTGGACAGTGCAGGAGTAGGTCCTTAAATCTTTCTATGTATCTATAGAGAGCCTCACCTTCCAGTTGGTGAAACACATTCAAGGCCTGACGAATCGAGGCCGTCTTTTGTTTAGAATAGAATTGTCTATAAAAGAGCTCGAGTAGGCTTACCCAAGTAGTTATGGATCCAGCTTGTAAGGCATAAAGCCATGCTTTAGCCTTCTCTTTTAGTGAGAATGGGAATAATCTAAGTTTGAGATTTTCTTCGGACATATTATCGAATTTCATTGTTCCACATATGTCCTCGAATTCCCTCACGTGTTGATATGGATTTTCCTGCTCCATTCCCCGAAAGACGGGAAGCATTTGGATTAAGCCAGATTTTAATTCAAATTTTGCATTAGTGGTCGGTAAGGTTATGCAAGACGGTTGTGTAGCCCTAGTGGGATACATATAATCCCCTAATGTGATTGCTTGCGGCTGTTCCGCCATCTCTAAGATATTATTATATTCAACTCTAACTAATCTTTTTCCTACACGTGCCCAAACTGTGGACTGTGTGTCCAGATTAATGCGTCAATTAGGTAATAGTAGTTTAACTAATATAACACTACGCTAGTAAAGAAAACGGAGTACGTACTTTAGCAGAATACTTATGCAAATAGAGAGCCTACTATTATGCAATGCAACACCCTAGCAAATGGTTTCTATCGATGCAAGGTTGAGTGTACACCTCAGACTGAGACACACATACAACTATAAGAGGTGTATGTGCCGAGCTGGCGACAACCTTACAAAGTTGCGATGCAATTCGATTATTTGATCTACGGTGAAAGTTTGCACATTAGCCGGTTACCCTAATTACTACGGTTATTGAATCAGCAGGAGTAAGCAATAGGAGTACGTAATCAAACCCAATGACTGGAGAGGCGTGGGTAAGGATTTGAGTACTTACCTTTGCGATGCTTATGCAAGTTTTTCGTTGAGCGTGTAAGTACCTGAAAAGTTAAATAGAAGATAATACGTATGAAAGAGACAAAATACGGAAATAGAATAACTAAGAATACTAATACTAACTTTTTTTTTTTTTTAAAAGCAAATAAAAACTAAACTTTAACAGTTTTCAAACTCAAGTCCCCGGCAACGGCGCCAAAAACTTGTTGTGATTTTAAATTGTTATACCGCAAGTGCACGACGTCTATCTGATAGACAGTGGCAAATACGGGTCGATCCCACAGAGACTTGATTGAAAACTGATTAAAGAAAGGATTAATGATTAAACTAGTACGGAAATATCTCCAAAGGAGAGCGAGTGAATTTGAATTAATTAATTCTTGATTAACATAAACGCAATAAACTAAATACAATAAAATAATGGTTGTGGATGATCAATGGATGAGAACTAGGGTTTCGGGGTTACGCTTGGACATTCACAAATAATATTGATTATTTATCTCAGTTGGGGTAGAATGGCGTGTTCATCCCAACCGGAAGATTTAACAATTAAAATCTGAGAATCTTTAATCTTAGATCTAGACAGTTGACGATTAGCGTGAAAGAACTTGTTGCACGACACAGGGACTCTCCCTAGCATCCGGCGTAACCTGGGTCAACGCCGAATCTTAAAGAGTTTATAGAAGTGTCAACGTCTCTTTGAGAAGTTGAATCACAGAGCAGTCTATTTCTATAGATTAAAGATTTGAATTATAATAAAATGATAATAATCATACGATGGTTATTCAAAACGTTCAAAACGATACTACAGTACTGTAGAAACTTCCCTACGCATCTACTATGACCGGAATCAATAATAGAAACAAGAGAATATGCAAGCATGCGGTATTTAATAAAGATTATGAAACAACCAAAGACGAAATTACATTGAGGCATAAACGGGAATCAATATTATTCATAAATAAACCAAGTTTCACCCCTAGCCCTAGCTAGGGGTTTAGCTACGCATATTCATACAATTCATAATGAAAATATAAATGCGAGCAAACTCCATTATGGATGACGAGCGTGTGTGTGAAGCTTCTGGCGAGGATGATGGCGCGTCTTCGACGATGGCGGCGTCGCTCGGAATGATGGATGATGGCCGGCGGCTTCGAGATGCGTAGTCCGGGTCCGTAGATGCTGGGGTGTGGCCCGGGTGATGGTGAAGATGAAGATGGTGGGCGGTGTAAGGTGGTCAGATGGCAGCCCCCCCCCCCCTTTGTTTACCCGAGCCCCCCTATATAGGAGAGAGAGAGAGAGAGAGAGAGAGAGAGAGAGAGTATCGGGTTCGGACGTTAGCTTGGGCCCAAAGAAAAGGAAACGAAAATAAGAGAGAGAGAAGTCCGGTTTTAGATCTAGAGAGAGAAAACCGGATGAGAGATATGCTCGGGCTACAGCTGGGGATCCGGTTGGCATGGGGTTTTAGAGAGAGAATCTCGGAGATAGAGAGAGAAGATCGTAGAGAGAGAGAGAATTCGGAGAGAGAAACGTCTGCATGTGCTGTTGATGAGGTTTAGAGAGAGATAAGATCGATTGGAGGTACACGTGATGGAATAGGAGCGATTTTAGAAAGAGAGAGAGATGGAAAGAGAATCCCAGAGAGACAGAAGTTCGGCTGGGGGCGTTGGGTCTCGATCGGGTAAGAGAGAGAATAAGGAAAGAGAGAGAAACGGGAGAGAGAAACGGGAGAGAGAAAAGCTCGGTGGGTTCCGGGCGGTTGGGTTAGAGAGAGGATCGGTGGGTTCGTTTTAAGGAAAGATAGGGAGAGAAGCTCGTAGAGAGAGAAAGAGATTCGGGTGCAGGCCGGTTTTGGGTTTTAGAGAGAGAGAATCAAGGAAATAACGAGAAGAGTCCGGAGCTCTGATGGGATCCGGTTTGCATGGGATTCTAGGATCGCTAGAGACGGCTACGATGCGATCAGGTTCGGGGCCGGGATCGATACATGGAATGGATGAACTGGAACGGTAAAGGGGTTGCATGCATGGGTTTTATGGATCGGACAACTGTATGGGACGGTAGAGAGAGTCCGAAGTTTGCTATCGGGTCGGGTCGGGGTTGATGCACTGCTACGATGGGCTTTGTAGCTGGAATAAGGTGCAGAGTGAAAACAACTAAATTAAAGATGGAAATAGAAGATGAAAAGGAAACAAAAAGAAAGAGAAAGAAAGATAGGAAGAGAACGACAGGCCGGCTTTGGTCACCATCATTTGAACTCATCATCAAAACCCTCATCGCTCATTTGCATTCATGTAGTCACCTTCTGGTTCGAGTCATGCGCTGCACGGCTTGTTGAATTCTTCCCTCGTCCGAATCATCGCAGTTATCCGTTTTCCAACGTTGTTCTTCAGACAGGCCTCCAAACTAGCTGTACAGTCTCCATCAGATCGCCGTGAGAATATCCACGGCTTGGTCATGAAGTCCTTGAGCTGATTGCATCGAAAACCGAATAAATTTCCTGAAAAACACACATGAAATGACACTTATCAGATTCAAATGCGATTATCGATAAAAGGATAATTTGGACTTTCGGGCTCTATATTTTTGATGCATGCAATGTATGAGAGCGAACCAATATGCCTTTGGGTTCGTATGAAAGTCTACTATATCATGGTACAAAGAAACTCATGCAGTTTACGTGTATTATGAAAGTTTTACGTAGCAAAGTGACGCTATGTGCATGATAAAGAAGGATTAAATCGCACCAAATGGACGCTCAACAGTGACACGCTGATGCAACGCCAGTCGGGTAACCCAGTACACCGTGGTTTTGGATCACTGCATCCGGATCCTCACACATTGGTGCGCCAAAGCACCACACAACTGGTTAGTCCACCAGACATGGTTCCTCAGGGTTTAGGACCGTTTTACCCTAAGCAGAAACACGGTTTAGTGCACTGATATCTGCTCATCGATCTGTGCATCGTGTTGGTTCCGTTCGGCCACAGACACTGTGCCTGGTAATGACCGTGGTGGAGACACCCACGCTCTGTCATCCCAACAGCTTAACCTGATAGGGCGACCAACCCTAATCAGAGCTGCGAACGTATTTAGATTACATGGGACCAGTCCTTTGAGTCTCCCACTCAAGAGGATTACCATGTAGCCATGGCTCTCTGTTCTATAATCAGAACACGTACTAAGGTACGTACCTAGATGCAATCTTATACTATCAACCATACATAGCTAAACTATAGGTTTTACGAGCTGTAGACCTCACCAATTCTAACACATAGAACCCGCTCTACCTTCACAAACCATTTCTAAAAGAAATTTGTGACTTGTCTTTGCTCATAAAATACTATTTGCTAAATAAGAAATCATTTACCACTAAGAATTTTTATCAAGTCCTAAAATTGTTTGTTTAGAGCGGTTAAACTTTTAACAATTCAAGAATCTTATTGTTATTATTTAATCGTTAATCATAGTTAAAAAGGCTAATCATTATTTTCCATTGTGCTCACTACTTAATTGTTAGTATTATTACATTTGCTGTCATAGAGTAAATAGCTTTCTCGTTAGAAATTAAGAATTGTGTGGTAGCTACTAGTTGCAATAATCGTTTTCCACAAATCTAATAAAAATCACATATTTTCAAAAAAGACTAAAAGTTGTCCCCTGTACATTTCACTGCCTACGAGGTCTAGAATGGCATGACAAACTTGCATTAAATTATTCAAGGTAGCTCGCTACTTGGAGCCCACTTGGCTGTTAAGATTTTAAAATTTTATTTGGACTTCTAAAAGTCAAATTTATTCGAATCTGCCTTAAAATTGATAAAACTTACTTTTCAATCCACAGATTTCTACTCCTCATTATTGTCTGAAATGACTTTACCAAATCGTAAAACCCTTAGTGTCAAACTCGAGAAGTTTGATGAGTCTAACTTCAAGAGGTAGAAAAACCATATGCGATTCTAGTTAACCAAACTTGGGTTACTATCTGTCATAGGTGAAACTACACCAGGAGTTACCAATGGGTCAAATCAAACTTACCACACCCGAGACTCCACTTCCAAACCTAACCTCAGAGTGTAAGTATGAGATGATACTGGAGTAAAATGCTTCAGACTTTAACAAGTTCAAGATGGTTCTCCAAACCCATGAACGATTAGATTCATGAGTTTGAAAACCTAGTCTAATACCTGAACACTAATGGTTCCACCCTTAATGAAACCTTCCAAATAGCTTATTTTATAGACAAATTGTCTGCTTCCTGGTTAGAGTTTCTAAGCACCAAAGTCATACCCAAGATAACCTAACCCTAACTTAAGTTCTAAACTCTATTATTGAAGAACAACATAAGCTCAGGGAAAAGAGATTCTCTAAAACCAAACCAATGTTAACAATATAAAGAATCAACCCACTAAGCCATTCCCGAAACTTAAGTACAAGTTTTAAAAGAAACCCTTTCACCCTAAGCCTAATAAGCCATACACCAAGAAGCCTTACAATAGCAACCACAACCCAAACCATCTCAAAGACCATAAGAAGGAAGAAGTGTGTTATTGCTACGACTGTGTCGGACAAATCATATGGATTACCAATGCTTCTACAAGAAGACATGACCACCTTCAAATCCAAGAAGGAATGGTCTAACGCCGCCCGGCTCCCAATTCAACATGGTGACTTCTAAAGCTGGCTCATCTGGGACTGCTTTCAGGTCTGTTATTTTTACCCCTGAAGTTAACATGCTATTTCAAGCAAATGATTAATGGATTGACATATGAGCTAATATTCATATTTGCTCAGATCAATCTTTGTTTTCTACCTATCAGGTCTTAGGTGGAGGAGCTGTAAGTATGAAGAACAATGTTGAGGCTCGTGTGTTGGGGATTGGTCGGATCGACCTGAAGATAATGTCGGAGAAAACCCTAACCCTGCACGGAGTCCACCATGTTTTGGAGATTAGGAGAAACCTTATTTGTAGTTCCTTATTAGTTCAGCATGGCTATAAACTTGTATTCGAGTCTAATAAAGTTGTAATCACTAAGGAAACAAATTTTATTAGAAAATGATTTCTCTATAATGATTTTTTTAAATTAAATATCTTTAATCCTTATTCTACTATTATGAATGTTAAGTCTTAAACCACTTGGCACCAAAGACTAGGTTATGTTAATTATAATTATATTAATAAACTTATAACCTTAATCATTATTCATAAATTTGATACTAAGTATCTTGACAAGTGCGAGATATGCATAGAAACTAAACAGCCTAAGAAATCCTTCAAAACTATCGATCAAGGTTCCAAGGTATTTGAACTGATTCACAACGACATCTTTGATTTTGAAAGAACCTCAAGAGGTAGCAATAGATATTTTGTAACGTTCATAGGTGACGCTTTAAAATATTATCACCTATACCTCGTTAAGACTAAAAATAAAGTACTTAGTAAATTCAATATCTACAGAGCTGAGGTTGAGAAGCAACTAAATAAAAACATTAAGATTATTCGGTCAGACTGAGAAGGGGAGTACACCTTGTATGTGCAGAAAAAGATTCGGGTCGTCTTTATTGCAAACACACGAAGATTACAAAGGCTGGGACCCGGGAACTTGGGGGTGGTAAGTCGGGTGCGGCTAAAATTTGATCAGGAGATTATGGGAGAGATCCTCTGGAGGGTTCCTTTGATCCGCGTCTCTATATTATTTCGTGCGAGAGCATTGAAGGGGTTGCCAAGGACAAAGATCTTTACAGGGTGAGGGTTTCTTGAGAGGCTAAGAAGTCTTCATGTCTCTCTTGATCCTTTCTAGATCTTGGCATCCTTGATCGTTGGTTCATGGTGTCGATCATACTTCTGGCGTCGACTTTGGCTTTGGCTTTCAACTTTAGCTTGGCTTTGGCGTGGCTCTGGCTCCTGCGGTGCTTTGACACTTGCTCTCGAACGTCGACGGGTAGAGACTTGCGATGCTTTACACTACAAGAAATAGGTTTTTTACCGACGGAAATTTATATTACCGTCGGTAATAATATATATTTTACCAACGGTAATAATATTTTCCGTCGGTAATAATACTTTGATTTTTTTAATTTTTTTTTCATATTTATTACCGACAGTTATATATTATCCGTCGGTAATATACCTTTACCGACGGAAATTATTACGTCCGTCGGCAATATATGTTATTACCGATGTAATATAAAAGTCCGTCGCTACACTACAAACAAGACGTATTTTGCCGACGGAATTTCTAGGATCTAATTATACCCGTCGGTAATATACCTTTACCAACGGTAATATTTTCCGTCGGTAACAATACTTTGATTTTTTTAATTTTTTTTTCATATTTATTACCGACAGTTATATATTATCCGTCGGTAATATACCTTTACCGACAGAAATTATTACGTCCGTCGGCAATATATGTTATTACCGACAGTAATATAAAAGTCCGTCGCTACACTACAAACAAGACGTATTTTGCCGACGGAATTTCTAGGATCTAATTATACCCGTCGGTAATATACCTTTACCGACGGATCTAATTATACCCGTCGGTATAATAAGTTTGATTTTTCAAATTATTTTTTCTATTTTAATTACCGACAACAAAATTATGTCCGTCGGCATAATATCTTTACCGACGGATATAATATATTCCGTCGGTAAAATATATATATTACCGACGGTAATATATATTAATATCGGTAATAAAAAATAATATAATAATATTTGATATTATTTGTACCGACGGAATTTAATTACCGTCGGTATAAAATATATATTTACTGATAAAAATTTAGTGTCTTTCGGTGTCTAATATATCTTTCCCGACGGAATCTTTTCTTCCGTCGGTAAAAATCCTTTCGTCTGCCACCTCATCGATCCGCACTGATTTGTATCGATCCATCTCGAACGTTAATCGATAATCCAACCACCCGAATCAGTCTCCCACGGATCCAAACCCCTCCTCCAAAGTCCTCACCCCCTGCGCGGAAATCAAATCACCCCACCCAAGCCCCTTTAAATCCCCTCCCCCGGAGTCGAAGATCTCGAAGAGATCTTCCGCAAGGTGCTGGGCAAGGGGTTGGGCAAGGGCGGCGCCACCGCCTCCTCGCCCATCGCGGCGGTGCATCACGAAGCCGGCCATCCTCCTCCTCGCCCACCGCGGCGGTGCATCACGAAGCCGGCCATCCTCCTCCTCGCCCACCGCGGCGGCGTGAAGCGGATCAGCGGCCTCATCTTTGAAGAGACCAGCGGCATCCTCAAGATCATCCGCGACGCCGTCACCTACACCGAGCACGCCCGCCGCAAGACCGTCTCTGCCATGGACGTCGTCTACGCCCTCAAGCGCTAGGGCCACACTCTCTACGGCTTTGGAGGCTGAGCACCTCCCCGGCCGCTGAGACCCTCGCCGCATTCTCCCCTCGTGGATGTCTGTTGCTGGGGGTATGGCGGTTGTGGGCTTCGGCCACGGGTTAGGGTTTCTTCTATGGTCTTCTCTTTTCAAGGGTTTAATTTTGGATCCATAGTATTTGGGATCCGATTTCTTCCATGATCCATAGTATGTTCATCTGTTTCCTTGTATGATCCAAAGTATTTTGGATCTGTTTTCTTCTCTGATCCTTGTTAGTATGTTGGATCTGTAATGAAAAAGTTGGTATCCTCCACATTTGAAAATTCTCTCTTTCAGAAATAAAATTTTGGATCTGTTTTCTTCTCTGATCCTTGTTAGTATGTTGGATCTGTAATGAAAAAGTTGGTATCCTCCACATTTAATCCGTTTTATGGTTGTTGTAAATCACAGGATATTAAAGATTCTAATAATTTTTTAAAAAAAATTCAAGATTTATTACCGACGGATATTAAAGATTTCGTCGGTAATAATCTATTATTTTTTTTAAAAAATATTCATATATTTCCGACGGAAATTAATTATTTGTCGGTAATATACTTATTTGTACCGACGGTAATATCTATATCCGTCGGTAATAATTTTATATATTACCGACGGATAAAAAATTGTCCGTCGGTATTAATGTTTAATACCGACGGAAATTTATATCCGTCGCAGTTTTTTCCCGACGCCTGTTTTCCCGACAGCCTAGCGACGGAAATTCGTTCCGTCGCCAAAAAGAATTACCGACGGAAATGCAATATTACCGACGGATATATTCCGTCGGTAAAAACTATTTTTTTTGTAGTGTTAGTTCTTTCGGACTTCGCATCGTATCGGCTAGAATGTGCGGTGCTTTGCTCGTAACCGTCGTAATCGCTTGGCTTTGGCACTTGCGTTGTTTCGGCATGGACTTTACCGATACTTTTGCCTTAGCTTTCTTTGTTGGCTTTTGCTTTGGCGTTGGCTTGATCTTCTTCTCGAACGATGATGGCAATGTCTTTAGGGCTTCGTTCTTCTTTCGGCTGGGTGGGCTTATGCAACAGCGGTTATAGTGTTACTTCGACTTTTCTTCTTCTCCGGACTTCTTTAGCATGATTGGAGTTGAAGGCTTCTTGTGAAGACGATGGGTGTAGCACCGATCTTCGTGCGATGGTTTTAGCGTCGGCTTTTGTTGATGAAGATGACGGAGGTAGCACAGGCTTCAAGCCTTCTTCTCCAAGCTTTCTTCTTCGTGCAAGGAGTCGACGCCTTTGTTGAAAACGGTGAAGTATTGTCGGCTTCGATCTTCTTCTCTGGCATTTGTTTGTGGCGTCTTCGGAGTTGATGAAGATTGTTGGAGACGTCGAGGTGATGACGACTCCGGGCGTTCTTCTTCAAGCTTTCTTCTTCGTGCGAGGAGTCGAAGCTTTGATCTTCGAGTGCAAGGCCTTCACTTTGATGGGGACTTTGATGGTTGACTCCTCCTTATTGGGGATGCGCCTTGTCGTTCCTCACGAAGTCTTCAGTCTTCAAGCAGTGGAGCTTTTTTTTGTAGAGCCTTTTTGCCTTCAGCTTTTCGGACCCTTGATGCCTTCCCCCACTCCTTCTATTTATAGGCATAGGAGGAAGGTTCGGAGAGATATGGCTATAATTTTTTTGGTTTAATAAAATATCTCTCCCCATAACCATCAAAATATTGTTTCCTTATTTGGGGGAAACAAATTTGATCCCTTTCTTTATCTCGTGGGAATGATTATTGGCTTGTTATGGCTTAATCTTTGATGATATGTTGCCATATCTTTTGCACTTTCAAATTGATGATGACACGACGTCATCTTGTCCGTCGGATCGAGGGATCGTCGCGGATCTACGGTTGCATAGACGTCCATGTCACTTCCTCACGCATCGAAGCGGTTAGGATTTTTTTCTTTTCTTTTCTTCTTCTCTTTTTTTTTTCTTTTCCCTTTATGGCCGGCCACACACCTCCCCATAGGAAGGGGGCATGGTTTTCCAAGAAGGGGGGTCGGTGGGCCCCTTTTTATGTTCGAGTTGTAGGTCCGATGGGGCCTGTTTGCATTGAGTTGGGTCCGTTTCATATACGGGCCATTGTTTGTGGGCCATGTTCGCATGTGGGCCGTTGTGTGTGGGCCAAGTTCATACATGCGGGTCGGGTTCGACCCGTGGGCTAATTTCGGTGCCCACACACCTCAAACGAGTTAAGGGAGTACTATGAAGATTATGGAATACTCCATGAGGTCACAACTCTATACACTCACCAATCCAATGGTGTAGCTGAGAAAAAATATAGGATCCTAATAAACATGGTTAATTTCATGTTAATAAGCTCTAAAGTGCCAGAGAACTTTTGGGGGAAAGCCCTAATGACGGTATATTTTATTCTCAACCAAATTTTCTTCAAACATAATGACTTGATCCCATACGATGTTTGGAATTATAGAAAACCCAACTTAGATTATCTAAAAATATGGGGGTGTCTAGCTAAAGTAAATATCCTCGATAACAAAAAAAAAGGTAGGATCAAAGGTAGTAGATGTCATCTTTATCAGCTATGCTTTAGACAATAACGCTAATTGATTTTTAGTTTTTAATTATGAAATAAGCAAGATATCTAATAACACCATAATCGAGGCTAGAGATACCTCATAATTTGAAAATATCTTCACTTAGAAGACTATGATCAACACTATCATCAATACAGACAACTATGCCGTAAGTTCTAATCAGGTAACCTATATCAGACCCGAAAACCAAATAGAACCTGAAGACTAGATTAAACCCGTGACCCAAGTCGAACCTAGGAAAAGTAAATGTGTTCGTGTAAAGAAAGTCTTTAATGACTTCTAAGCACTTTTGGTAGAGGACTCTCCTGTTCGACTTTGTGTTTGATAATGCCAAATACCATTGTATTAGATCTTGGTTATTTGAATGATAGACATCACATCTTTTTATAGCTTACTCAGTTATAACTTACCATTTGTCCTTTGAATTGTGCTAGATGACTCAAGTGTATTGATAAGATAAGTACACAGGAGATTTGAGTGTGCCACTTCACACATCTCAGAAGGTTCGTAGTCAGTAATCGGATTGGACACCCGATTTAAAAGACTGTAACACTATAGTCTTCTTGTAGCAGAGAGATAGACTATCTAGATTATTAGAGTAGTTGACTTTAAACCATACGTGTTGGTGTACTTTGAGTATACCGAATGGAATTGAGAAAATAAACCAAGTCTAATAAAGCTGTGGCTAAGACTATGATCACTCTTCTATTGGTTGACTAAACCCTAAATCTCTAGATGTTCTTTTGACTATGGATTTGGTACTTATCACTTTAATCTGTTAAATAGTATGGTCTATCGCAGACCTAAATCTAGGTAGGTTGGGTGGCTTGCACTAGATACTGGAGAACGGAGGCATACCTGGGAATTCCTCACTTCTCGAGGGGAGTAAGGTGTATGATTGAGTAGCTTCCATGAAAGGTTGATCATCAATTCTGGCTAGATGCTTCAAAGTTAAGATGATGATCACAAGGACTTGGAAAGTTAGGACTCAAGCGGGTGTACTATTCCGGGAGGGACAGTCTTTTGATCCTGGGTAGTTTCACGGAAACCAAAAGTATGAGGGGTTAAGTACAACACAGTGTAGAAGGGTTTTGACATAATATCCAAAGGACTGCGGAGTGCATATGTGACCTAGTAGTGGTTGTGGTCATGGCTAACTGAGGATGGTGTGATTATGAGATGGTCGCTTACATCTTCAGTTGGAGCCGAAGGTTCCCATAGATTCTATTTCCTAGTCTATTCATATAGATGAGCTATCTGGTCCTAATACATGGTTAGTGCATGGGGATGATTAGGATTTACTTGAGTTAGGCATACCTGACCGAACCTTCTAAAGTCCATTTCCTGGAGAATTCTAGTTAGACTAGGAATCCCTGGTAGCATCACTAGTAGGACCCACTAGAGTTGCTTACGAGGGCTATGCTCCATAAAGCATGCCAAAGTGTAGGTGGTTATGCCATATGGGATGTGCAAATGAGATGTGCGTCATCGAACCATGTAGTAGAGAAGGGAGGGATCCAAGCTTGACGAGGCTTCCCTCCCCCTCGGGAATTAGTCGCCAAGTGGTGCGAGTTACATAGTGGCCGATCATATTAATGGAGACAGAACGAATATTCCTTTCTCCATTAAGTGGCTGACCAGGTAGGGCCCATACCAAGTAGTCGTCGGCCTATTAATAGAAAGCGGATTTCCTCTCTTCATTAATAAAAACCACCCCCTTTTGATCCTTATCTTTAGGGATTTAAGATAAGGGGGTTGGGGGAGCCTTATCTGTTCCCTCATCACTATTTCTATCTCTATCCTTATTCCTAGGGATTTTGGATAAGAGGGTTGGGGGAGCCTTATCCATTCCCTTATCCCTATCTCTATCCTTATCACTAGGGATTTCAGATAAGGGGGTTAGGGGAGCTTTATTTGTTCTCTTATCCCCATCTTTATCTCTTGATGGTGGGTTTTTATAAACACTAGCCACCCCTTCTATGGCTTTTGATGATGCAAATTTCGACCAAGGACAGAAGTGGAGAGAAAAGAAGAAAAAGTGAAGAGATAAAGATGAGAAGGGATGACGAAGAGAAAGGAAAAAGAAAGGCACCTCGTATGAAGTCTTCCTCGCGGTAGAAGGACATGGATCTGTAAGTCAGCTCCCACAAGCCATCCAAGCTCATGATGAGGATGGGAATAGGAGATGCTCTCGATGGGTTACGACGCCTTCTTGCTTCAACGACAAATTCATCTTCTACCAAGATGAATTTGTGCGGCTCTTCATCTCAGGCATGCATAAGATCTGAGAAGTAATTCTCTGATAATCTTTAGATGGTTGCATGCACTTTTAATTTGATTGAAAGCCATCCGTTCATGTTCTAGAAAAAGAATATAACATGACCATAATCCGTATTGAATTCCGACACGTTAATCGCTTTCGCTGTGTGCTCCGATGCACCAAATTAACAGATCCCTCTACTAATACAAATGTAATGAACTCCATAGACTCACACTTTTGGAAGGAAGCCATAGATAACGCGAGCTAATCCATAGTTCAAAACCATACCTGGGAACTCATTGATTTACCTCCTGGTTGCAAGACCATAGGATGTAAATGGGTGTTTAAAAAGAAAGACCTTATGGCACCATAGATAAATTTAAGGCATGACTAGTAGCCAAGGGCTTTATCAAAAAACCTGGGGTAGACTACTTTGATGTCTACTCAAATGTCACTAGTATAACCATGATTAGAATCCTCATCGTTTTAAATTCAATCTAAAAGCTAGTCATATATCAAATGAATGTTAAATCTGCTTTCTTAAATGGCAACCTAAATAAGAAAATCTATACGGACCAACCCGAGGGATTCGTTACATCTGGATAAGAGAAAAAGGTGCGTAAACTAATTTGATCCCTTTATGGACGTAAACAAGCCCCAAAACAATGGCACGTGAAATTCGATAAAATTATCTTATCCTATGGATTCGATATTAATACCACGGATGAATGGGTCTACCATAAAGTAGATAGTAATAATGTTGTCATTCTATGTCTGTGTGTTAACGATATCCTTATATTGGGATCAAACATTCAAGTCATAAATGATATCAAATATTTTCTATCCTAAAACTTTGATATTAAAGATCTAAGATAAGCCGACATTATTCTGGACATAAAAATCATTAGGAAGGACAATTGACTAGTGTTATTCCAATCCCACTATGTCAAAAAAATTATTAGAAAATTCTACAACTTCAACTGCCAACTGGTATCCACACCATATGATCCAAACAATCATTTGGATAAGAACTTAGGACTTCCTATGCTACATAGTGAGTATGCTTAAATAATATGATTGCTAGGTTTTCTAGCAAACTATACTTGACCCGACATTACCTACGTGGTAAATAGATTTAGTCATTATACATCTAACCCAAATGAGACCCATTGAAACGTGTTAGAAAGAATTTTTAGATATCTTAAGGGAATCATATCCTATGGACTCCACTATAGTGGATATCCAGTTGTATTAGAGGGATATTCTGATGTTAACTAGATTAGTGATTCAATAAATATAAAATCCATTATCGGGTTTGTATTCTTATTAGGAGGTAGGGTCATATCTTAAAAGTCCACCAAATAGACTGTTATAGCTAAGAGGTCTTCTATATGAGATCCCATTAATAGAAAAGCCAATTCCAGCAGTGACGACACTTGATTAGGATCGCTTCACTAAAATTCACACACCATTGTGCATAACATACATAAATCCACTACTCTATATTATTATAGTTGAGGTGACTCAGATATATGGATGAGATCTGAATATAGGAGATATGAGTCACCATACACACTGATGTAGGTTTGTAGTCATTGCTAGACTGGATACCTAGCATTAGAGACTATAACACACTGATTTTCTCCTAGGGCGAGATAGCCTATCTCGGCCATTGGTATGAGATACTGAGTCAGGATCGGTGATAACCCCTGAGGGCCTTGTAGGTTGATAACTCCATCTCCCTCTCTGGTCAATATCCTAGTGGACTAAGGTGATAACCCCTTAACGCAGGGGTTGTAGATACCCCCTCACCCCAAAACCCGGGTCGTAAGGGGAGGTCTACCAGAGGATATTTAAGCACACCATCACTCATCCCCTAGCCGATGTGGGACTAAACCCAACAATCTCCCCCTTACACGAGGCTAGGGCTGAACCACCCGCCAGCCCCCCTCTCGTGTAGCAGGCGATAGGGGATGAGGACACTATGGCTCGACTAGATCCGAACTGGGCGGTAACCTGGCTTTGATACCATTTGTTGGCACGGAATACCTTAGATAAGGTCTCGATCCACTGCCTCATTCTCATGGAAGCAATCTAGGGTTTTCGGATCTCCAATTCAAAGAGAAAGATCGAATACACCAAGAACGATCCAACAATCATAGAGAAAATAAAGCAAAAAAACAATCCACATTATACAAAGAGATTTGATCTCGTAGTTCGAAAATCCTTACCTCTGCGGGTGTCGGTCACCGCCCTTAGAGCAATGGAATTAGATATTGGAGTTTACAACCCTCTTCTTCCTCGCTCCACCGGATATCAAGGAGACCAATCTCCTATCTTGATCCCTCGAACTTCTTCATCTCTCGAACGCAAGCGAGAAGCTCGAAGAAAGACCCTAAAATAAGTCGTCAAACACAATGACAACATCTTACAAAACCTATGATGAAAACTCTATTTAAAGCCTCCCAAAACCATGCAAACGCGGGTCCAACCTGGGAACATTTTGTGCCTTAAAAAACCATCGCGAGATGGCACCAACCCGAAAGGGTGGCACCCGCAGAGCTCTGGGGGCCACACAGTCGGTGCCCAGGGTGCCAGTTTCCTGTCAAGCACACCCGAATCTCCTCCTTCCGTACTCTATCTTCACCGAAACCGAGCCAAACTCCGATAGGGGTATTATTATAATTATCCTAGATGGATGCTGACAGAAAATGAATTATTAAATTAATTATTTTTTTTTTCTTATTGGTTGCCTAGTTGGATTAGGAGAAGTCATGGTGCGAGTTAGGGTTTGATCGGAGTCAAACCAGACTAATTGCGCAACCTTTCTCATTTAAGGGGGTACCCCTGGCCCGTGTAAAAACCGCCCCCTATGGAGCCGCCCTCATGTGAATTTAGGCCAAGGGCAAACCCTAGCCGAAATCCATGATGAGGTGGCCCCACAGGTGGTTATGGAGGGAGAGATCCAAGGGATCTCAAATCCCCCCAATCTAGGGATTCTCTTTTAGGGATTCGGCTAAAAGGGGAGAGAGAAGCTAACCCTACCCATCCCACTCATAGGAGGACAACAAGAAACCGCCCCCCTATTTCCCCTCTTCGAGAATTTGCCCAAGGAGAAAGGAAAGAAAAGAGAAAAAGAAAAGAGAGAGAAAAAGAAAGATAAAGGAGAAGGTCTTCCTTCCTCCGGGCTTGCACATTGCAGATTAGAATCGTCTTCATCGAGTGCCATTGCGAGGATTGCGAGGAAGGAGAAGACTCCCATAAGTCTATCATCACCGACTACATGTATAGGATGGTCGTTGAATCCAGAAGGTAGCGGGATCGAATCTTTCGGCTTCATCTTCTTCAATGGATCTACAACCTTAGGCATCTATAAGTCCTAAGAGATAATAATCTTCATAATCCATGGATGGTGTTAATAATTAGTTTTAATTATTTTAATACCAGGACAAATC